>CM024624.1:29774305-30179997 GCA_014182585.1 Eucalyptus coolabah
CTCTCGATCTCTAATCAATTTTTAACTATGCCGTAATGATCTCTGCCGATGAGTACGGTCAAGTAACCGATTCATAGTCAAATTCTCAAGTCTAATGAATTAAAATCCCTTAATGATTTTCTCAAATAGTCTAATTATCTCAAGAGTGATTAGCTTTGAGAATAGCATTATAGGCGTGTCGACAAAATGCCCGATTAATTGAATTGAAAGTAGAATTGAAAATTTCAGGATGTTACTAGCCGCCGCCATCCCGCCTGGCCGTTTTAGCCCATCCACTGCTTGACCCAACCGCTTCGGTCCTTGGATAGAATCGAAGGCTAGTAGTGGCCGTTGGGCTTCATGGCCCATTTTAGGTCTCTTCCAAGCCCGTTGGTGTCGCCGCAGCTTGTGTGTTGCCCGCCCGCGTCGTCAGCCGCCGTGGACTCACCCGCCGCTAATCCGGTAAGTTTACTTGCTAAACTATGCTTATGGAGTTAATGACATTTAATAGGTAATTAGATTGGGCTAAGTATGGCTTAGATGGTTAGTTAGTTTTGATTAGTGATTTAATTGCTTAATTATGATGGTTAGGTGTTTAGAATATATTAATTAAGGGCTAAAAAGATTGTACTATTTATGTAGATAAGTGCATTAATTTTCTAGGCCCGTTTAGGTGGTTAAATTAGCGTTTCCGACCTAGGTTTGCATTTATTGGATTAAATTGCATTTATTTAATTATTTTTGCTATTTATTAATTATTTAATATTTTCCAAAATTATCCCGAGATAACCGTGACCGGAATTTCATGCCGATTGTAATGGTGTGCTTAGTTTATGCAATTGATTGTGAGTGATGATTATGATTTTGAGTATTTATTTTAAAATTATAAAATTTTAGTATTTAATTATAAATTATTGGGTGTCGGGTTTTGACACCTAAAATGTTTTTAAAGACTATATCAAATAGTGAGATTTTTAAAATGAAGGATATTAATTTTTTTATTCAAATTAATCATGTACCCACATACAATTATTTTACCGTGTGTTTTTAATACAAAGAAAATAAGCAAAGTACATTATTTTAATTGTGACATTTGAGTGCAAAGCATGATGCTTAGCCGGGATTGGATGGGTACATGAATGATATGAGAACCCATCACGAGCCTTTGGGGATGGACAATGCTTCTTCGGAAATACCCCAAGTCAACTAATGCCGATCACAATGGAGGCTAGGCCAATGCTCTTATATGGAATGCTGTCTAGATGTAGACGTTGTCGTGCTTGATGATGCTGGACGACACCCGGCTACGCTGGAGGACTGCTGATTGTTGAGTCAACCGTGGCCGTTGGGTCGTAATCAATTGGGACGCATGATTGATTAAAATTGACGCACCTGATTATAAGACAAAATTGTGTGGCACTCTGAATGGGACGTGTCATAATGATTTGGCCTTATAATTGAGACCCTTGTAATTGTTTGGGTTATAAGTTGAGACATCCCGATTGATGAGTGCTTTTAATGAAATTATATGTGATATGAATTGTGCTGACGTTTAGGAAGGAACGGAGGCGAGGTAAGTCTTCTGTGATGTGTGGTCAGATTACCTCTAGGCGTATTTTCTTCTTAAATTGGGGTTTAGGGAGTAGACTTGCCGAGATGTTGTCTCACCCCGGTTGTGGGCTTAACCTTTCAAGTCCTTAGATGGCATTCCTTCCGATTCATTTTGGATAGTCTAGAGGGATTACCGAAAGTGGAGTATATATGTCCCTCGTCTCCTGAGTCACTGGATCCATGAGCTTGTTGTGACCACTATCTAGGTTGATGATAGCTTACCCCAAAGGGTACCTTATCGATTCAGGGCGTAGTTTCGCCATGAGCTCAATAGATATAGGGAAGGTCTCCTTTAGGATTTTGATATCCTCGTCATTATGGTCAACACCGCTCCAAGCGAGGGTGCAATTAACCCTCTTGATGGGGTTGTGGAGGACCCGGGCCTCGGAGCCGTGGAGGTGGAGTCCTTCGACCGGCAAATGTGTCCGACTAGTAGTCATAGGACAACTTTTTTAAAGCCGATCTTTTTGTAAAAGACTAGTTTGTTTATGAAAATTTGGTTTTGGTGAAATTGTGGTTCTGCTCTTCTATCCCATATTTGTGTTGTTTGAGGATTTGTTTATTTGCTTCCGTATGTACAATAAAATGAATGGGTCGGCGACGCGTCAGTGGGACGTCGTAGTTTTATCGACCACCGAGGGATGTGCTCGCTCTCAAGATTCGGCGTAACAAAAGAAACATTTTTCATCATGGTGAGATAAAGGTAAATCACCGCTTGTCAACGTATAAAGATCTATGTTCTTTAGCCCATATAAAGAAGAAAAAGAAAAGGTAAAAGTCCAAAAAAAAATCTCAAACTTACTCGGGATACATTTACCACAAATTGTTTTCGCAACACTAAAAAATCCCAAACTTATATCTGTGTGACATATTTATCTCGTATGGTTTTTGTAACATTAAAATTGATGCCAAATTTTAAGGGTGAACGTGTCACACGAATACAAATTTAGGATTTTTGCTATCACAAAAAGAAGTTTTGGATAAATGTGTCTCAACTGTACAAATTTGAGGTAAATGTGTTACATAGATACAAGTTTAGGTTCCTAGTGTCGAAAAAAATTAGGATAAATGTATCATAGTAAATATAATTTAGGATTTTTGATGACTTTACCCTTTCTTTTTCCTTTCTACAAAACAAGCACTTAATAGCAAGCAATAGATGTAATGTGATTGTGAGCATGGGATAAAGACTCAATGCTAGATGCTTTTTAGTCTTGACGATCAATCATCCAAAATTGACTTATTCTAATGGGTTTTCCTTTCAATCTTAGATGTCACATAGGAATTTTTATACAAGGAACAATTTGAGATGGTCTTGAGGTTTAACTCAATAATTGAGATCGAATTAAAATGTCCTTTGGAGATATGGTACTGCATAAAAAAATCCACATATTCTAAATTGAAAATAGAATCCAATTTGTCATGCCCTAAACCCCGAACGCATGCTCATCCTCTCTCGGTCGATAAAATTTTGCAACTTCCTAGGTGAGTCGCCAACCATTTTCATTTTATTGTACATGCAGAAACGAAAATAAATCCCTTGACAGTAATCATCTCGGGATAGAAAAGTAGGACAACAATTTCACAAATAAAACACACTTTTATATACACACTGAGTTATGTACAAGGTCTATTACCAAAAGACTACATAGACTAACTTTCCAAAAAGAAACAAACCTAAGTGACTTACACTTTTGATCACCTCCTCTAGGCTTCAGTCCTCCACTCGACCAATCTTGAAAACTTAACTCACGATGGGGTGAGAAATAAATCTTAGCAAGTTCACGCTCTACACCCCGATTAGGAGGGAAATACGCCTAGATGCGTCCTAACAACTCAATCACGCATTTAGCATAGATGACTTACCTCGCCCAAGCCACCCTATAGGTCAGCACGTTTATACACATAATGCATAAAATCAATGCACACAACAATTAAAATGCATTACTCAATAAATCACAGGAGTCCAAATTATAAGGCCAAATCATTATGACATGTATGACATGTCCCATATCATGTCATACAATTTTGTCCCATAATCCGATGCATCTACTCCACTCAACATGCGTTCCAATTGGATAATTTCGCCCACTCTAAGGTACGACCTACTAGAAGTTCGCCGGTCTAGTAGCGTAGCCAAGCATCGTCTCACCCCATTGAGCACGGTACGTCTCTCAAAGACGATTTTTCCGAAGGAGTATAGGTCCAGCCTCTATCATGACCCAAAACCCAATAAATGGGTATCCCATATATGGTAACGTCTATCCAACACAATTTGGGGACAGGTTTTCTTAACCAACACACAACCACTAATCTCGGCCTAGACACCGTGCATTGCACTCAAATGCTTCAATTAAAATAGTGATTTTGGCCTATTTCCTTCGTATTAAAAACACCCGATGAAAATAGTCGTGTGGGTACACGTTCGCATTGGATTCGAAAATTCATAACCCTCTTTTTTAAAAAATTCATTGGTTTATATAGTATATAAAACCATTTTGATGTTTAAAACCGAACACCCGGGATTTTCTAGATAAATGTCAAAATTCACCAATTTTGGAATAATTGATCAAATTTCCAATCTACAATCAAATTTCACAATTTAACACTGACAAGAAATTAACCACACCATTGTAATCAACACGAAATTCTAGTCACCACTATCCTGCCTAATTTCTAGAAAAATATTTAATAATTAAATAATTTACTAAATTTATTAAATAAATGCATTAAATACTAAAAATTCTAACTTAGTCTAAACAAATTTAATCTAACCACCTATTGAGCTAAATAAATTATTTTAAGCACCCTAGCTATATAACAATACACTAATCTAATTAATTATAAATTTCTAACCACCTAATCACTTAATCTAACTATCCTAATTTAACTAACTAACTTAATAATTAAACTAATTGCACTTAAATAAATCTAAACACCCCTTTAAACTTCATTAGCCTATTAAGAAGAGTTTAGTGCATAAACTCACCGGTTTATCGCGGAAACCGATTTACCGCGACGACGACGCAACAACGGCCGAAACTTGATTTGCAGCAAAGGTCAACAGCTTGACCGGGCCTTGAACCGGCCCAACAAATCTCAGCCCAAGCTGAGATTTGTTCTGATTTAGGCTGACCCAAGTTGGGCTGCTTCACGGGCTTCAAGTGGACCTCAAAATCGCAGGCTTGACTGCACAGGCCTTAAGTGAGCTGGAAACTTAGGCTGAACTTGGGCCTGAGCTCGCAGGTTGAAATTCTGCTGGAGATGGGCTGAGGAAAAGAACTACATGGGCTGGACTTCGGCTTCAGATGGCTGCACAGAATGGGCCTGCTAATTCGGTGGATCTCATGGGCGTGGAAGCTGGCTGCTTCGGCTTCGCTGGACTCACGAACTAGCGAATGGAAACAGGCTGGTAGCGCTGGCAGCTGGCGCACGAAGGGAGCTGTTGGGTCAACTAAGGTGGAGAAGATTTGCTGGAGTTGACCGGCGTGGGGACAGCAACGTGAGAGAGAGAAGATCGGTGGGCTTCGGCCACTGGTGGGCAGAGGAACGTGGGCTCAAAATTTCAGTGGAAGGAGCTGCAATGTTCGAAGAAAGGGGCTGCTTCAAGGGAAAAGTGAAAGAGAGCCGAAACAAAAAAAAAGAAAAAGAAAAGAAAGAGAAGCTGCGAAGGGGAAGTCGCGTGCGAAGGAAGAAGAGGCGGCTTCGGACGCGTGGGACACGGAGCTGCTTCAGTGGAGCAAAACCGAAGATGATGGGCGGTCAACAAACCAAAGTTTGTTGTTGGAAGGTTGACTCACGTGGGGTGCTTGAAGTAAAATGAAAGAGAGAAAAAAAAAGGGAAATGAAAGCAAAGTGAGATCAGCTGGTTCGGTGGGTTGCAATGAAAGAGAGAGGTTTCGCACGATGAAGAAGGAATGGATGAGGCGTGTGAAGGGGAGAGAGAAAGGGGCACAAAAAAGTCCAATAGAAAATATGTAAATCATCGTGATTCGGCATCTAAAGTCTTCATGTTTATCTTGTATTGTCCCCCAATTACTTTTTTGAAGTATAAATCCACAATTATCCAAATTGCTACCAATGTTGCACACCCCCATCCCAAGGTCCGAATTTTACCACTTTAGGTTCAATTTCTTCCCAAAATTCTCCAATAGACGTCCGATTTTCGTCAAGAAAATCCTAAACAATTTTCTGTAAGTCCCTGACGCTCAAAGGTTTGCTTGAAAGTCCAAATTTACTTTAATTTGGCCCATCCGAATTTTTACTATTTTTCCGTAACGTCCGAATCGATTTTTTCGTAAAATCCTGAAATCTCCGAAAATTTTCGAGGATGAGTCAACGGTTCTAAAATAGATCATGATACGACAGAACTTTCACTTCTGAAATCGGATTCAAATTTGCGATTAATTTCAATCCGATGCGATTTTAGCGTAACCTAGTCTACCGAGTAATTTTTAGAAATTTTTGGTACAATTGACTCGTGATCGATTTATCTCAAGTCACAATGTACATCTTTAACACATTGGCGACTTTCGATTGTCGTGAAAATTTCGAGATTTCACTAAGGACATCGGGTACCAAAACGACAAAAATCGCTTTAGTGTCAATCAACGAGTATTTTGCAAACTATGATCACATATCTCAATCAAATCAACCTATCTTCGATCTCCGATCGATTTCAAACAAAGGTTATAACGACCTTTGTAGATTAACACCGAGAAATCAATTCCCGATCGAATTCTCAAGTCTATTGTATTTAGATTTTAATGGTTTCCCATATAGTCTAGTTATCTCATGAGTGATTAACTCAAAGAATAGCACTATAGGTGCATTGACGAAATGCCCGATTTATTTAATCGAAAATGAAATATGAAAATTCAAAGTTGTCACACAATTGGTATAGAAGTAGCAATATTCAATTTTAAAATTTTTTATTATACTTTTATGAAAAGTTAAATTTGACTTAAAACTTTCATGTGTATTTTCCATGTTTGATTTGACAAATGGTTTTACTTGGTAATTTTATTCCTAATGGATAACAAACAGAGTGTTCTACACAATCCGAACTTAATGACATTAACAAAAATAAAAAATGAAAATAAACATATTTAAAGTACATTTATTATGATATCACGTAAAGCTTGGGCAAATACCTAGTTTTAGTTTTAATCCTTTCTTATTGCAAAGCACCCAAACACGCGACTCGGGTAAATGCTCACCCGCGTGTACATGGTGCCGTTACTCCTCCTAAATGACCCAATTGCCCTCACTTTTTGACGAATTTCCTTAAAAATATCCGGACTCTAAAAAATCTCCTACTCTTCCCTAGGGGGTGAGCAAATGGGTCTGGGTCGACACTCGGGACCGACCTTGACCCGCCCCAACCCTACCGGTCTTGGTCCGATTCCTAAGGGAACTAGGTCGGTCCTTGGACTGAAATTCCAGACCAACACCGCGCTGGGCCTCGGTCCTAAAGCGGCCTCCAACCCCGGACCAACCCCGTATATTATATTATTTATAATTCTTTTATATATTCAAATCTAAGTAAAATGTCTGTTATATTATATTATATTGAGATGTTCTATCAATAGCACTAATAGTAATTTCAATTTAAAACTTTTGTTGAGTATTAATTATGTGTCGTTTGTTTTGTTTTTCTTGTGTGTTTAGAAGTTCAAGTGAATTAACAAAATGTGAAGTTATATATTCATGGTTTATATTAAGTATTTGAACTTTTATGGTTTAATTGTATTTACTAATGAATTTCAGCTGCACTTTGTTTTTCAATTTGTGTCAAACGGTAGAAGTTTTTGAAGAGTCGAATAGTACCGCATTTGCTACGGTGATTTGCTAGTCAAGTGGTGTGAAGTTCATTTTTTGGTTGAGTGGACTCTACATGATCAAATGCAGGAAAACGCTTTTACATATGATGTTATGAATATTAAAGATAGATGATTACAAGAACTTTCCATCTTGTTCCATATCTCGATGAACGATTAGTAGGTACGAAATTTCTATTATTGTGTCATTTTAAATTTGTTAAATATATATTGGTATTTATAGTTTAGTTGCACAAAGTTGCATTGTTGATGGATGTGTAATTTAAAGTTGTAGGTTTGCTTTTTAGGAGTATAAAAATAAAACGAAAAAATTATCGATTGGTCCCGAGTTGACCCTGGAACTGGACCGAACCCACTGGTCAATCCGGTCCTTGGTCCCAAGCTCGATAGGGTCGGTCCTCGGCCCTAAAATTGAGGAACGACACCGTACGGGTTGGTCCTAGGGTTAGGTGGCCCGAACCAACCCGACCATGCTCACCCCTACTCTTCCCTCGCCCTTTCCCTCCACCAATCGGTCACCGCAAGCCTCCACCACCTCTTCGTCACCGTCGTTGTCATCGTAGAGCCACCCTAGCCATCGCCTACGCCGATCGTTTTGCCTCTCTCTCGGCCAAGCCACCATCTCTGTCCCCGCCTCTCTCTCCTTGAGGCAGCCTTGCTCCGTCTATTCGCAGCCGTGTGGCAACACCCCGATCCGAGGTCGCCCGGCCGACGAGGCCGGATCCGGCTTGGCGAGATTGGAAGCAATGGTCCTCCACTCCCCACTCATCGCTTGAAAGTGAAAACCGATGCACAGCTCTCTCTCTCTCTCTCTCTCTCTCTCTCTCTCTCTCTCTCTCTCTTCTCGTGTTTCCTCTTCGAAGCAATTATTTTGTCGATCTGAATGGTTTTTCACTTGCGAAGGAAGGCCGCAGTATCTTCCAAAGAACATAGCGAAAGTGAGAGATCTCTCCGTTGCGTCATCAAGTTGTTATGAGGATCAAACTCAAGGCTTCCCAAGATCGAGGCAACGTGAATTGAGAGACCACTTTTTAACCGATTTGATCGAAATGGTCTTTTATAATTTGGAATAGTAGTCCATTTCTCTTGACTTGTCAACATAAGTACTATAGATGTCATTGGTAGTCAATGCACTAGAGCAATTAAATTGAAGGACTCCGTCACTTAATCACTATTTCTCTCATCCGTGGAAAGTATACAAGTTAAAGCTAAAACCTTAAGCCTCGTTAACAAACTTAGTGAGGTCCAATCACACAAAGCTTACCCTGTTATGAGTCGACTAGATAAAGTAATTTTGGCCCAAATAATCTAAAATATATCAATTGTTCTATAACACATCACACTATACAATCGCTTGGTGTATTACCTAAGATTGGGGAGCAAAAGAAGGAGAGGCAAAAACAGCATATTTGTATGACGAGTTATATGAGAAATTTCGGAGGAGAATGAATAAAATATTCCAAAATATTTGAAGCAAAGAATAGCTTAACTCGCTTGAAATAATTAGTAAATGGAAATATTTTTGTTATCGATAACAATTTATGTTTTAATATTTTCATGGACAAGGGAAATATACATTTCGTTCATTCATTTTTACAAGTGATTATTTCTAGACAATTATTTTTAAATTATTCACTTTTCACAAAACAAACGGTGTTTGATACACGAATTGATGCTCCATATATCTGTTATTTTTCTTTAGACATCATATGATGATGAAAAGGGTTGTGAAATTGGTAGTTGTGGTAATTCAAGTCAAGCTTTGTTGATAATGACACGACGTTTGCTTTTGTTGAAGAATTAATTCTTTGGTGTATGCTCATGTATAATTTCTCAGTTTTTACCGGACGGAGTTCCATAATGGATGTGATATTCTAAAATTGACCCGTTTCGATAAAGTGAAATGGGCATTTCGTCGACGTGCCTATGGCCCTTTTTTTTTTTTTCTGAGCTGATCACTCACGAGTTAACTAATCTTTTGGGTGAAGCCGTTAAAGGATGTATCAGCTGTAAAATCCCTAAAAGCTACCTAATTGGTTGGATTGAGCTAAAATCACGTCCGATCGATTTTTAACCACGAAATTGAACTCGATTTGGAATCGAATTTTAAGCGCGTCATAATTTTTATTTTTAGGATCCTGTCTCATTGTCAAATTTATTGACGGTCCGAAATTTCAATAAAGAAATTATCGGAAGAAAAGTTGAAGACCAAAAAGAAAATAGAAAGGAAAAGGAAAAGAGAAAAGGAAAATTGAGAGAGGCATTATGCATTTTCTTTTTTTCTTTTTTTCTCTCCCCTTTTCTTTCTCTCTCTTTTCCTCTCCTTTTTCTTTTTTTTTTTTCTCATTCTCTCTCTCTTCTCTCCCCTTTTCTTCCGTGCGGAGAGCCCCCCCCACCGACTTCTCTCTTCTCTCCTCATTTTGACCGGTCAATCCTCATCGTCTCTCTCTCTCTTTCTCTCTTATCTCTTCCTCTCTCTCATCTCTCCTCGACACTTTCTTCCCCCTTCCGTTCGAGCCGAACTAGAAGTCGGAGGAAGACCGTAAGCCGCAGCTCCGTTGCCGCCCATCGCCGCCGCGCCGAGTTGGACCGCCCGCACCCGCGACGCATGCCCGCGCACGCCGTGCGCTCCGTCCGTGTCCGTCGCCGCTGCCGCTCCTCCTCCGCGCGATCCAGCCGCGACCCGGCCCGCCTGCCGCCTCGTCCAACCTCCGTCTAGCCACCTCCGCCACCGCCCAGCCCGCCGGACCTCCCCGCCCCCTCGCCCTCCGTCGGCCTTCCCCGCGCCCTAGCCGCCGGAGCAGCCTCGCCCAGCCTCGTCCAACAAGCGGCCGAGTGGGTTTCCAGCACTTTCGAGCTCGTTTTGGGCCGTTTCGGGCCCCGAACCCGAGCCGTGCTTTGGGAAGTTTCATTCCTCGCGTCGCCGCCGAATTGATCCAATTTGCGCGCGATTTGGTGAGTAATCTCACTAATCTAGGATTAGTTGGCTAATTATGCTTAAGGTTGGTTTAAATTTAATTCATTATGTTTAGTTTTAGATTATAATAAATTAGCAATTATTAGCCAATTGTGATGCGAATTAGATAAATTGAATATGTAATTAGCAAGTAGACATGGTCTACTAATTATTGGAAGTGCCTCGGATTTTTCCCGACCCTTAGTGGGCTCCAATTAGGCTTTTCGGCCTAAGTGGAATTTTTAGTATTTAAATATTAATTTTCGGAATTAAATTAAATAATTATTTATTTTCCGAAAATTCAACTAAGATGGCCTAGAACCAAAAAATTATGCTGATGACCGTGGTGAAGTTCGTTTATTTAATTGGGCTTTATTTTAGCTAAATTGAATTTTTAGTATTAATTATTTAATTTTTGAAATTACTAAATTAATTAAGGGGCCAATTCCATAAAAAGCACGAACTTTAGGTTTGGGACAAATCTGTCCCGAACTTTATTTTTGTTCGAAAAAAGCACCAACTTTCACTCCTATCCCAAATATGACCCGCCGTTAACTCTCCTTCACGGTCATCCGTTGTGGTTGGTGCTCCGTTAGGGTTTCGCCGACCAAATCCGTGGGTGGATCCGAAAACGTCTCCTCGCCCTCCCCGCCTATCCTCCCTCCCTCCACACGAACGCCTCCCGAACCGAAGAACATCAATGGCCGGATCACCGACGAACGAGAGGAGTCCGTCAATGGCCGCCGCCTCGTGATCTTCTCGTGGCCATCCTCCGTCCGTAGGGAATTCCGGGGAGCGGATTTCGATCAGGGATTTGCCCCCGCCCGATGGCGCGCCCGCCCAAGATCCCGAAACCCTAGAACCTCGGCTTCCTCTTCGAGTGGTACATCAACCCCACCTTCCCCTCGCCCTTCTACGTGCGCGGGAGGCTCCGGCGTCGCCCGCCGCGGTCGCGCGCTCGCCGGCCTGCGATTCCGATTCCGATTCCGATTCGGGATCCGACGGCCCCGCTTGGCCCGCAGCGTTGAAGACGCCGTCGGGGACCCGAGCGCCGCTGGTGGTGGTGCGGAATCGGGGCCGAGATCGATCGGATCGGCGGAATCGGTCTCCGAATCTCGCCCGACGCGCCGCGGGCTGACGAGGCGGATCCGCGCGCGGGATTGCGAGTGGTGAGCATCGATTCGGATTCGGATTCTCGAGTATCTGGAACCGAGAACGTGTGCTCGTTCGACTTGGAATCGCAGAGGAATTTGGCGAAGCTCGAGTGGGAGGAGGTGAGCGAGCAGTGCACGATCGGGACGAAGAAGAGGTGACGGTCTCGTCGGAGAATTTTACCGAGGAGTTAGAAGGGTTGTTGCTTCCGCTAAAGGGAAGTCACTGAAAAGGAAAAAGAGGAGATTGCTGGTTTTGGCGAGGGCGGAGGCGCGATAAGAGGGAGGCGATGGAGCAGCTCCTTCGCGAATCCTCTCATCGCTTCGCTTTGGGTTGGGGCGAGGTCGGCTCCGTTAGGGTTTCAAGCGGCTATCCGCGGGCGGATCTGATTGTGAAGGAGAGTTAACGGCAGGCCGATTTGGGACAAGAGTGAAAGTTGATGCTTTTTTTCGAGACAAAATAAAGTTCGCGATTTGTCCCAAACCCTAAAGTTCGTGGCTTTTTATGGAATTGGCCCAATTAATTAATTATTTTTCAGAAATTAAGATTTTGATGGCCGACGACCGAAATCTCGTGCTGATCGTCGTGGTGCAGTCCGTTTATTTGTTTGAGCTCCACGTTGCATGGAATTGAATAAATTGTGATATTTTAGGGATTTACCATAAACTGATTGGAATTGATTGAGATTGAATTGTTGATTGGTAAATGGCCAAGTATGTTATTCAGTATTTATAATACTTTGTTGAGTTGATTTAATTATTTGATTGAGAAATTGTTGGCATTGGTTGTCGATATTGAAAGTAAATTGGTAACCATTTGAAAGAGGACACGTGGGCTCGGTGAATTGGAATGTCACCTGGAGAATGCACGTAAATTCAGTGGTTGAATATGTCACCTTGGCAAAAAGGTCGCTTGAGAGAATGCACGTGGCTCGGAGACTCGGTATGTCGTCCCGGAGAATGCACGTGGCTCGGGTGATAGAGTTTGGCATTTGAAAGGGCACGTGGCTCGGGTGAATTGATGCATCACTTTGGTGAGATAGTACCCTAAGAGAATGCACGTGGGCCTAGGCATCTAAAAAGGACACGTGACTCGGTGATCTGATGCGTCACTTTGGTAAGCGAGTACCTTAGAGAATGCACGTGGTTCAGTTCGGAATGGCATCTAAAAGGGCACGTGGCTCTGATTCGATGCGTCACTTTGGTGTTTGAGTACTTTAGAGAATGCACGTGGGCCTGTGCATTGTAAAAAGGACACGTGGGCTCGGTGGCTTGATGTACCATCTGGCGAAGAGGTGGCCTTAGAGAATGCACGTGGGTCCGAGGTTTGAGGCATGTGGCTCGGAGACCCGGAATGTCGTCCCGGAGAATGCACGTGGCCTAGCTTTTAAATATCCCATAGTGGGGATTGAATTGTATGACATGTAATCGGCGATTCGATTTGTTTGAAGTGAATGGGTGTTTATTGTGAATTGTACTGACTTGCAGTGGGATCTAAGGCCGAGTAAGTCATCCGCCCGTGCGTGTTTAGGCAACCTTTAGTATAATGGTTTACTAATCGGGCTTAGTGGGGTAGAACTCGCCGAGACGTAGTCTCATCCCGCTTTGGGGAAACCATTTCAGGACCCCCGCTGAAGCGCTGAGAAGGAGGAATCCGAGAAGGAGAACTCGAGAGGTGAGATCTGAAGAGAAGGATTTTGGAAGAATAAGGTAGTTCCGAGAGGGGCCTTGAGTACGGTTCCGGATGGATTGAGATCCTATTTTCTTTTTGAGATCTCCTTTTTGATGTGAATAGTTATGAAGTGATTTGTGGTTTGTATAAAAGTTTGGTTATAAATTTCAATATGAAAAATATTGCCCTACTTTTTATCCCATCGTTTTATTGTCTGGGATTTTAATCGCTCCGCATGTGCTTAAAAATGAAAGGGTCGGCGATACATTGTCCTGGGATATCGCATTATAAAATCAACCAAGAGAGATGGATGTGTGCGTGTCTCGAGGACTCGGGTGACATCCAAGCTTAAGTGGTATCGAGCGAACTTGAAGATTGGAGTGATAAGGAGCGATGACCATGGGATAGTTAGTAAGAAAGGCCTTTAAATTCATGCTGGTGCCCGTCTCGTGTTAGCTGAGTGCTAAAATTGTTTGTAGTTTGGATCGCTTTGTTTCTAATTCTAGGTTGAATTGGAAACAGTGTTAGTTGAGTAAAGCTACACCATGAGTGATCGTGAGCCGAGAACTCCCGCAAAGAGGACCCGAGAGGGCCATTATTCGGGGGTAGAGCTCCGACTGTGTCGGAACCCGAGGCAGACGTGATCGAGCGCCAGCACAAAGCTAGCGCGAGTGGAGTGAATCCACCCGTTGTAGATGTCGGGTAGTAGCCTAATGATCCTGTGGTGGATGGGATCTTGCGTGTTCGGGAAGTAATGGGCACAGAATGGATCGAAAAACCGCTACCGTTGAAGGCGCCGCTGCCGTTGCAAATCGCCGCGGCCGCCGCCACGGAGTTGCCCCGTAGTCGCACCTCGCTGCGCCGCAGCCGCATTCGCCGCGCCCGCAGTCCGCACCACACCGTTGCTCCAACCGCCGTGAATGTTGAGAATCCACCGAGATAGTGGTCGCTGCAAGACCAATCCATAAGTTGGTGGAGCATTTCCTAAAGTTAAATCCGCCGTTGTTTGCCGGGTCTAGAGATCTCAAGCGCTTCTTCATGGATTCGTAAGCTTGAGAAAGCGTTTGCACCGCTGATGTGCAACGAGGCCGAGAAGGTAATGTTAGCAACTTACCAACCGGAGGGAGCTGCGAGACTTGGTGGATGACTACCCGTGAAATGATCTTTCCGTAAGGTGCTTTGTCAGACCGGAACACTTTCCGCGAAGCCTTCAATGATAAGTTTTTCTCTGAGACTGCCAGAGAGGTGAAGATGGTTGAATTTCAACATCTTCGTTGAGGTTCCCTATCTGATGAGTATGAGGCGAAGTTCGCCGAACTTTCGCGATATGCCCCCGAGTTAATTGAGAACCCCGTGAACCGAGCGAGGAGGTTCAAAGATGGATTCAGACAGGATTTGAGAAGTGCCTTAGTCCTTCTGGATCTGAAGACTTATAACGACATATATCGGAGAGCTCAAAAGATTGAGAAAGATCAAAACGATAAAGCCGTTTCATCCGGATCGAGGTTTAGCTCTCATAGAGACAACATCCGCCAAGGAAAGAGGCCGATGTTTGGAAATAGATTCCAAAGCCCGCCCAAGAAGAAGAGTGGATTTAATAGGTCGGACATATTAGGAATGATGCATGTCGCTTGTGTGGAAGAAGACATGGGACAGACCGTGCCCCGGTTAGGGACGGGTGCAAGTTTTGAATGTGGCCAACAAGGCCACATGGCCAGATTTTGTCCTAAGAAGCAAAGAGGACAACCTCGCTGCCACCACCGATGAGACAGATAGGAGGGTGTGCCCCTCGAATGTACCGCAAGGAGGACAGCAGAGACTTCCAGCTCAGGGCACTGTGTATGCGATTACCCAAGGTCAGGCAGAAGCTGCGCCTGTCGTGATTACAAGTACGATCTTGCTCAACGACCAACCTGCTTATGCTTTGTTTGATTCGGGAGCAACCCGTTCCTTCATTGCCGAGCAATATGTTAGGATGCTAGGATTGAATCCTCGTATTGTTGGAATCGCGATTCGCATATCTACACCATTGAAAGATAAAGTTATTGCTGCTTTGGGATGTTAGGGGTGCAAGTTAGAGATTGGTGAACGAGTGGGGAAAATTGACTTGTTAGTCCTAGCCATGTATGATTTTGATTTGATAATTGGCATGGACCGGCTCACCAATCAATGAGCTAAATGGACTGCTATCGCAAGGCGATTCGCCTTTGACCCATTAGGGGTAAGAGCTTCGAGTTTGTTGGGAATCGAGGAGGACCTTCGATTTCTTAATCTCGTCGCCTAAGCAGCTCGTTTGTTAGATGAGGGTTGTCGAGGGTACTTAGCAACTGTCATGGATATGATAGTTGAAGAGCTGAAATGGAAGATATTGCGTGGTAGGCCAGAGTTTCCGATGTCTTTCCAAAAGAAATGCTAGGTTACCGCCAAAAGGGAGATTGAATTTGTAATTAAGCTAGCACCGAGACGTAACCGATCTTAAAGGCACCTTACCGAATGGCGTTATCTGAGTTGAAGGAACCGAAGGTGCGATGCAAGAGTTAATGGATAAAGGATTTATTCATCCTAGTGCATCGCCTTGGGAGCACCAGCTTCGTTTGTTAAGAAGAAAGATGGTTCGTTGCATTTGTGCATCGACTATCGGCAGCTCAATCGGTAACAATCAAGAACAAGTATCCATTGCCGAGGATAGATGACTTGTTTCATCAACCGTAGGGAGCGTCAATATTCTCGAAAATCGATTTGAGGATAGGATATCATCACCGAGGATTCGGAGAGGATATTCCTAAGTCAAAGCATTGCACTGGCATGGTCATTACGAAGTTTACAATGATGCCGTTCGGATTGACGAATGCTCCAGCTGCATTTATGGATTTGATGAATAGAGTGTTCAAGGAATATCTAGATCAATTTGTGATCGTGTTCACAGATGATATCCTGGTCTATTCGAGAAGTAATGAAGAGCATGAGAATCATCTCGAGATTAGTGCTTTAGACGTTAAGAACACATCAGCTATATGCTAAGTTTAGCAAATGCGAGTTTTGGCCGACTCGTGTTGTGTTCTTAGGTCATGTGATTTCCGAGAAGGAATCTCCGTCGACTCGAGCAAGATAGAAGCCGTGATCAAGTGGCCGAGACCGACATCGGTGACGTAGATCAGAAGTTTTCTCAAGGTTAGCAGTTATTACGACGGTTTGGGAAGGCTTCTCATCGATAGCGTCGCCCGACAAAGCTCACGAAGAAAAATGAGAAATTCATATGGACAGATAAGTGCGAGTTGTAGTTTCCAAGAGCTGAAGGAAAAGTTGACTACCGCACTGTGCCGACGATTCTATCTCGGTCCTAGAGGATTCGAGATCTATAGTGATGCGTCATTTAAGGGATTGGGTTGCGTGCGTCGATGCAACATGGCAAGTGGTCGTTGCATACGCTTCCCGACGCTGAGACCTCATGAATTGAATTATCCGATGCATGACTTAGAACTCGCAGCCATCATATTTGCGTTGAAGATTTGGAGGCACTACTTATGTGGGGAAAAGTTTCGATCTTCACGACCATCGGAGTCTCAAGTATTTGTTCTCTCGAAGGAGTTGAACATGAGACAACGGCGATGGATGGAATTGCTGAAAGATTACGACTGTGATATTCTATATCACCGGGAAAGGCGAACAAGGTCGCCGATGCATTGAGTCGGAAGTCTTTAGTGGCACGGATCCTAGTTAAGGAGTGGAACTTAATCGAGAGAGCTCGAGATTCGGAATTCAAATTTGAGGTGAGGCCACCTTTCAAGTTTTATGGCCACCCTCGACTTGAGCGATGTCCAAAAGGTCGAATCAAGCAACTCCAACCAACAAGATCCCGTACGTACAGAGAATTCTCCAAGAGGATACCGACAAAAGAAAAGCTGATTTTCAAGTTTCGATGATGAGGTACCAGGCTTCGTGGACGTTTGGTTGTGCCTGCGATGTAGAGCTTAGAGAAGAAATTTTATCGGAAGCACATTGTAGCAATTACAGCGTTCATCCCGGAAGTACTAAGATGTATCGTAATTTGCGTCAACACTACCGGTGGTCGGTATGAAGGTGGACATCGCCAAGCATGTGGCCAAGTGTTTGACTTGTCACAAGTAAAGCCCGATTGCAAGCCGGGAGGATTTTTGCAACCTCTCGCGATCCTGCAGTGGAAATGGGAGCATATCACGATGGATTTCGTGACTGGACTACCAAGGAGTCAAAGGGGAAATGATTCGATTTGGGTAGTAGTCGACGGGACAAAGTCGGCTCACTTCATTGCAGTTCGAAAGGACCTGAGTCTGGATAGACACGCAGACCTGTATGTGCGTCAGGTGGTTCGTATGCATGGAGTGTCAGTTACGATAACATCTTATAGAGACCCAAGGTTTACTGCTGCTTTTTGGAAGAGCTTGCAGAGTGCTTTAGGTACAAAGCTTGATGCAAGTATGGCATATCATCCTCGACGGATGGCCGGTCGGAAAGACAATTCAAACTCTTGAAGACATGCCGAGAGCGTGTGTAAATAGACTTCAAAAGAAGCTGGGAAGATTAGCTTCATCCGGGTGGAATTCGCCTACAATAATAGTTATCAAAGAAAGCATCAAGATGGCTCCATTTGAAGCGTTGTATGGCGGAGAGCATGCAGAACTCCAGTGTGTTGAGATGAAGTCGGAGAAAGGAAGATAACAGGCCCAGAGCTAGTTCAGCAATTAGTAGATGACGTGGCAGTGATCAGAGACAGATTAAAGATAATGCAGAGCAAAGCGAGAAAGTTATGCGATAAGCGAAGGTTTTTGAATTCCAAGTTGGTGATCACGTTTTTCTGAAAGTGTCACCAATGAGGAGAACTTCGCGCTTTGGTAAGAAAGGCAAGCTGAGTCCGAGGTATGTAGGCCCGTTTGAGATTCTTGAAAGAATCGGAAACCTAGCATATCGTCTTGTGTTGCTGCCAAGATTGGCGCAAGTGCATGACGTCTTTCACGTGTTGATGTTAAGGAAGTACGAGCCTGACCCGACCCACGTGCTCAATTTCGAGGAATTGGACGTGGATGACCGTGTGTCATACGTTGAAAGCGTGGTTCAAATTGTCGATCGTAAAGAGCAAGTTCTCGCGTACAAAGACCATCCCGTTGGTCAAAGTGGTCCGGCAACACCACGGCATTGAAGGAGCGACTTGGGAGACCGAAGAATCGATGAGACAGTTGTACCCTCGCCTTTTGAACAAAGTGTAATGGTTTAAATTTCGAGGACGAAATTTTATAAGAGGGGAAGAGTTGTGACATCCGAAATTCGACCCTATTTCGATAAAGTGAAATGGGCATTTCGTTGACGTGCCTATGGCCCTTTTCCGAGCTAATCACTCACGAGTTAACTAACTTATTGGGTGAAGCCGTTAAGGGATGTATCAGCTGTAAAATCCCTAAAAGCTACCTAATTGGTTGGATTGAGCTAAAATCACGTCGATCAATTTTTAACCATGAAATTGAACTCGATTTCGGGAATCGAATTTTAAGCACGTCATAATTCTTATTTTTAGGATCTCGTCTCATCGCTCGTCAATTTATTGACGGGTCCGAAATTTCAATAAAGAAATTATCGGAAGAAAATTGAAGACCAAAAAGAAAATAGAAAGGAAAAGGAAAAGAGAAAGGAAAATTGAGAGAAAGGCATTATGCATTTTCTTTTTTTCTTTTTTCTCTCTCCCCTTTTCTTTCTCTCTCTTTCCTCTCCTTTTTTCTTTTTTTTTTTTCTCTTTCTCTCTTTTTCTCTCCTTTTCTTCCGTGCAGACAGCCCCCCAACCGACTTCTCTCTCCTCTCTCCTCATTTTGACTAGTCAATCCCGCTCCTCTCCCTCTCTTTTCTCTCTTACCTCTTCCTCTCTCTCATCTCTCTCCCTCGACACTTTCTTCCCTTCCGTTCGAGCAAAACCGTAAGCCGGAGGAAGACTAGAAGCCGCGGCTTCGTCGCCGCCCGCCGCCGCCCCGCGCGCCGGAGCCGGACCGCCCGCACCTACGACGCACGCCCACGCATGCCGTGCGCTCCGCCCGTGTCCGCGCCACGCCGCTCCTCCTCTCGCGCGATCCAGCCACAACCCAGCCCCGCTATTCGCCTCTGTCCGCCCTTCGTCCGGCCACTCCGCCATCGCCCAGCCCCGCCGACCTCCCCGCGTCCCCTCCCTCCGCCGGCCTCCCTCGCCGCCCTAGCCGCCGAGCAGCCTAGGCCAGCCTCGTCCAGCAAGCGGCCGAGTGGGTTTCCAGCACTTTCGGCTCGTTTTGGGCCGTTTCCGGGCCCCGAACCCAAGCCGTGCTTTGGGAAGTTTCGTTCTCGCGTCGCCGTCGTCGGATTGATCCGATTTGCGCGCAATTTGGTGAGTAATCTCACTAATCTATGATTAGTTGGCTAATTATGCTTAAGGTTGGTTTAGATTTAATTAATTATGTTTAGGTTGTTAGATTCGAATAAATTAGCAATTATTAGCCAATTGTGATGCGAATTAGATAAATTGAATGTGTAATTAGCAAGTAGACATGGTCTACTAATTATTGGAAGTGCCTCGGGATTTTTCCCGACCCTTAGTGGGCTCCAATTAGGCTTTTCGGCCTAAGTGGAATTTTTAGTATTTAAATATTAATTTTCGGAATTAAATTAAATAATTATTTATTTTCCGAAAATTCAACTAAGATGGTCTGGAACCGGAAAATTATGCTGATGACCGTGGTGAAGTCCGTTTATTTAATTGGGCTGTATTTTTGAGCTAAATTGAATTTTTAATATTAATTATTTAATTTTCGAAATTAATTAATTATTTATTTATTTTTCAGAAATTAAGATTTTGATGGCTTGCTGATCGTCGTGGTGCAGTCCGTTTATTTATTTGAGCTCCACGTTGCATGGAATTGAATAAATTGTGATATTTTTAAGGATTTACCCTAAATTGATTGGAATTGATTGAGATTGAATTGTTGATTGGTAAATGGCCAAGCATGTTATTCAATATTTATAATACTTTGTTGAGTTGATTTAATTATTTGATTGAGAAATCATTGGCATTGGTTGTCGATATTGAAAGTAAATTGGTAACCATTTGAAAGAGGACACGTGGGCTCGGTGAATTGGAATGTCACCTGGAGAATGCACGTGAGTTCAGTGGTTGAATATGTCACATTGGCGAAAAGGTCGCCTGAGAGAATGCACGTGGCTCGGAGACTCGGTATGTCGTCCTGGAGAATGCACGTGGCTCGGTGACTCGCATGTCGTCCCGGGAGAATGCACGTGGCTCGGTGACAGAGTTTGGCATCTAAAAGGGCAAGTGGCTCGGTGAATTGATGCATCACTTTGGTGAGATAGCACCTAAGAGAATGCACGTGGGCCTAGGCATCTAAAAGGACACGTGGCTCGGTGATCGATGCGTCACTTTGGTAAGCGAGTACCTTAGAGAATGCATGTGGGTCCAATATTCGGAATGGCATTTAAAAGGGCACGTGGCTTGGTGATTCGATGCGTCACTTTGGTAAGCGAGTACCTTAGAGAATGCACGTGGGCCCGAGCATCGTAAAAGGACACGTGGCTCGGTGGCTTGATGTACCATCTTGGCGAAGAGGTCGCCTTAGAGAATGCACGTGGGTCCGAGGTTTGAGGCACGTGGCTCGGGACCCGGAATGTCGTCCCGGAGAATGCACGTGGCCTAGCTTTTAAATATCCCACAGTGGGGATTGAATTGTATGACATGTAATCGATCGATTTGATTTGTTTGAAGTGAATGGGTGTTTATTGTGAATTGTACTGACTTGCAGGTGGGATCCGAGGCCGAGTAAGTCCTCTCCGCCCCGTGCATGTTTAGGCAGCCTTTAGTATAATGGTTTACTAATCGGGCTTAGTGGGGTAGAACTCGTTGAGATGTAGTCTCATCCCAATTTGGGGAAACCATTTCAGGACCCTGCTGAAGCGTTGAGAAGGAGGAATCTGAGAAGGAGAACTCAGAGGTGAGATCTGAAGAGAAGGATTTTTGGAAGAATAAGATAGTTCCGAGAGGGGCCTTGAGTACGGTCTAGATGGATTGAGATCCTATCTTCTTTTGAGATCTCCTTTTTGATGTGAATAGTTATGAAGTGATTTGTGGTTTGTATAAAAGTTTGGTTATAAATTTCAATAAGAAAAATATGGCCCTGCTTTTCTATCCCATCGTTTTATTGTCTCTGGGATTTTAACTGCTTCCGCATGTGCTTAAAAATGAAAGGGTCGGCGATACATTGTCCTGGGATATCGCATTATAAAATTGACCAAGAGAGATGGATGTGTGCGTGTCGAGAACGGGCGTGACAATGGAAGCAGAAATAAATGAAGATGCAATGTCAATTCAAGGGGCATTTTTGTGAAGCTGAGCAAAGAAATTTGCACGATGAATTTGATAATGAAGAGCCAAATAGCTGAAGTCAAAGATGCTTTATTTGGCATTTTGCCTTGTTGAATGTTTAGCCGCCTAAAATGTAGCTAGTTGTAACCAGAGCATTTTTAACTGAATCAAGTCAATCGCCTTTCTTTTTCCTTTTAAACATAACAAACCTATAACAAACTATGAACTCTTATAGAAATAATTTGTTGAAAAACGTACATGTGTATTTTGGCATAATTGCATAGACTCATTTTACCGCTTATGTAATGGATGAAATAATCGCATCACAAGATTAATGTGAGGGTTGTGGATCTTTTTCATCTCCTGTCTAAATAATTGCCACCTTTCGAATGTATACTTTATTTATGATAAAAGCATACAATTATTTCCGCGAACGGCGGGAGACCAAACGGCAATTGAGTCCGATTGGGCTTTGTGTGGATCTAACGCACCAAATAAAATCATCTCTTTTGTGAATTTCACTGCTTAAATCATCTTATCATATAATTTCTCAGTAGTTGACTTCTAGCGCTCCTCGATGCATGCTCCCTAGTGGCCTCGACAACCATTGACCTTAAGGAGTCACTATTTATCCATTTAGAAGTAAAATAGGCTTACGAACAAATATAATTGATGCAGATAGAATAATAAACTGGTGACCTTTCGTTTTCACATCTAGTAGTTTGCCTCTGCGCGTGCTCGTACGTTGCCTTCTAGGCATTATCCTAGGAGTTTGCGTGAGTGGAAGGAGCAAAATCTTATATGCATCCAATTTATAGGGGCTTACTTCATCTTAGCTATTGGATTATGTGCGTGTTCATATTATTTAATGTGCACAGTCAAAGTAAGCAATAGTTCTGCTACAGTGATTAGATGGGAAACAATATTAATGCACATGTTGCTATAGTTTCTGGCGGCTATCTTCTCTTTGTCATTGTGTTCTTCTTCTAACAGATCGACCAACCCCATACCAGCCATCATCTTTTGTATCTACGCTACAGTGTGATTGGTAGGAGCTTTTCACTGTTGATGGACTCCTTAACTTCAGAAATGATTTTCTCCATTATTGCAACATATTCATGTGGTGATTGTGCAGTAGCAAGGTGGGGCTGCTGCAAGAGATTTCTGTTGCAAGAATGATGCATTTGATGATCCGGCTAATGTTGTTTGTGATCTAGTGGTGATTTGGATGTGTCGGTTGTTTAACCAATTCTGGATTGATTCTTCCGAAGTTTGTATCTTCGAAGAGCAAATATAGCAAAGTTTATCCCCACACCCACAATTTATGCATTCTTACCATAATCCCTACATTTATTTCCCAGGTTGCACACACCTGGCCATGACAAAAAGGTTGATGGATAAATCCATCCCATGTATAATTAAATTCACCCAATTTTCACTAAAAAGACAAAATTACTTCAAATCATTCAATTGCAATTTAATTGGTAGCCCCAAATTCATGAACTTTCTTATTTTTATTTAGTTTTGTATGCCAATGTAGGATTCGGTTACTAGAATGAAGAATTTCAAATGTCTAGTTTTTCACCGTTAGATTTTTCTACAATAAAAATTAGTTTTGTTGAAAAAGAACTTCAAAAACCCAGTTCTTTTCAAGTTGTCAAGCAAATTTAAGGATAAGTTGTCCAATATAATCTAGAAAAAAAATTATTATATAGCTAATTTTTTTAACACAATCACTTGTTTACAGATCTTCAATTTTGTTGTGCATATCTCCGTCAAACTCCTTCTTATCGTTAAATAAAAAAAAAAAAAGAAATTTCCTTTTTATCGGTTCTCTTCTATATACAAATACATAGATGCGCACACACACATATATATAGGGGTAATCGCATAAAAAAATATCTTCTTTAAAGATTTTCCCAAATAGAATCAGAATTACATTCTCCAATGGAAAACTTTAAAGATGAAATTTGATTAAATTGAAAAATTGCATAAAATAAGTAAATTTTTAAAAATGTTGATAAAATCTCATTATTTTCAATTGGCAGAAATTAATATCATCTACAAAGTGTGTATGAAAAAAATATCAAGATGTTTCATTATGCACAATGTTTTTAGTATATTCCTAGATATTACCATAATGCCTTATGTCTATGTAAAAGCATCTCACCAATAGTAAGGATAAAAGATAAGTTCTTTAATATAGTAAATAAAAAGACTTGACATATATTTTAGACTAATGAACTTAAAAATAATAATAATTCACCAAGAAAGTGAGCTTTGAGATAAGATGAAGAAAAATAAATGAGTTTTATTAGAGCAATGATGAGAAGAGACTTTCAAGTTTCTATATTAAATAATTAACCTTTTTTTTTTTTTACTAGTGACTTTTACATAGAGCATGTAATACATTATAATAATATTTAAGGATACACTAAAAAAATTCTTTAATACACTAAGAAAAATAAAACACGTGAAATGCATGATAATGGCAACTAGATCCTTAATTGAAATAGAAAAACAGGAAAAAGAAAGAATGTGGCTGTCACTTTAAATTGTAATTGTATGATTGAAGGCAGTTTATTCTTTCTAGTTGTGATGGATTCGGTCATATAGGGTGGAAATAGTGCCATCCAAAATTTAATGGGGAAATTATAGTCACAATGAGATAATATTTTCTTTTCCATGTAAAAAGAATGTTAGCTCCTATTCACGATATTTATTCATAATATACCAAGATGATAAGTGCTGAGGTCATTAGTAGATTTAGAAAAATTCCGTGTGATTGCACACAACAATTGGCTTTTAACAGTGCACCATGCGTCATGGTCGATCTATATCTCTCGGGCGCAAAAGGCGACTTTGCACCAATTTGACATTTCACGATTTTGCCATGACAAAAGAAAAGAGTAGTAGGTGGAACAAAGGCAACATTGATCATGCCAATTATCTAGATAACATATGAGAAGATCTGTTTTGTTTGGCTTAGCAAAAGCAGAGTGGAAGCCTAGCCCTGACTGAGAAAAGCCAACCCTTTAATGAGCAGAACAAAAGCAATAACGGTCTGCTTTTTTCTAGACTAGAAATCGAGGAAGAGATTTCTCACCAAAAACAAAACGGATACAAAGATTGAAGGGGATACATTATGCTTCCTTAGAGGAGACGCCAAATCGTCTGCTTGCCGAGCAGACTGTTTACATCATCTTATGTTATTATAATTCTATATATGTCTAGAAGGAAAAAGGCATTAAGACAGGCGTCTAGATTGGGATTTCGTGATTCGTGCAACGATTGAATTGCATAACTTCAATTAAAATACAAATCTGTGATAAAAAAAATTGGATGCAATTCTAATTGATTTGCGAGCCTCTTCCCTCTCACTTTGTGTTTCTCGGATCAACGGCGTCCCCAAACTGATAGTTCGCGCACAGGGGCTTCGGTCGTCCCACCAGCAAATTTATGGCAACCACCGGATCCAGGCTTTCTCAAGTGCAACATAGACGGATCCTTCCACCCTGGGAGCAGAGAGGGCACAATGGCTTGCATTAGTCACGATCACAGGGGCCTCCTAACAGACGTCTATACAAGCAGATTTCCAACAGCTTCTGCTTTTCAAACTGAAATACAGACGCTCACCTTAACCCTTCAACGTCTACAGAAGCAGGGCCTTCACAAGGCAAATCTAGTGATCGAATTTGACAGCCTGCAGTTGATCAATGTTCTTCAAGCGCGGAAGAAGCCACCATGGGAGGAACAGCTGCTGTTCGAGGAACTACGATTGCTTCTGCCCCTTTACCCTAACCTATGGCTGCAACATTGCAACGGACAGGCCAATGCCGTAGCCGACTGGGCGGCTAAAGCCCACGGAAGATCAGACCTGGCCCAAAACTGGAATGTATTTCCTCCTTCTATTTTGCAAATTTTGGTAGCGGCTGATGCTTTCGCTTCCGCTGCTCTTGGAACGCCACGATGTAATATTTGGCCTACTTAAATATTACTTTCAGTTTTTGACCAAAAAATTTAGGCGTCTGTATGAGAAGCTTGATTTTTACATGAAATAAATCGTCAATATCGATAAAATATTTTAAATTTCTGTATGCGTGTGTGCGAAGTGAGTCTCTGTACAATTGCATAATATTAGATTTCAAACTTGGTGCCCACCTTTAAAAGGAGATAATAACATGTTCAGGACATGATCACATTTTGTGTATGTGCATGTGTGAATAGTCTGCAGAAATGGAGAGTAAATCTAGACCGCATTCAATGAGAAAGATTCAGTGACTTCGATTAATTAGAGATGTCATAATCAATTCATTAGCAAAATGTAGTCGATTTAACCATGACAAAGTTAAAATTTTGGGCTTGGCACTTATAAGAAAGAAAAATTTACTCACAAAAAGAAGAAAAAAGAAATAAAGCCCTTTGGTGGTTACATGGATGTTTCTACGATCTTTCCAAAAGCAACCTAGGAGGGCTTGCAAATGTTAAATCACAAAATAGTGGATCTCAACTGTGAAAACAAAGCTTTTCAAGTTTTTACAAATTACTACAGTTTACATTATGACAGGTATCGATGGTTCAACTAATCATAGAATAAAAATAGTTGCACGAATCATGGTCTGCAGACCAACTGTGATCACATCCATTAATTTTTAGGTAATCCATGTATTACTTATGCGATTAACGATTTTGTGATGGACCCGATTTATAGATCCGAGTATTGGCAAGTCTAACCCAATGAAGTCTGCATGAGTTAGGAGAGAGAGTGAACTTCCTTAAGAAACAAAGATGAACTTAAGTTCTCTTTGCTTAAGATAGACGCAAGTCTTTCCTCAAGTCTTTGTCCGACCCTCTGGTGGAAGCAAAAGCAAAAGCAAAAGCTTTGAAGCATGTTTGTCTAGTCAATTTGTTTGCACATAGCCAGATTCCACATCAAATAGACTTGTTTGTTCGTTTGTTCACATACTCACGACGTGTTTTGCAATTTCAGGACCAGGACCTGGAAAATACCAAGAAACTCAGGTTGATATCATCAAAAAGCATAAAGACCCTCATTCAAGATTAAAATTGTTTGGAAAATCTCAACTTTGTTGATCTCCTTGTGGAGGAGGAACTGTATCTTCTTCGCAATTTCCACAAAAGAATCAGCTAAAGTCTCCCGCTTAGATCCCTTTTAGCTTGACGAAAGGGATCTATTTTTGTACACGTAGTTTGTAAAGTGAAACTCAAATTGCATAAAAGATTAACATTAGCATGGACCTAAAATTAAAGAACATAGAAAACTTTAACCAATATCTTTCAATTTTCTGAACCATTATGTGACATCCCGAATTTCAAGTTTTGATTTCGATTGGATAAAATGGGCCATTCGTCAACGTGATTATAGTGTTTTTCTCTAAGTTGGCCGCCACTCACGATAACTGACCTATCCGGTGAAGCCATTCAGGGATTTTAAACGCAATAGACTTGAGAATTCGACCAGGAATCGACTGCTCGATCGCTAGGCTGCAAGGGTCATTACGGCATTGTCAAAATCGATCAGAGACTGGAGATAGGTCGATTCGATTGAGATGTGTGATCAAGTGTGGGTGATGCCACATGATTGCAAAATTCTCATCGATCGACACTAAACCAATTTTCTATCATTTTGGGTGCCCCGTCTTGTATTTGAAACCTCAGATTTTCACGATCATCGAGAGTCGCCAATGTGTCGGATGGGTTCATTGTGGTTCGAAGAAAATCGACCACGGGTCAATTGCACCAAAATTCCTGAAGCTACCCTAGGTAGGTCACACTAAAAGCACGTTTGATTGAAAATAATCGCGAATTTGAATTCGATTTCAGAAATTGAAAGTCCTGCCGTGTCATGAGTCATTCTAAGAACGTCAACTCACCTTTTGAGAAAATTCAGAGAGTTCGGGATTTTTCGGGGAAATTGGGAAGGACGATTCGGAGAACGAGCGGAAATTCAGATTTGGCCGATTTGAAGAGACTTTTGACATCTGGTGTAAGTGAATCGGTGAATGGAAGTCATTTGGACTTTTTCGATTTCAAATGGGCCAATCTGATTTGTTTGTTCGAAAAGTGGATCGCCTAAAAATGAAATAAAAGTTGGATTCGAAGAAAATTTGTGGGATTGAAGGACCGTCATATTTTGACTTTCAACAAAACTTTAATTTGATCAAGTGGGTATAGAACTTAGCTTAGCTTGACCTATTGAAATTGTTGTGTGGAAGTTGAACAAAACAATAACTTGGTTTTGTTTTGTTTTATCCTTATTTTTCCTTGAACCCACACCCCTCGCACGCACGCCTCCATTTCTCCCTCAGCCGCACAGATCTCTTTTCCTCTCTCTCCGCGTGCGAACTTCCCCACCCGCACGTTCTTCTTTTAGTTTTCTCTCCCTCTTAGCTGCCCACCGACAGCTTTCCCCCTGCAGAAATTCAACCTCACCTTTTTATCTTTGACCAAGCTTGCACTTATCCAAGAAACAAATATCTCTCTCTCACGTCGCTTTCCTTTTCCCTTCTCCCTTATCTCTTTCTTTCTTTGTCTCTACGAAGCAAGCCCTGCAGCAATCTTCGCACATGCTTCTGCCCTGTTGACCGCTCATGCCAACACACCCCACGCCGGTCAAAACCCCCTTGACGAAACCCTCAATTGAAGACGCCAGCAGCTGATTTCCTTCTGCTTCACCGATCCACGCGTCTTCACCATCTCTTGCAGCTTCACTTACCGAAGCATCCGCCAGAGTCAATCAACAGAGCCGGTTTGTTGACTCCTTCGCTGGCTCTCTTCCATTCGGCCCACAACCCACCGAAGCATCGCCCTTGCACCGTCAACTTACGAAGCCAGCTTCTGCCGAGTCTACTCCAGCGAACTTCTTCCAGGACGATGACTTCCGTGGCTTCTTGGACGTGCGCCCCTCCGCCAGCAACGCTAGCTGCCATCCCCTCGTGCAGCTCGACTCCACCGAATTCCCTCAGCCAACCATCCGCGTGAGTTCCCCAACCGAAGCTGCTGCCTCGACCGTGTCTTCAGTTCCACCGAAACCTAGCAGCTCACGTCATCTTCTCACCCGCGAGCTCAGTAGCTCTCCAGCGAAACCATCTCTGCGGAGGCAAGTTTCGAAGCCCATCTTCAATCAGCAGCCCACAGTTTGGCCATAAGCCCAGCCCATGAGCAAGAAGCCCACGCAGCAGTCCAGCAATTTCAGCCCATTCTCAGTCCATTGAAGTTGCTTTTCGGCCCACTTGATTCAGCCCATAATTCAGTGAAATACAGCAAATTCTTTTGAGGCCCAAGCCCGCAAAGTCAGGCCCACCGAATCAGTGGACTCAGCCCAACTCGAGCAGCGAGCTTTTAGGCCGATTTCGGCCCCGGTTTGACCCCGGTTGGCGGACCCGCTTTGGAGAGGATTGACCCTTGTCGCGTGTTCGTCGATTTGATCCGATCAAATCTTTAACCAAGTGAGTTTTACTCACTAATGCTTTATTAGTTTGCTAATTATGCTTAGGGTTGGTTAGATTTAATTAATTGCAATTAGGTGGTTAGATTAGATTAAAACAATTAAATTAGTGATTTGAGGATGCATGTTAGGTGGTTAGCTATAGCCATTAGGGAGTAGAAATGCTCTATTATTTATTAAATGTATCTCGGGATTTTCCCGACCCGTTTCTGAGGTTCCAATCAATTTTACGGGCCTAAATTGGAATTTTATTATTTATTTATTTAACTTTCGAAATTAATTATTTAATTAATTATTTTTCCGGAAATTCAACCGGGATGGCCGGTGACCGGAATTTCGTGCCGATTGTCGTGGTGCAGTCCATTTATTTAATTGAGCTTCAATTTTTATGGAATTGATTTAAATTGTGAAATTTGAGGAATTGTCCTAAATTGTTTGTTATTGAGCATTTGATTGGTAAGGGCCAAGCATGGATATATAGCGCCAGTACGTTGATGGGCTATATAGTAGAGAGAATGGTGAGAGCTAACTGAGAACATTATTGGTTGAGACCAATCAGGTACGATATTATTGGACATACGTGGTTCGGTGATTGGAAGTATCACTGGCGGAAACGGCGCCTTAAAGAACGCACGTGAATGACTTATAGACAAACGTGGTTCGGTGATTAAGGAAATATCACTTGTGAAAACGACGCCTTAAGAACTCACGATGTTGTCTATTGCCGATGTCACCTTTGGCGAAAATGGCGCCCTAGAAAGGACACGTGGTTCGGTGATCGAGGATGTCACTTGTGAAAACGGCGCCTTAAAGAACGCACGGTGTCGGTGATCGGTATGTCATTGGCGAAAACGACGCCCGAGAAACACATGTGATTTGGTGAATGAGTACGCCATTGGGAAATTATGGTATGAGTGGGAATGACCTAGAGATGGTCCAATTGATATGTAATCGACTAAGTCGATTGATCAATGCTTGATCGTATGTCCTGAATTGTTTGAATATCTGTGTTTAACCTTAAACTGCAGGTTGGAACTGAGACCAGGGTAAGTCCTCTGACTTGTGCTGTGCATAGGCAACATAGATGGTGTATTGGTTTATTAATCGGGTATTAGGGAGTAGAGCTTGCTGAGACGTGGTCTCATTGGTTATTGAATAACCGTTTCAGGTCCTTGGATGCAAAGTAGACTTGAATTTTGAAGATCTCGAAAGTCCAATGCGATGCCGAAGGCTCCGGTTGAAGTGTAGAGGATGATGGAGAGTAGTACAGGAACCTATAGTTTGTAGAACCCCACTCTTGTTTGCAGACATTATTTTTACATTGGCTTAAGTTGAATTTAACTTAATAGTTCACCTTGTATATATAGGTGCACTGGTTTGCAATGTATATATGAGTGAACGTTTTAAAGGTTTGAAATTTAATCCTACTATGTCATCCCAATGTTTTATTGATTGGGGATAATTTATATGCTTCCGCATGTGCTTAAAAAAATGAAAGGGTCGGCGATGCGTCCTAGGACGTCGCTATTAATCGACCAAGGTAAGGGATGTGTGCGTGCCTGAGGATCGGGGCGTGACGTCACCCTTTTTGTGGTATCAGAGCATGGTAGTAGTTGGAGTGATAAGGTGCGATGACCTTTGGGATAGTAGTAGGAAAGACCTTTAAATTCATGCAGTGCATGTTTGTGATAGTTGATTGGTAGCTTGTTTGTGGATCACTCGAATTCTAATATGGTATTAGAATTTGAAAACAAGTGTCTATAAAAGCCTGTAGTATGAGTGATCAGGAGCTGTGAGCTCCTAGTAAGAGGACTGTAGCCTCTGTGACTCGGGAAAAACACCGACGAGGATCGGTGCCCGAGGTGGTTGTGGCAAAGCACTAGCTTAGACTAGCGCGAGTGTAAGAGTACCACCGTAAGTTGGTGCCGAGAGTGTAGCAGCACCGAGCGATCCTAGGTTCAGCGGGATCGTTTAGGCGCAAGTGTTCCTAGGGAGCTTGTCGAGCCAGTAAACTCACGATCGAACCGTCGTTATTGCCATTACTATCGTCAGTATCGGGATCGTTGTTGTTGCCACACCTACCAAGGTTCAATATGGAGATGTGATCTGGGAGTAAGCTGTTGCATCCGAGACGAGGTACAGATTCAGTAGAGGTAGAAATCAATTTGAAAAGGAGCCTATGACCGGAAAAGTATGTTCTATTCCACCCAATAAGAAAGACGAGATATACAAGTCAACATTGAATTAGAGCGTTGTGTGTCATGGAAGACAACGTGAATCAGCCTCGAACCATGTTAGGACGGGTGGTTATTCTAATTGTGACCGATAGGGTCATTTGGCAAGAAACTGTTCCGGAAGGTTGATGGGACCACAATAACAGTTGTCATTATCATTGATGGGATTGCAAGTGCCATCGCCATCATTGAGATAAGATCAACAGGAGTGCGCTGTAGAAAATACCACGGGAATTTTTGGGACAGACCCCGGTGCAAGTAAGTGTGCATGCTGTCATCCAACAGGAGATTGAGAATTTACCAAGTGAGTGTCAAAAGTATGGAATGAATGCATGGATTAATCCTACGTCTGAGTATGACTAGAACGTGCTTTGATGGTAGTCAGCACAGCCATCAGGTGAGGGACTATCAGTTAGAGTTCAGGAAGAACACCAACATTGCTACTACCGATGGAATGCCACTAGGATGGCAAAAAGGACAGGAATGAAACCGACCATGCATCGAATAGAGAAATGATGTCTTGAAGTAATTTTATCAGAATAGTGCCTCAGAGTTTTAGGGATTAAGTTGTGAAATTTCAATATGTGTTTTAAGGTGGTAGGAGAAGAACCACTGACTAGAGTTGTACTCAATTGGCTGTTGGTCTACAACTTTATTGTTAAGTGTGGAAAGAATTGGCTTTGGAGCATCTTGTGGTGATGAATTGTTATAGTGGAGTAACCCAGTTTATTCCAGAAGCAGGTAGAAGTGCTGAATTTTATTGAGAGTCGCAAAGGGTCTTCAACCTTCTTAATCTCGTGATGTATGACAACCCATTTGTTAGACAGGGGTTGCCAAGATAGCTTGACGATTGTCATAGACCAGATAGATTGAAGAATTGAAAATTGAGGGCTCCTTAGTAGTCCAAGAACTTTTGAAAGCATTGCCAAAGGGATCATCAGGCCTGTCATCGGTAATTGAGATAGAATTTGGGATGGAGTTAGCACTCATGACAGAATCATTCTCTAAAGCTTCTTATCAGTTGTTGTTGTCTGAATTGATGGAACCAATGGTGCAGATGTGAGGATTGATGAATGAGGAATTCATGCATATCAGTGCATTACCTAGGGGAAACATCAGTCTCGTAGTGAGAAAGAAAGAAAGATAGTTCGTTGCAATTATGCATCAACTATAGTCAACTTAATCAAGTGAAAATCAAGTATAAGTGTTCATTGTTAGAGATCGACGAATTGGGTGACTTGTTATAAAGAGTGTTGACGTCTTCAAGGATCGACTTGAGGACATATTATCGTCAGTTGAGAACCAGGAATGAGGTTATATTGAAGACACCTTTTCGCACTTGATTTGGCCCTTGTGAGATTAATGTAAAGCCATTTGATTTGACGAACGATCCAACCAATGTTGTAGATTTGACAAACCGAGTGTTCAAAGAATATCTAGATCAATGGTGACCGTGTGGTATAACGACATTCTAGTGTATTCATTAAGTGATGAGGATCATGAAAGCCACCTAAGAATGGTCATGTGATTCCAGGTGAAGGAATCTTCATGGACCCAGCCAAGATCAAATCAGTTGTTAGTGGACCAGAATCAGTAACAATGTCAGAGATCAACAGTCATGTGGATTGGACAGGTTACTGCAAAGGATTTGTGGGAGAAGCTTCAGCATCAGTATCGCAAAGGACTCGACTCCTGAAGAAAGAAGAAAAGTTCGTGTGGACAAATAAGTGCGAGTGTAGTCTCCAAGAGCTTAATGGAAGCTGACTACCTCGCCTGTATTGATCATTTCATCTAGTCGTGGGAGATACGAGACCAATGGTAATGAGTCGTTCGGGAGGCGGGCGGCATGCTAATGCAATATGGTAGGGTTGTTGCATAAGCGTTCCGCCAATTGAGACCTCATAAATTAAAATTTCCAATGCATGAATTGAAAATTGCAGCATTAATTTTCGCTCTAAAGATTTAGAGACCTAGTTGGTATGAGGGAAAAATTTCATATCTTCATCATCTATTAAAGTCTCAAGCGTTCACTCTCTCAAAAGGAGTTGAATATGGAATGGTGTTGTAAATCAAAACCTTGGGAGGACTAAAATGGTGATATCTGGTATCACCCTGGAAGGATAAAAGAAGTCTCTGATGCATTGAGTCAAGAGTCTATAATTTTGTATGGGTTGGTTAAAGTATGGACCTTATTTGAGAAAGTTTAAGATTCGGGTTTCAAATTTGGGGTAGGTCGCCTTTCGAAGCTTATGGCCACCCTCGAATTGAACCGGATGTACATATTAAAAGCAGATGTTTCAATTGACAGATTGGGATGTTCAAGAAATCCTGTAAGAGGATACCGGTAAGAGAAAGGTTGACTTTCAGATTTCGAGATAGAATACGGAAATATCGTGGATAATGATAGGTGTCAGATAGTACAAAACTTGAGGAGAAGACATTGCCAGAAATTCACTATAGTAGTTGCAGTATTCGACCAGACAGTATAAAATAGGTCTGAATTAGCATCAGTTCGATTGGTAGATCGCTTTGAAGATAATCATCGCCAGATAGATTGCAAGTATCAGATGTGTTAGTAAGCAGAGACTCAGTAATGCAAACCGGTAGGACTTTTATAGTCGCTCGAGAGTCCCGAGTGGGAAGGGAAGCATAGCATGATGGAATGTTAAGACATGCTTATCAAGGAGCCGGGAAGAGTACTGATCCCTTATGGGGTTGTTGTCAATAGATGAACGGAGTCAACTCACCTTAGTGCAGCACAAAAAGGTCTCGATTGGAATGAATACACCGAATTGTGTGTATATCATATAATTCATTGGCATATGGAGTGCCGGGGATGAATTGTATTTCAAATCTAGATCAAATGTTCCAAGTTGGCAGAGTTTTCAGATGGTTTTTTCTTAAGCAGTGCATAGCAGAGAATGCGAACTTCAATTGCCGAGATGAAGTCGGGGAAAAAAGATCACGGGCCGGGTCAGTACAGTAGTCAGTGATTGCAGTTGTCGAAATCAGTGTCAGAGTATAGACTGCACGAAACTGCCAGAAAAGTTGAATTGTCGAGCTTTGAAGGTCCTTAGAGTTCTAAATTGGTGAAAGCATCTTTCTGAAAGTGTCACCAATGAGGAATACCTTGCATTTTAGCAAGGAAGGAAAAGCTGAGACCAAGGTACGTAGGCTCCTTAGGGATTCTAGAGACGAATCAGGATCCTAACATATTGCCTTGCATTGTCACCAAAGTAAGTGTAAGTGCATGGCATCTTTCACGTGTTGATGTTGAGGACATATGAGCCTGACTCGACCCACGTGCTAAATCTTAAAAGAATTAGGCGTGGACGACAGAGTGTCGTATGTGGAAAGTTGGTTTAGTTATTGGTTCAAAAAGATCAGATTCTATCTACCAAGATGGTCTCCTTGTTTAAAGTGGTCCGACAACACCACAAGACCGAAGAGACAGCGTGGAAAAGTGAGACTCGATGACATGACAGCACCCCCACCTTTTTGTTTAAGAATTGATAAAGGTTTAAATTTCGATGACGAAATTTTTATAAGAGGGGAAGAGTTGTGACATCATGAATTTCGGGTTCGATTTGATTGAATAAAATGGGCCTTTCGTCAACATGACTATAGTATTTTTCTCCGAGTTGGCCACTCACGAGATAACGGCTATCCCAGGTGCCATTCAAGGATTTTAAACGCAATAGACTTGATAATTCGACCAGGGAATCAACCGGCCGACCGTGCTAGTCCGCAAGGTCATTACGGCATTGTCAAAATCGATATGAGACGGAGATAGGTCGATTCGATTGAGATGTGTGATCGAGTGTGGGTGATGCCACATGATTGCAAAATTCTCATCGATCGACACTAAACTGATTTTGTATTGTTTTGGGTACCTGTGCCCGTATTTGAAACCTTGAGATTTTTACGATCATCGAGAGTCGCCAATGTGTCGGATGGGTTCATTGTGGTTCGAAGAAAATCGACCACGGTCAATTCGCACCAAAATTCCTAAACCCTATAGGTAAGGTCATACTAAAAGCACGTTTGATTGAAAATAATCGCGAATTTGAATTTGATTTCAAAATTGAAAGTCCGTCGTGTCATGAGTCATTCTAACGTCAACTCACCTTTTGAGAAAATTCTAGAGAGTTCGGGATTTTTCGGGGAAATCGGGAAGGACGATTCGGAGAACGAGCGGAAATTCAAATTTGGCCGATTTGAAGAGACTTTTGACATCCTACGGTGTAGCGAATCGGTGAATAGAAGTCATTTGGACTTTTTCGATTTCAAATCAACCTCAATCTGGATTTGTTTGTTGAGAATAGTGGATGCGAAAAAGAAATAAAAGTTGGATTCGAAGAAAATTTGTGGGATTGAAGGACCGTCTTATTTTGACTTTCAACAAAACTTCAATTTGATCAAGTGGGTATAGAACTTAGCTTAGCTTGACCTATTGAAATTGTTGTGTTGAAGTTGAACAAAACAATAACTTGGTTTTGTTTTGTTTTATCCTTATTTTTCCTTGAACCCACACCCCTCGCACGCACGCCTCCATTTCTCCCTCAGCCGCACAGATCTCTTTTCCTCTCTCTCCGCGTGCGAACTTCCCCACCCGCACGTTCTTCTTTTAGTTTTCTCTCCCTCTCTTAGCTGCCCACCGACAGCTTTCCCCTTGCAGAAATTCAACCTCACCTTTTTATCTTTGACCAAGCTTGCACTTATCCAAGAAACAAATATCTCTCTCTCACGTCGCTTTCCTTTTCCCTTCTCCCTTATCTCTTTCTTTCTTTTTCTCTACGGAGCAAGCCCTGCAGCAATCTTCGCACATGCTTCTTCCCTGGTGACCGCTCATGCCAACACACCCCACGCCGGTCAAAACCCCCTTGACGAAACCCTCAATTGAAGACGCCAGCAGCTGATTTCCTTCTGCTTCACCGATCCACGCGTCTTCACCATCTCCTGCAGCTTCACTCACCGAAGCATCCACCAGAGTCAATCAACAGAGCCGGTTTGTTGACTCCTTCGCTGGCTCTCTTCCATTCGGCCCACAACCCATCGAAGCATCGCCCTTGCACCTTCAACTTACGAAGCCAGCTTCTGCCGAGTCTACTCCAGTGAACTTCTTCCAGGACAATGACTTCCGTGGCTTCTTGGACGTGCGCCCCTCCACCAGCAACGCTAGCTGCCATCCCCTCGTGCAGCTCGACTCCACCGAATTCCCTCAGCCAACCATCCGCGTGAGTTCCCCAACCGAAGCTGCTGCCTCGACCGTGTCTTCAGTTCCACCGAAACCCAGTAGCTCACGTCATCTTCTCACCCGCGAGCTGAGCAGCTCTCTAGCGAAACCATCTCTGCTGAGGCAAGTTTCGAAGCCCATCTTCAATCAGCAGCCCACAGGTTGGCCATAAGCCCAGCCCATGAGCAAGAAGCCCACGCAGCAATCCAGCAATTTCAGTCCATTCTCAGTCCATTGAAGTTGCTTTTCAGCCCACTTGATTCAGCCCATAATTCAGTGAAATTTAGCAAATTCTTTTGAGGCCCAAGCTCACAAAGTCAATCCCACCGAATCAGTGGACTCAGCCCAACTCGAGCAGCGAGCTTGTAGGCGATTTTGGCCCCGGTTTGACCCCGGTTGGCGGACCTGCTTTGGAGAGGATTGACCTTGTCGCGTGTTCGTTGATTTGATCCGATCAAATCTTTTAACTGCAAGTGAGTTTTACTCACTAATGCTTTATTAGTTTGCTAATTATGCTTAGGGTTGGTTAGATTTAATTAATTGCAATTAGGTGGTTAGATTAGATTAAAACAATTAAATTAGTGATTTGAGAATGCATGTTAGGTGGTTAGCTATAGCCATTAGGGAGTAGAAATGCTCTATTATTTATTGAATGTATCTCGGGATTTTCCCGACCCGTTCGGGTTCCAATCGTGCAATACGGCCTAAATTGGAATTTTATTATTTATTTATTTAACTTTCGAAATTAATTATTTTTCCGGAAATTCAACCTGGATGGCCGGTGACCGGAATTTCGTCCCGATTGTCGTGGTGCACCAGTACGTTGATGGGCTATATAGTAGAGAGAATGGTGAGAGCTAACCGAGAACATTATTGGTTGAGACCAATCGGGTGCGATATTATTGACATACATGGTTCGGTGATTGAAAGTATCACTGGCGGAAACTAACCTAAAAAGAACGCACGTGAATGACCTATAGACAAACGTGATTCGGTGATTAAGGAAATATCACCGCTGAGTGAAACGACGCCTTAAAGAAGCTCACGATGTTGTCTTATTGCGATGTCACCTTGGCAAAACGGCACCCTAGAAAGGACACGTGGTTCGGTGATCGAGGATATCACTTTGAAAAACGGCGCCTTAAAGCAACGCACGTGTTGGTGATCGGTATGTCATTGGCAAAAAAACGACGCCCGAAAACACATGTGATTTGGTGAATGAGTACGCCATTGGGAAATTATGGTATGAGTGGGAATGACCTAGAGATGGTCCGATTGACGTGTAATCGACTAAGTCGATTGATCAATGCTTGATCGTATGTCTTGAATTGTTTGAATATCCGTGTTTAACCTTAATCTGCGGTTGGGCCGAGACCAAGGTAAGTCCTCGACTTGTGCTGTGCATAGGCAACCTAGACGGTGTATTGGTTTACTAATCGGGTATTAGGGAGTAGAGCTTGCTGAGACGTGGTCTCATTGGTTATTGAATAACCATTTCAGGTCCTTGGATGCAGTAGACTTGAATTTTGAAGATCTCGAAAGTCCAATGCAGTCTGCCGAAGGCTCCAGTTGAAGTGTAGAGGATGATGGAGAGGAGGACAGGAACCTATAGTTTGTAGAACCACACTCTTGTTTGCAGACATTATTTTTACATTGGCTTAAGTTGAATTTAACTTAATAGTTCACCTTGTATATATAGGTGCACTGGTTTGCAATGTATATATGAGTGAACGTTTTAAAGGTTTGAAATTTAATCCTACTATGTCATCCCAATGTTTTATTGACTGGGGATAATTTATATGCTTCCGCATGTGCTTAAAAATGAAAGGGTCGGCGCGTCCCTTTAACGTCGCTATTAATCGGCCAAGGTAAAGGATGTGTGCGTGCCTGAGGATCGGGGCGTGACACGTTAGGTGAAATCGAAGTACATAGACTTTGAAGAAGGTTAGCCAACTAAAATTGCCCAATCTATTATGTAGAGTTAAACAAAAGTTGAGAGAGCAGTTGCTCCTATACTGTTCACGAGACACTTCTATATAGCTGTATACTTATGATGTGACATGAAATTTGGCATTGTGTTGCCATGTGGCCCAATGACCTAACAAATTATTTACATATCATCCTGTGCAATGTGTTATTTTCCAGTGCTATTTATAGATAAAGTCGAAATTTAACATCTTCAAATACGAAAAAAAATGATTTTATCTAGAGGTAGGCTTAGGCAAAACAATTAATTTAAACTTAGCCGAAATAATTGAATTAAACAACAAATAGTATAGAAATGTGTCTTATAAATAAGTAGTACATATTGCAGTAATTGTCTTCTTCCACGAAGAGTCGACATTTTTTCTTCGAAGAACTCGAAAAATAATGTTACCCATATTCTACCTAAATTTGACCGAATTTGGTCAAGCATAACTTTTTCGTATAAGGTACAATTGAACCGATTTTTCCCCCATGGAAAGCTGGTGACTTCAATTTAGCTAAAATGCGGTTCACCTCAGATTACGGATTTTGGGCGGTCAGGCCAGTTTGAACTTGGCAAAAAGTTCTGATGTTTTTGTCATAAAAATTCCGATCTTTGTGATTTTGATGGTGTTGGAAAGCTTATGATATAATCTTAATGGTTGAACTAATCTATCGGATAAAATCATAAAGTTTCCGACACCTCAAGATCGTACACCCGTGCTTAGAAAACTTGATATATTGAGATCTGGATATCCGAATTGGGCAAATTGGGTATCTTTAGAAAGCTTTTGACAAGCACACCTGATTACAATATAAGCAGAACTAGTAATATTATTATTGATACTTAGTTGATACATGTCATCATTGGCATAACCCTTTCCAACAAACAGCCCATTCTTCGACAGGATAACCTTGTCGGATTCAAACAAAACCCGAAACCCCATCTTACAAAGTAAATCAATAGAAACTAGGTTCTTTCTAATTTCGGGTATAAATAACACATTAAGACGAGTTATCTTCTTTCCAGAAGAAAAGTTTATCTCTACTGTGCCTTTTCAGTAACCTTTGCAAGAGCATTATTCGCTATCGGGACCTCTTGAATATTTGAGTCAACAATCTCTTCAAATTGCTTGAACATGTACTTGTCTTTGCACACATGGACTGTTGCTCCAGAATCTAACTACCAACCGGATTGGAAAGTGGTAGAATTGATTTCAGAAACCATAGCCATTGCATCATTCATTTCAGAAATTTTCATGTTCGAAAACATGGTTGAAATCATGGCTACATAATTTTCTTTAATCATATTTGCATCTGCCTTCACCGTCGGAATATTCTTGTCCTTTGAAATGGTCTTGCGGTGAATGCAATCCTTGGCGTAGTGTCATTGTTTGCCACAAACAAAACATCAACCATTTTTCTTCTTTTGTGTTCTCTTAAATTTATGCCCGCTTTTTATTTTGAAGTTCTGGCCGATTTTCCATTTTTTATCTACAGCATTCACCTTGAATTGTACAAAACAGAATTATCACGTAAACGTGACACTTCCTCAATGCGAAGATTTTTCTATATTTGCTCCAAAGTAAAGTCCAACTTGTGAATCAGCCTTTTTCCATAGTCTTTTCAACTTGAAGGCAATTTCGCAATAATTGCTCCAACTTGAAAAGCTTCTGGAATAACAATCTTGAGGGCACGAATCTTATTCACAAGCACTTGCAATTCATGGACTTGTTCCAGTAAGGGCTTAGTATTAATAAACTTGAAATCAAAATACTTTGCGATTAGATATTTGTTGGTACCTTGCTCCTCCGCTTTGTACTTGAATTCCAATGCATTCCAAATTTCTCTAGCCGACTTCATTTCAAAGTGAATAAGTCGTACGTACGATCGGAGAGTGTATTCAAATGTGTCTTCGACAAAGTAATTCATCCTTTGCGCATTTCTTCTTTTCCTTATTAACCCTCTCAATGGCTTCGCACTTGGCTGTCCTCCTTTGACAAGTAGGCATAGGATCTTCTATAGGCGCCAAGTTAGGATCCGGTATGTAGGAAATTTTCAGAACAGTGAATAAGAACATCATCTTGTCCTTCCAGCGAGCAAAATTGTTCCCATCGAACCAGTCCAGTTTGACCATATCTTGATTCATGACTTTAATTGTCTCCGACTCCATTGTAGCAAAATAAATCCTTAAAATTGTTGGGAAAATATGGCTTCGAATTTGGTTAAACAATGAAGACGGATATTTAAAGTACTCAGATCGGACTTTGAGATGTGATATCACTTTCTTTAAGGATTTATTTGCCTCACAATGTTGTTAATGGTTACTGGCAAAAAATCCTCCAGGATACAACAAAGTCTCTGGATGAGAATACTAGATAGTAATTCTAATATTTCTCCAGGGTCTCTCTAGGAAATAATTGAAAGAATGGCTGTAGTTTTTTTTCGGACAGAAAGCTCCAAAAGATGAAAATGATCACTCTCGTTCCTCTGAAAAATGATGAGTATATATATAAAACAGTCTCAAAACACATGCAACTCTTAATAAAAAATTGCGAAAATTGAACAAATGTGTCCTTTTGGAAATTGTCCAATTGAACAAATGTGTCCATTCAGAAGAAGTTGAAAAACGAACAATTGCAATCATTCGGGAAAATTGCAAACTGAATAAGTACCTTTTCTAAAGGTTGTCTTGAAAAAACACAAATAAAAAATTCGAAATAATAGTTTTTTTTTAAATAGATAAAATTTCGAATTTTCATTTTTATATTTTATTTCCGAAATTCTCAAAAATAAAAGGCAACCTTTGAATTTATTAAAAATTAATAAAATAAATAATAAATAAAATAAATAAAAATAAAATAAAATAACAAAATGGGTTAGTGCTAATTAAACCGCGGGCGCGCCAAAATTGCGCAATTATTCGTGCACCTACACGTGGGTATGGTAGGGTCTAGCCCCACCAAATCATTCCTTTAAGTACACAAAATAAAAAGCCCACACTTATTAATCGGGACCACTTCCTCCCAGTTTTCCTATGTGGGAAAAGGAAAATGCACTCTTTTCGTTTTAACAAACAAATTTCCAACATCTACTATCTTTCCAAAAAGCAACCTACGAGGGCCAGCAATTGTTAAATCGCAAAATAATGGATCTCAATTGTGAAAACAAAGCTTTTCAAGTTTTTACAAATTACTACAGTTTACATTATGACAGGTATTGATGGTTCAACAAATCATAGAATAGAAATAGTTGCATGGATCATGGTCTGCTGACCAACTGTGATCACATCCATAAATTTGTAGGCAATCCATGTATTATTTATGTGATTAACGATTTGTGATGGACCCGATTAATAGATCCAAGTATTGGCAAGTCTAACCCAATGAAGTCTACATGAGTTAGGAGAGAGAGTGAATTTCCTTAAGAAACAAAGATGAACTTAAGTTCTCTTTGCTTAAGATAGACGCAAGTCTTTCCTCAAGTCTTTGTCCGACCCTCTGGTGAAAGCAAAAGCAAAAGCAAAAGCAAAAGCAAAAGAAAAAGCACTTAAGCATGTTTGTCTAGTCAATTCGTTTGTACATAGCCGAATTCCACATCAAATAGACTTGTTTGTTCGTGTGTTCACACACTCACGACGTGTTTTGCAATTTCAGGACCAGGACCTGGAAAATACCAAGAAACTCAGGTTGGTATCATCAAAAAGCATAAAGACCCTCATTCAAGATTAAAAATGTTTGGAAAATCTCAACTTTGTTGATCTCCTTGTGGAGGAGGAACTGTATCTTCTTCGCATTTTCCTCAAAAGAATCAGCTAAAGTCTCCTGCTTAGATCCCTTTTAGCTTGACGAAAGGGATCTATTTTGTACACGTAGTTTGCAAAGTGAAACTCAAATTGCATAAAAGAAAGATGTCAATACTTACAAAGTTCCGTTTGGAGATTGGCAACCCACTCGGAAGATCGGCAAAGAGCATTTTGAAATTTCAGGCCCGGAAAAATACCGGGAAATTGTGGTTGATATTATCAAAAATCATAAAAGTCAAACTTTCGACAATAAAATGTTTGAAGAATCTCAACTTTATTGGAATTATTGTGAAGGAGGGACCACATTTTCTTGGAAATTTCCATAAGAGATCAACGTCCAATTAAGCGATATGAGTCCAGTGCTAAATCAACCAAAAACAAATGATAGAGACGAATCAAATCCCGACAGAATCAACATTTATTTAAATATCAGCGTGCAATTTTATTTGGTGTACAATTTCAATCCGCGAGCAATTTTATTTTGTTACCGTTCAATCTAACATCGAAGTGCAATCATAACTTGTAATAATGGTCAATATTCAGGTTCATGTAACTTTATTGCAAAAGCGACTAATTACGAGTATGAATGGCTTTTTGGGTTCTTTTATTTACGAAGGAAGGCTGCAGGTGGCTTCCAGGCAAACGACGCGTAGTACCAAAGCAATGGCAAGTGAAACTCATCTTAAAGTTGTCCAGCTACATCCAACATTTAACCATTCATTAACACACAACTTATACTTCCGAGACCACCTCCTCCTCTTCGACCACTTCTATCAATTATTTACTCAACTTAACCTGAATGCTTTTGTTTGCTTATGAAGGAAAGCCGCAGGTGATTTTCCAGGAAACGTAGTGGAAGTGAGCGATTTCACTCCTTTGCTTCGTCAAGTTGTTGCAAGGATCAGGCTCAAACTTCCCGAGTTACCGGGCGGACTCAATTCAGGGATCAATCACTCCATCGTCCTCTCAGAATGAAGAGAAAGCGGGAGGGAGAAGAGGCGGCTCTGACAGCCTCAGCAAGTAGTAGCCGTGATGATGGGTCGAGGAAGGTTTATGAGGTGTTCTTGAACTTCAGAGGACCTGACACCCGCTTAACCATCGTTGATTGTCTTTACAATGAGTTGATCCGTGTGGGGATCTGCACTTTTAAAGACGATCAAGAGCTCCGATTTGGCGAAAAGATTGAAGGCGGCCTCTTGCAAGCAATCAATGACTCCAGAATTTACATCCCGATTTTCTCCAAAGATTATGCTTCAAGTAAGTGGTGTCTTCGTGAGCTGGCACTCATAATGGAGTTATCGAGAGATAATGATGAGAAAGTGATCCTCCCTATCTTCTATGATGTGGACGTGGACGATGTCAAGCTTAAGACCGATTTATATAAGGATGCCTTCCAAAAGCACAAGAATGACTCTGGGGAGGATTTAACAAAGCAGTGGGAGGAGGCTTTAAGAGATGTTACCAGAATTAGTGGAAAGAAACTAAAAGATTACAGGTATCCTTTGCTTCTCCATTGACTTTGTTTTCTTATTGACAATTTCAATTTCTTATTCCTTCAAAGAATAGTTAGATTCAGTTTGCTGCTGTCCAACTTATGTAATGTTTGGGATTTGACTCAATGATCCGTCATTTTTTAAACCAAGTTTACTCAGAGGGCGAGGTTTCTTGCACAAATTGATTTTTCATTTTTAAAGTTTTGATAACAATTAATGTTAAGGTATATCAACTTGATTGATTAATATATAATGGAAAAAAACCAAGATATCCATAAACATCTAAGATGTGTTAATATAGTATGACTATATATGTGGGAAAAATAAAAATATTTAGGTTTCTTAACTTCAATTACATTCTGTACATAAAGTTAAAGACGTGTTACAATTTTCTTGACCTTATGCCCATGATGTTTGCCTGAAAATTAGATCGAGCTTAATATTATATCTTCTTTCCTTTGTTATACTAATGAAAGCTGAGGAAGAATTGGCCCAAAATAGAAGAGCTCAGTAAGGAGCTTCTTTATGCGCTTCTTCGCGTTCGAGCTATTGATGGTTATAGTTAGTTCATACTTGTTAGTGTAAGATGTACCCGAGGGAGACGAAAAATGCGCAGGAAACATAGAGGAAGTCTTTGGGATACTTTTCTAAAACTTAACAGCGAAGAGGAAGAAATGATAGAGCTGACCCCCTTTGGGATTGACCCAGTGACTCTGGGAAGGATATGGCAAAGTAGTGAGAGGAGGCTTTAAGAGAGGTTGTTAGAATTAAAGGACGGAATCTAAAAGATTACGGTATTATTAGCTTCTTCCATTAAGTTTATTTCCATTTCATCAATTTCGAGATTATATTTTATGATACTTTTTCCAAAATAAGAACTTTCAGTTTGGCGCTGTCCATTCTTATGTGATGTATGGTTGGATCGGCCGGAGCGAGGGAGGCAGGAATTTTGCTCAGGCAGCAAGGTTTCTTGCACAAATTGACTTTTCACTTTTTATCCCAAGTTTTGGCAACAAATAGTCTCAAGGTATATCAACTTAATTAATTAATTAATCAATAATGCAAAAAAATTTTTTATGAAAATCTAAGAGTTGATGAAATAGTAAGACAACATATGTGTGAAAAGTAAAAATTTAAATCTCTTAACTTCGCAGCTCACTTTTCAGCTAGCAAAATGCTTTTAAAAATTTTTGGTCGTTTCTCTTGCTTTGACCTATTCACGGCCCTAGATTGGGTACCACAGGGTGCGGATTTCCTCAGCCTTGTGACCATCCTAGTTTTAAAGTTGTCAATTTTTATATGAAGCAAACAACCTTAATTTGTCTCTTACGAACTACTTTTCGATTATTTTACAAACTAATTTAAGGTGACCGGTGTTTAATTGAGTCATTTACTAAATTTTTGATTTGATCGTTTTTACAAATTGTATAAAACCTGTTGCCAATTTACAAATTTTATAAAACCTGCCATCTCTTATTTGAATTGTTTACTTGACATTTCAAAATTACCAATACTTGAAACAAATTACTGACTCAAATATGAGTTTCCTACTAGCTAACCTCTGATTAAGTTACCGACTAATTTAAGTTACCCATTCCTATGTGAGCCACTTATCAATGTTTATTTATTTGTTGAAAATTCCCACCTTTCGTAACAAACTTTTTTTTTTTATCAACGGACCAGCTTTGATTAGCATAGTTCACAAATATACTGAGGTTAAGAACTCAATTATCAAAATACCAAGCATAACTTGAGTTACTTACCAACTTATTCCGATTAAATTACCAACAAAATTAATGTGATTGATGAAATTGCTAAATTAAACCAGTTGGTAGATTATTCGGAAAAATGATTGTAGGCAACTCAAATGAAGGCTAATAAATACTTTGAAAGCGTTCCTCATTTTCGGTTACTACCCTATTACTCGGGTACATTAAGAAAAACACTTTTGAGCTTTTATTCTTGTTTCCTAAATTCCAGGTAACTGCCTGGTGAGAAAATCTTTTCTTTTATGTCAATCTTCAAACTCATCCTTAGTGGCTGAAGAGATAAAAAGGACCAGATTCACTGAGGAATTCTACTCAAAACCCAATTAGACCTTCGTCATGAAATAACCCTTTTCCTACCATTTACCGAACCAAAGAATCCTGATGGTAGCAGCTTTCATTTTTCATTTTTTTTTTTTTCCTTTTTTGTGGCAAATGGCTCGCAGCATGAAAGATCACTCATTTCATGCTGGTTGCTCTCAAAGTCAATTACTTTGAATTTGGTGATAACCTTCAAGTGACACGTTATGCAAACATAGATTCCATATGTGATTTTTTTTTTTATCTGAGATGATTGTATGTTATGTATGTGGCAGCTTATATAAACTTACAAACCTTATGGTGGAAGAGGTTTCAAATTTGCTATGGACAAGACAGACGGACATGTCTAATCATTTTGTGGGAATTAAGGATCGAATGGATCACATTATGAAGCTATTAGATGTAGGAGCTTTTGATGTACGGTTTATTGTAATTCATGGTATGGGTGGCATCGGAAAAACGACTAGCCGAGGCCGTCTACAAGCAAATCTACCCTCAATTTCGGGATTATTGCTGTTTTCTTAAAGATGTTCGAACTCATGACATAATAGGCTTACAAAAGAAATTGCTGTTTGACGTTCTCAATCTTAATTGCACAAACCCCTTCTTCATTGATGAAATGATCAAGACAAGGTTTCTTGGCAAGAAAGTCCTCGTTGTTCTTGATGACATCGACAACTGGGACCAAATCATGAGGCTTGTGGGTGAGCCCAACTGGTTTGGTGGGGGTAGTAGAATCATCATAACAAAAAGAAATATTGAATTCCTAGTAAAGGAAGGTGAGGATGGCAATCTCCCAATCTCTAATAGCGGACAAATTTCATTCTACGATATGCTGGAGATGAATTTACATGATGCTCTTCAAATTTTCTGGGAGCGTGCCTTGGGACGTGCCAAGCCTCCGCCTAGTTACATGGATATCACAGAAAAGCTAGTCAATGCACTAGGAGGACTTCCATTGGCTCTCAATGTCGTAGGTTCCACACTCCGTGGAAAATGCCGAAGAACATGGGAAGACACCCTATGTAAGTTAAAGAAGGTGATGAGTGAGGATGTCAAGAAGAAGTTGATGATAAGCTATGAAGCATTGGCAGCTAATCAACGGCAAATTTATCTTGATATCGCATGTTTTTGCTTCAACAAAGAGAAAGCAATTGCAGTTAAATATTGGGACGCAATTTTTGGGTATCCAACCGAAATCGAGGTCAATATCCTCAAACATATGTCTCTAATAAAAATATCCTACGATAATAAACTATGGATGCACGACCAACTTAGACACCTTGGAAGGAGTATCGTCCATCCAGAAAGTGGCGAAATCAGTATGAAGGGTAGCAAATTGTGGTCTCCCAAGGATGCCTTCCATGTAGTGCGATGAAACGGTAATCTTGACCTCTAAATGTTTTCCGGGCATCCATTAGCATCACCACCTTTTATCTAATTTCAAGTCAAAGTGACATATGTACTCATTGGTTGCTACTTTTGTTTTCTAGGGAACCAAAGACATAGTGGCACTCAATCTTGGTACACCTAGCCCGAATAAGACGTACGTATTTAAGCGCAAGCAATTTATGAGCTTGGTCAACCTTAGGTTCCTTCAATTGGACCATGGAAATTTTGAAGGAGACTTTAAGAATGTTTTCTTTAATTTGAGATGGCTCTCTTTGAGCAATTGCCCTTCAAAATTCCAAGCTAGCAACTTTGGGTTGAAGAACTTAACAATTCTCATGTTATCTCGGGAATAACGTTACTAAAGATTGGGGAGGATGGTGTCAAATCATGGTATGATCTCACAACATCCTTTTGCATTATATTTACTCTTCCTCTTTTCTGAGTGTCTACTCAATTTCTTTATAGGTAGTAGAACAATTGAAAATCCTACAGCTCGAGGACTGTCCATTCCTTAGAAAGATGCCCAAGTTTACCATAATCTCGCAGCTGGAGAAATTGATTCTTAGATGCGTTCGACTAAGAAAAATTGACAAGTCCATCAGCAATCTACAACATCTTGATTACCTAGAGATAAAGAGTGAAGCTATTGAGTTGCCACCAGAGTCCATCGGCAGTCTAAAATCTTTGACAATGCTAAGAATAGATCGGACACCCTCAATGAAGCCTCACTCGATTGGCAATTTAGCAAAGGTGAAGTCTCTAATCTTGCCATGCAAGGAACTTCAAAAGCTTCCCGACTCTATTGGACAATTGGAGTCACTACTTGAGCTAGATGTCCAATATTTAAAAATTAGTGAATTACCTCATTCTATTGGAAATCTTGAAAGGTTAAAAGTTTTACGCATATGGAATTCCTATCTAGAAATGCTACCAGACTCGATTGGGAGGCTCCAATCATTGGTCAAGTTGGATTTGAGGGACTCAAGAATCAGGAGCTTACCTGATTGTATTGGAAATTTCAAAAAGTTGAAGGTACTAAATCTCAATTATAGTTGCATAAGTGAACTTCCGAAAACCATAGGAATGTTGGAAAATCTGGAAGTGTTACATGCCTCCTCTCGAACATCTAGTGGGGAAATTCCAAGTGAAATTGGGGCACTATCCTCATTGAAATATCTAAACTTATTTGGAGGTTGCTTTAGTAGATTGCCCACAACGATCAATCAGCTTACAAATCTCCAAATTCTTTCGTTAATGTTCTGTGATTCAATCCAACGGTTGCCGAAGTTTCCCAAGAGTCTAATTTATTTAAGCCTTACATCGGATTCGTTGACCACGATCCCCGATTGCTCAAACCTAACCAATTTAGTTTACCTTATGATAGCTGGATATTCAATTGAGGAACCCAACACAGAGGGGATCGTGAGACTACCTGCTCTAAAACAAATGACCCTTCACATTGGAAAAATGGCCTTGCTTCCAACCGATTTCAATTTCCTCTCTCAACTTCAAAGACTCAACATAAATAATGTTGAGTCCCAATCTCTTATCGGGCTCCCATCCAGCCTTCAAAATTTGTCGTTAAGAAATGTCCAATCACCGATAGATTGGTCAGTCTTTTCCAACTTGGAGAATTTGTCGAAGCTATATATTGATGGATATTCGCCACGAGAGATTCGATTCGAGGTGCTTGGAGAACTACGGAAATTCAATCAATTGTGGATGTGCAACTGTCCCTTACTCAAGACGCTACCTATTTTGCCTTGTTTGAAGGAGATCCAGCATTTGTACCTGTTCCAATTGCCTATGCTAATTAAGATTCAAGGTTTGGGAAAATTGAAATCATTGCAGAATTTGTCTATCTCGTTTTGCAATTCAATCAAAAGGTTAAACGAATCTGATCTTTCTAGTCTACCGAATCTGAAATGTTTGAGGTTCCATAAATGTGAATCATTGGAGAGGGTGTTGGGTGTGCCAAAATCTTGTCAACTAGAGGTCTATGATTGCCCAAGGTTCAATAGAGATCGATAAGGTATGTATCATATGATTGGCAAAGATAGTCGATGATGGTAAGTCCATAGAACTTACCATCATCGACTATCATTTTTTGTTGTGTCCTATTTTGTGAGTTTTCCTTTAGCTAACCTTTCATCTTGGTTCTAGAACCACCTCTTGCATTCATTCATCCTGTTGTCTCTGAGGGAAAATCCTCTTTAATGTATCATAAACGTGTGATACTTTGAGTTGCCTACTTGACGATGGTGATACCTAGCTGGTTTATGTTGCGTGTCACGCCCCGAACCTCGAGTGCGCACACATTCCTCTACAGTTGATACAAATGAGACGTTCCCACGACGTGTCACCGATCCATTCATTTTAATACACATGTGGAAGCGGAACAATAAACCCTTGACAACAAACAGCATGGGATAGGAAAGCGAGGCAACATTTCACAAAGCCAAACTTTTATAAACAACTGGGTTTAGTTACAAAGGAGTATAGACAAAGGTCTGCAAAATATCGGCTCTCAAAAAGAAGCTGTCCTACATCAAACTAGTTGGACACATACACCGATCCTTCAGACTCCACCTCCACAGACTCCGAGCTTTGGGTCCTCCATAACCACTAGCTAAGGACCTGAAAATTTAAGCCCACGACAGGGTGAGACATTGTCTTAGCAAGTTCACTCCCTAAACCCCTATTAGGAAGGAAATACGCCAAGGGTGGCCTAGCCACATAACCACACAATGAGATCAGAGGACTTACCTCACCTCAATTCCTTCCTATACGTCAACACAGTTTATATACACAAAATTGCATATAATCTAGACACACAACAATTGAAATGCCCCACTCAACCGTATCAAGCAAAGGGGTCCTGATTATAAGGTTAAATCGTTATGACACGTCACATACCATGCTACACAGTTTTGTCTCATAATCAGGCGCATCTAAGATGAACCATCATGCATTCCAATTGTTAATTAAACCCCCTCAAGGGTACAACCTACTCATAAGTTTGGTGTCTTCTGGCATAGCCAGGCATCATCTCACCACCATTGAGCAAAACGACGTCTATATCTTAATAGATGGCTTTCTTGAAGGAGCGTAGGTCCATAATCTACTGCGACCCGAGTCCTAATGAATGGATATCCCATATAGGATAACGTCCGACTTAAAAGCTCAAGATAGGTTCTCTTTAACCAACACACGACCAATCAATCTCGGTCTAGGACTCCGTGCATTGCACTCAAATGCCTAAATTAAAATGGTGATCATGGCTTATTTTCTTCGTATTAAAAACATTTGAAAATATTCGTGTGTGGTACACGATCAATTCGAACCTTCAAAAGTGATATCTTTCCTTTTCAAACTCCACTATTTGATACAAAATCCATTTTCGGTGTCACAATCAAATGCATATTTTTACAATCATCACTCAATTTGCACAATCCAACAATCAAATGCATAATTTGAAGACACCACACGGCCAAAGACGATCTCCAATTATCCCTCTAATTTCCGAAAATATTAAATAATTAAATATATTCTAAAATTAAATAAATAATATATTATATTAATATAATTTAATAAAATAATATTTATAATTTCGAAATAGTTAATTAATTTAAAATAATTAATTAAGGCCTAATCAATATTACACTAATTTAATCACTTAATTAGCCTTAATTAATTATCCACTAAACTAATCACATCCTTTAATCTAATTAACAATTAACTAAGCTAATCTAATCACATATACATGCTTAGCCTAATCTAAACAACCCTTAAGCATAATTAACCTCTTAAGCAAGGTTTAGTGAGTAAACTCACCGAATTAGCGTTCCGATGACTCCATGGCAATGGCGATGCTAAGGCGGGCGATAAACCTCCAAGCGGTGACACCAAGCGAGGCCAGGAAGGGCTTAGAAACGGGCCACGAAGTCCTAAGGTCTTGCTGGAACTTTAGCTTCTACTTGTTGAACCAAGAAGGAAAACCAAAGTGGGCTGAACGATGAGGAATCGGGCTAATCGGAGCTTCGGTGAGCAAGTGGTCGGCAACCGGTGGCTCCCAGGGGTCAAGGGGGACTTGCTAGTAGTTGGTACGGGCGAAGGAAGGGTCGGAATGGGAGAAAAATTGAAGAAAACACAAAACATGCGGACTAGGTGAGCGGACCGACCGATCGGCGATCGGCGGCTTCTCGCCAGCGGACGGGACGGCCGGCAAATTGTTCCAACGAGCGGTGAGGTGCTCCTAAATGGATTGGGTGTGCTGAAAATGATGGTGGGTGGAGCGTAAGCTAATTCGCACAGGAATGTAACTTTTAACTCAGATCTTTGGAGAAATGTCAGTTGGAGCAAAAATTGGAAGAAGAGAAAACAAAGGAGGAAAAGAGGTCCGATGGCTTTGCAGGTGTACGACCAACTAGTGGGGCTGCTGCTCTGTGTTCTTTGGTATTTTGGGAGCTTCAAATGGCCTCTAATGGAGAAAGCAAAGCCTAAGGAAGAAGAAGAAGTGGTGGAAGCAAGGGGTCTTTAAAGTGGCTTCCAAGGGCTTCAACACTTGTCCAACTCTCCTTGCTTTGCCCCCACCAGTTGGTTTGTCATCCTCAGCCACTCTCTCACTTCAATCTTCCTCAACAAGCTTGCCAATGGGTCCAAAATGTTCCTCCCCCCATCACATATGAATTTTGTGACTTTGCCCTTCAATTTTATTCAATTTCTCATCCAATCAATCCAAATTGAAGCCATAAATCCAACCGAGGTGTCTTCACTTATATCCACATTTTTCCTTAACCAAATAACCACCTTGTATCCCAAAATTGTGATCAAAAAATGGGCCTACGAATTTCTTGATCCAAAATAATCATACTTTAATTTTTTGCCGAAAATCTCGGTTTGCAGAAAAATCTTCTGAGGATGAGTCGATGTTCCTAAAATGATTTGTGACATGACAGAACTTCCAATTTTTGAAATCAGTTCAATTTCACGGTTAATTTCAATTTAGCGCAATTTTAGCGTGTCATAATCTACAAGGTAGTTTTTAGGAATTTTTGGCGCATTTAATCTGTGGTTGATTTTTTTCAAGCCACAATGTACATCTTCAACTCATAGGCAACTCTCGGTTGTTATATAAATCTCTTAATTTCAAATACAAACAAAGGGTACATAAATGATAAAAAAATTCGATTTAGTGCCGTTCGACAAAAAATTTGTGAGCAGGTGGAATCACCCACATACTAATCACATACCTCTGTCAAATCGACCTATCTCTGGTCTCGGGTCGATTTTGACAGTACCATAATGACCTTTGTAGATTAATACGGTCGAGCAATTTTTGGTCGAATTCTCAAGTCAATTGTGTTCATATTCCTTAACGGCTTCACCCGATAGACTAGTTAACTCGCGAGTGGCCAACTCGGAGAAAAATGCTATAGGTGCGTCAATGAAAAGTGCATTTCATCTCATCAAAGATAGACTTGAAAATCAGGATGTCACATTGCGCACCAGGATAACGTTGGGATTGGCATGCTTCATGGAACTTGTTTTGCTTAGAAGAAATGGATAAAGTGGAAGGGAACTTTTAGATTGTAAGCACGCTAAATATGCTGACAAAGGCTAGGTTTTTGTTGTAAGGCTGAGTTGGTTGAGACTTGAGAGTACTGGTCTCACCTTATGGAGTGCTTTTAATATCAGTAGAGAAAATCATGATTTGTGAGGATTGAAATAAAGGAATTAATGCTTGGGTAGCGGAAGAGTGAATCGTTGATACTTATTATGCAATATGAGTGATTTAGTTATTTCCTTCATGAAGAATTGGAGGTTTTTTTCTAGTTACTTTTGAACCGAAGTGCAGAAGCTTCAAGTCTTGAGCCACGGTGTGATTTGTGAACTATCTTTCTTCATTCTAGTATTTAGCCATTTATGTTTGAAATTCATGTTGGGAGACAATTGATATTGGAGTAAACTTGTCAATATGGTCAAGCCATCATTTCATTGAAGAGTAGGTTTAGCTGCATCAAATTGTGCATTTTGCAATTTCTGGTGTTAGGAAAGAGCACATTTGTGTTGTTGAAGACTAGATTTTATTTATTCTTTCAGCCAACTTATTGCACCTTTCCTCATCTCTCTCTCTCTCTCTCTCTCTCTCTCTCTCTCTCTCTCTCTCTACGCTAATAATGTGGTTATTGTTAACTTGTTAAATAAACTAGTTGATCTTTGTGTCTATCATTTTTACATTTGTTGATAAAATGCTTTTGCACAAGCTCCTCCGAGACCATGGTGAAATGTTATTTTACTTGGACGTCTAGGCTTTGGCAAGACATATTGTTGGTGCTATAGCAACGACTTGTTCTCTTCAATCCATATTAGTAAAAGGATGAGCCGTGGATAAGTACAGTGGTACTTTTTAGCAAGCTGTAAGAGGCTTCTTTCCAACTAGGCGGATGTTTATTGAGTTCTATCATGCAATCTTCTATTGAACTTTGTTATTTCCATACATTTCACAATTTTGTGCTTTCTTCTTTTGCTTTTGTATGCATTTAATAGAGGTCCCTTCATCTATGCCAATAGTCGAAAAAGGATAACTAGCAGCAACAATGAGGATCCTACCTTTGCAGCCAAGATGTTCTAATTATATTATTTTAAACAACAGCAATGAGGATTCTCCCATAACCAATGAAGAGGCCAAGTTAAAATAGTTCTTGAGTTTTCTCACGCATGAATGAGAGAATCCTCTATGAAGATTAAGAGAAAGATTAAGATGTAAGATATTTGAAGTTCTACTCTACTAGAAATTTGAAATTTGTGATCAAATATCTACTGGATCATCTTTTTTGCACATTGACGGCATTGATTTTGTGAACAAACTAGAGAAATTTTGAATAGTAGAGAGTAATGGCAATTTTAAAATTATAGGTTTGGATATATTCTCAAGAGCAGCAGCTGTAGCACCTTGCGATATCCCATTGTGTTTGTCACGCCCCGATTCTCGGGCACGCACATATCCTTTTAATTGGTTGATTTTATAATGCGATATCCCAGGACTAAGTATCACCGACCCTTTCGTTTATTAAGCACACGCGAAAGCTGTTATAAATTCCCAGAAAATAAAACAATGGGATAGAAAAGCAAGGTCATATTTTTCATATTGAAATTCACAACCAAACTTTTATACAACCATACCTCAAAGTATTTTACCATACTATTCACAAAGGTCTAGTTTCACACTCAACCATCTACAAATAAGGTTCACAAAGAGGATGGGATCATAGTCCTCATCCGGGTCGTACTCGGATCATCATTGGGGTTCTCTTTCAGGTACTCATCTTCGGTTTCTTTCTCCTCAAGCTCTTCATCAAGGTCTTGAAATGTTGTCCCACAACCGGGATGAGACTATGTCTCAGCAAGTTCTACCCCACTAAGACTTAATTAGGAAACCAATATGCTAACCTAGGGCTGCCTATGCACATATGGGTCAGAGGACTTACCTTGGCCTCAAATTCCACCTGTAAGTTAGTACAATTCATAATAGGCACCCACTTACTCAAAATAAATCGAACCAGTCAATTACATGTCACCCAAATCATTCCCCATGGTGGAATATCTAGAAGTCAAGCCACGTGCATTCTCTAGGACGGCATCCCAAGTCTCCAAGCCATGTGCCTCAAACCTTGGGCCCACGTGCATTCTCTAAAGCGACCTCTTCGCCAAAGTGGTGCATCAAGTTACCGAGCCACGTGCCCTTTTAGATGCCATTCCGAAACGTCAGGAAAAATCCCGAGATGCATTCAATAAATAGAATAGGCAATTCTCTAGCTAAGTACACTAACCACCTAACTAATATGTAATGCAATTAACTAATAATCACTAATCTATTCTAATCTAACCACCTAATTGCACTTAATTAAATCTAATCAACCCTTAAGCATCATTAGTCTACTAAGCAAGGATTAGTGAGATTACTCACTTGATTAAAAATGGGGATCGGGACACCGCGACAGCAGCCGAAATCGAGCTTTCGACGACACTAGCAGGCTTGGACCGGGCCTTAAACTTGGGCCCAACAAATCTCAGCCCAATTGAGATTTGTTCTTGCACTAGACTGGGCTCACTCTTGGGCTTGGGCTTGGCTGCGATTGGGCCTTCTTCACAGGCTGGACTTGGGCCGAACTTGCTCAATTGGGCTTAATGGAGCTGCTGGATTTCATGGGCCGAGATGCACGAACAACTGGGTTGGAATTTGTTGGGATGCTGCTGGAAGAGGCCCGCGGATGAAGCAACGTGGAGACGCTGGTTGATGGGGTTTTGTTGGACGCTGCTCAGTCAACAAATCAAAGGGGGCGAGTTGCTGGAGATGACCAGTGTGCTGGCAACGTGAGGACGCTCGGAGGATCTTATAGCTTGCTCTGTGCACCTCACCGGCAGCTGAATTGAACCGAATGAAAGGGAGAGACGCAGCTTCGGGCGTTGCTTTTGCTTCGGTTGACTGCAACACAGAAGACCCGAGCTGACGAAGAAGCGAACGCATTGAGAGGGCTGCTTGAGCGTGAACTGAAGGCACGCGATGGATGGATGAAGACGCTGGAATCCATGGCCGCTGGAGTTTCGATGGATGCTTCTGGTCAACAAACCGGGGGAGAGTTCCTTTGTTGACCAGAGATGAGGAGAAATGGACGAGTGGCAGCACAGGGAAATCCTTGGGTCTTCGGTGGCCGTTTGGACCATGCACGTGGATGGACTGAAGCTTGAGTGGGCTTCGCTAGCTTGCGAGATCGACCGAACGGCACCAATTGAAGACTTCTGTGGAAGATTGACCAAGCTTGGAGCAATTCGGACGTGGTAGCAGTTGAAGAACTTGGCGGAGGCGTGACTTCTTCGTTTGCCGGCAGTTCAATTTGTTGGCTTCTCGGTGTATCGCAAAACGAGAGAGAGAGAGAGAGAGAGAGAGAGAGAGAGGATGGGGCTGCTTCATGCGAAAAAGGAGTGAAAGCAGAGAAAGAGAGATGTGGCTTTTTCTTGGCAGAAAGGGAGATCGAAGGAGATGGCGGGGAGCCGTGCGTGTGAAGTCAAGAAAAAGGAGGGAGTGGACAGCAAGGCTTAGCCAAAGCATTAAATGCTTTGTCCCCCTTAAAGTATTCAAACTTATCCCACTTGGTCTCTAATACTTTCTTACAATAAAAATCCATCCATTTAATCCAATTTAAAGCCAATAATATCAGCCTTCCCATAGCTCCGAATTTCCTAGGTATTGAGCTTCAAATTTTCTACAAATTCCCAAATTTGATGTCCAATTTCCTCAAAGAAAAAGCCCATACCATTTCCACAAATTTCCATCACCCAAGAGCTCGGCTTAGAAGTCGAAACTCTCCTCAATTTGGCCAATCCGAATGTCCATTAATTTCCGCGACTTCCGAAACAATTTTCCATAAAAATCTCATAATCTCTGAAAAATCTTCGAGACTAAGTCGACGTTCTTAGAATTTATTGTGACATGACAGAATCTTCAATTTCTAAAATCGGACTCGAATTCACGGTTAATTTCTATTCGACACATTTTTAGCGTGACCTATGCTACCAGGTAACTTTTAGAGATTTTAGTGCAAATGACCCGTAGTCGATTTTCTTCGAGCCACAATGAACCCACTCAACTCAATGACGACTCTCGATTGTTGTTAAAATCTCAATTATTCAAATACGGAAACATGGTACTAAAACGATAGAAAAATTAGTATAGTACCGGTCGACGAGAATTTTCTAATTTAATAGTGTCACCCACGATTAGCCACACATCTCAGTCAAACCGACCTATCTCTGATCTCAAATCGATTTATATCTGTGTCGTAATGACCTCTAAAGATGGACACGGTCAAGAAGTCGATTTTTGGTCGAATTCTCAAGTCTATTTGCCTTAAAATTCTTAATGGCTTCTCAAGATAATCTAGTCATCTCGAGAGTGATCAGCTCCAAGAACAGCCCTATAGGCGCGTTAATGAAATGCCCGATTTATTTAGTAGAAAACAGGGTTGAAAATTTGGGATGTCACGGTGTTGAAGAGGGGGTATGATAATACGGGGGTGACTAACCATGTCATCAATCAGTTAGTTTCTTGCATTCAACGGCACTTATAAAGTGGTCATGCGAAATATATTTCATGGTATGACTCACTAATGGTATGTTATTCATTAGTGCAGTTCTTACTGAATCATATGGTGTTGAAGTTTTAAGTGGTGTGTTTGTGTCAACGGAGACAAGGTAATAATTTCGTCTTACATGGTAACAAAAAGTACACTTTTTCCATAGCACACTAATTGTAAACTGCTGTTGGAAATTGCATGGCCATTATAAATGCTTTGCCAAAAAAATTTCTATGAAGCATTTTAATATGGAGACTATGTAATAACCTTCAAGGCAGACTATTAAATGCTAGACATGACTTTTCCCTGATTTAGAATTGTTTAACTTTGGATACACAGTATTGGATAAACTACATATGTATCAAAGAAGGTAACAAATGGCAAGATTGCTTGAATTACTTTTCAATTGCTAAAGTAGCTTACAAGAAGTGTATTAAACTAGTCTTTAGCCTCTTCAACAACATAAGAAGATGTTGATCCTTTCAGTTTTGGGTGTGCAAAAATCTTGTGAACTCATCATCATTGATTGCCCAAAGCTCAATAGAGATGGATAAGGTATGTATCATTTGATTGGCAAAGATAGCCAATGATGGTAAGTCCATAGAACTAGAGTTTGTTTTTTGTTGTGTCCTATTTTGTGAGTTTTCTTTCAGCTAAGCTTTCATCTTAGGTCTAGAACCACCGCTTGTATTTGTTCATCCTCTTATCTCTGAGCAAAATTCCTTTTTTGTATGTCATGAACATGCGGTACTTTCACTTGCCTCGATGGTGGTGATGCTTAGCTGGTTTATGTTACGCATAAGCATAATGTTGGGGTTGACATGCTTAGCAGCACGTAACTTGCTTAGATAGTAAGCACACTGAAGATGTTAACAAATGCTAGGTTTTGTTGAAAGGCAAAGGTGGTTGAGAGTACCGGTCATACCTTATGGAATGTTTTTTCAATTTCACTACAGTACAATCATGATTTGTGAGGAATGAAATAAAAGAATGGGAAAATATCAAATAGGGACCCAAAGTGGTCTACTTTTCTCAATAGATGACCCAAAGTGGAATCTGTCTCAAATAAAGACCCAAAGTAGTCATTTAGTTTCAAAGAAGGACCTGACTTGCTGGCTAGCAAACTAATAAGTCTCTAAAGAGTATTCCGATGGCCTAGTTAGCGGTGTTTTCATCCAAAAAATATTATTTTCTCGTTTTCCTTCTATTCATCTTCTTCTTAATCCACCCAAGGTTGTCCCTGTTTGTCGTCTTCTTCTTCAATTTTGAAGATAGGCATTGCCCAAATCAAGAACACCGGAAGTGGGGAAGGGCTGACGAAGGTCATGGGGCTAGTGAGGCCACCCTCGCCAAATCTGGCGAGGATCGACCTCACCTAGGGCCAATGAAGGCTTGACACCCATCACTGGTAGTGGGTGAGGACTTGCAAGCCAACCCTTGCTTGCCCTTACCAGTGGCCAGCGAGGTCAGTGAACCTTTGCCAACCACAAGTGAGGCCACCCTTGCCAAATTTGGCGATGGTGGCCTTGCGAACCTTGTCGAAGACAAAATTGCCTTGCAATGGCATCTTCTTCTTCCTCCTCTTCATCATGACTTCCCTCGCACGGAGCGATCTAGATGTGCTCCTGAAGGTCCAAACTGCCATGGTCGAGCCTCCCTCTGCCACCCTTGACGATTGGGTCAACTCCTCCTCCTCCTCCTTGCGCCATCGCCCTTTATGCATTGCTCCTTCATTGGAGTCACATGCGACATTGGCTCATGGGTTGTCTCTCTCAATATAACCTCCATCGGCCTAGCTACATCTCCCGGAATCAACCTTCTCCACGACCTTGTCAACCTCATGCTTGCCATCGACAACCTCACCGAGAACCCCGCCGGAGCTCAACAACCTCACCTCCCTCCAATTCCTCAACCTCTTCATTGACCTCCTCTCAGGGGTCTTCCTCGGCAAAGTCTTGTGGGCGATGACCTAGCTCAAAAAACTCAACTTGGGCAACAACAAGTTCATGGGGCCGCTGCCACAGAAGGTGACAAGGCTGAAGAAGCTAAAGTGGCTCGACCTCGCCAATAATTACTTCACCAGCAAGATACTGGAGGTTGACTTGGAGATGGAGAAGATGGATAGGTGAAAAGGAAGACAAAAAGATAATATTTTTTTTGGACGAAAATACCCCAACCAGGACGCCGAAATAAGCATTCAAGATGCATCAGTTCGCCAGTCGACGAGTCATGTCCTTTTTTGAAACTAAATGACTACTTTGGGTCCTTATTTGAGACAGACTCCACTTCAGGTCCTCTTTTGAAAAAATGAGGCAACTTCAAGTCCCTATTTGAGATTTTCCCTAAAAGAACTAACACTTGGTTAGCGAAAGAGTGAATTGTTGATACCTTTTATGTAGTAGGAGTGATTTAGTTACTTCCTTCATGAAGAATTGAAGATGCTTTTCTAGTTACTTCTGAACTTATATTTTGTTTGTTTGCTATTCATTCATTCCCTCCCAACTTAAATTACCAAACACAATTTAGGAAGATGTTACAATTCACCCAATAAGGCATTTACGTTCTTGAATTCTTATTTGTTGTGCCGATAACTTCGAATCCTTTGCTGTTTTAAGCTGGAGCTGGGTCTGGGAATTTGATAACTCTGACTCACTGACAAATTAAATAAGGCAAATGCAATAATCTCGGTTGCTCCCTTTTGTATAATTTTTGTTTCTTGCAGTTTCATAGAATGAATTGGGATTGTCTGATGCTGCACAATCAAAGATCACTGTCAGCTTTGCTCCACATTTGATGCCAATGGTTATAGTTGCAATTTTCAAGCATTCCCACTCTTAAACTAGAAGTTTTGCTTCTCTAGCCATAATTATTAATTTTTTTCATCTATTTATGCAAAGTCCTGGAATGCAGTCAACTATTCCTATTGAAATGTCTTCCGGTGTATCGGTGGGGATCTATATGAGCAACTTAAAGTTGTTTGCCGGCCAAACTTTATACGGGTAATAGTCCTATTCCACTTAGGCATTCAATGGCTTAAGTTTTTACAATAACTATGATGATCTTGCCATAACTACTGAAGTGGCCAAGACGAAAAGACCGATGAGTTTCCTCACGTGTGAATGAGAGGATCTTCTATGACCATTTGATGAAGAGAAAGATTTCTCTTCTAGAAATTTGAAATTAGTGAACAAATGTCGACTGAATTTTCTATTCTGCACATTAATGGGGTTGATGTTTTCAGCAAACTAGAGAAATTTGAATATTTGAGAGTAACGGCAATTAGAAAATTACAAGTTCTGGATATTCTCAAAGGCAGTAGCTACAACACTTGGTAGATCTGAGTCCACTTGGTTCTTTTTTCCCACTATGGCCCTCAGTGAAGTTCGTTGTTTAGACATAGTCGCTACACAGTAGGCCAAGAAGGGTTTTGGTGAGGTTTATTGTGTCATGCAACTCTTACTTCTGACTGTGTAAACTAGATTATGGGGGAATCTCCTTTTCTTTCCCCAAGTTGATGGGAAAGTGGTGGTTGTTTGCTTTTCATATGACAAGCTGCCCTTTCTATGGACTCCAATAATATGGTTGGGGGTACCTGATGGACAACCTTGTGCTGAAAGTATGAGGTTCTTGAATCTTGAAAATCATTGCAGTTACCACAGAGCAAATTACGTCAAGATTCACATAGAAATAGAATAAGAAAGTGAATTTCCTTCTAATATGCTTGCTTAGCCAATTTATGGAATTGAAAAACTGTTGATGCACATCACTAAATAGTAAGCCTTGTTTATGCTCCCCACATCAGGAAATTTTCTCATTTAATGGCACGAGGAACATGCTGATTAGGGGTTGCATCTTGCACGGTATACCTTATTCATCGGTTTTGTCATGGAAAAACGTTCATATTACCTCCCATGTTTGGTGGTCACGCATTAGATGATTTCAATTGGTTATCTTAAAATGGTTAGGACTTATCTGCATTTAGGTTCTATTTAAAAATTAATCACTGCTATGGATCTCTCTCTTGTCCTTTGAGAAAATGCAAGAGTATAGGATGAGGTATTGTTTTGCTTGTTATTCTATTTTGGAGCCTAGTTAATAGTATTGCAGAAAAGTAATAAAAGAAAGGCGGAGATGTATCTAATCCAGGAGTTTTTTTTTTTTTTTTTTTGTGTGTTTTAAAACTGTTTCAAAAAAGTGACAAAAGAAAGGTGGAGATGAATCTAATTTAGGAGTTCTTTTTGTTGTCTCTTTTTTAAGACTGTTTCAAAAAAGTGACAAAAGAAAGGTGGAGATGTATCTAATTCATGAGTTCTTTTGTTTTCTCTTTCTTAAAACTATTTCATAGTTGGTTGTTTTCAATTTTTCACTGAACACTTGAGGGAGCTCAGAGCTACTAGTACTATCTTTCATGTGTCCCTTCATTCGGATAGGACAATGCTTATGTGCTATTGTAATATTCTTCGGAAAGCAATAGTTTACTTGCTAACACACCAAGGGGGAGCAAACCTTTTAATAGAGTTATTTAAACCAGAGTGAATCTAACAAAGTGGAGATAAGAAATTAATTGTACAAAGAGTAAACCATAATGTCGAGGTTTGGATTGGATATGACTCAATTCCATGGTCACCATCTTACCTTCGGCTCTTTGACAGATCCATGTCTTGAGGAAATTCAATCCAACGGCAACATAATAGATGGGTGACCTGAGGATTCTCATCGACTTTAATATAGCTAGTATTGATCTGCATGCATCCTTCTTTTTTTATTTTTTATTTTATTTTTGTAAATTGGCTACTTTTAAACACTCCCAAGGCAATGACTCATGTGGAAAACCTGTGGTGCCAAATAACCATTCGAATAAAGTCCATGTGGTTTTCATCTTGTAAACATTTAACAGCCCTTGCCTTCTTTGAATAAAGTCCTTCCCCGTCTCTTTCACACTAGCTAACTTGTGTGCGAGAACCAAAGTTTGACAATCTTGTTCTCATCTGGTCACCAGTCTCTTTGCAAGTGGTAAATTGTACATTCAGTACTTTCTGCTGTCAACAAAGTATCCTGCTCGCATGCTATTATTTTGCATATCTCTGTAGTGCACAAGAATCTGCTAGATTTGTTTTGCACCATTAGTCCTCAAAGTCAACTATAAGGTAGCCAAGCATCTCAGACTCTAACATAGACAGAGCGTAGAAGTTGTACTATGCCCTACCGCCATCTGTCTCTCACTAAGGTTTTCTACCTTAAATAGGCTATAACCTTTAACTCTCTGATATTATATAAATAAGGTGTCCTATCTTTCTCAATATGAAAATCCAGGATTTGAATTGATCAATCATTTCAAATTGGGCCACCTTGATGCAACCATTACTTAACCTCACCACTCCATTTGGCCACAAAGATATCCTCTTATTTAGGCTCTAGTTTATTTGACACTCAACTAGGAACCTGCATAATGATTGAAGCAAACTGGCCAATTGAAAAGGGTGCCTTATACCAAAGTGACCCTCCCATTTTTGGACATTCAACTTTCCAACCTGCAAGTCTGTACTTAGATAGCTCACTGGTTGGATCCCAAATTTTCTTTGAGCCTGTCACGACCTCTTTTTTCTGTCCGGAGGAAAAGGAAGAAGGTTTAGGGGTATTTGCTTAAAGAAGCGGACCAATGGCCGTGCTATGCTTAGGCATTCAATGGCTTAATGTACTAACCTTACCGTTTGTTTGCTGAAGTACTATTTTCACTCATAATTAGCTTAATCATAGTACCTTATAATTTTTGTAGATCTTGGTCAAGTTCGGGGGACAGAAATTTGAAAGATCCAGGACTTCCTCTCGTATTCTTGCATGTTGTTCTGTTGGCGTCCAAAATTTGCTTGTTGGGCTTTGAAAGTAGAGGAGAGTAAAGCAGGCTCAGCACGCAAGAATTCATGGGTAGTGAGCCAAAACGCCAACAGACGACAACGAAGATTTCGAACATTGCGACAATAGAACTTGCCGAGGCAAGTGATATAAGAAATGAAGTTACGGGAATCGGCACCAGCGAAAATATCGGCAAGGTAGATTAGTTATCGATAAGGAGTCAAAGCTTCCGAAACATTTTGAATATCAAAATGTAACCGCTAAAGAGCAGTTTTCCAGAAATTACCACTATAAATAGCTGAAGAGGTATCAATGTAAAGGAACTTTTCCTAAATCGACAATTGATCATCTACTTTTCAATTGCTATTTTTCTTTTTATCACACTTTTAATTTCAATCGTAGTTTTACTTTTCTCCTTTTTTTTTTTTGCATTTATGTTCGCCAATAATTTAGATCAATTGCTTACTTTCTGGAGCGACATTGAATCCATTTCAAATGATAAAGTCGAAACTTTGCCCTTTCGGTGAAAGATTTTGTCGAGGGAATTTTCCTTGACGACCATCTTTTTGGCATGCCTAGTGGGACCATTGTGTTTCGTTTATAGGAAGTCAAGAAATCAGGAGAGCCACACCTCGGCCAGCGAGGATAATTCGTCGCCGCAACACGTTGCAGAGAGAACCACCTGTTCCGAGATTTTTGGTCAGAATGTAGACTCTGTTAATGGTGTCAACATGAACAATCATTTTGGAGACATTCCAAGAGAATCATTTGAAGATTAGAGAAGAGAGTAGGCCCCAAATTCAACGGTAATGGCCACCATGAGAAGGATGTTCGAAGAGCAACAAAATGATTTAGCCAATCATATGGCTAGTCATTTGTCTAGTATCCTAACTCTGCAAACCAATTTGGTTAATGATTTAACTTCGAGAATGGGAGTGCTGAATCAAGTGAATGTGACCTGTAGTGGTCAGGCTACCGTATTTCCACTTTCCATACAAGTTTTGACCCAACCTGCTGTAAGCGGCTCGAATCCCATACCGCAAGTTAGGATCTTACAAAGGGTTGATGGTGTGAATGACTTGATTCAGGGTAATCAAGGTGATCAGGTTGGAGCACTCTCGACTGTACTCCGGTTTGGATCGGCGTCAAAAACATCTGGTGGCACAAATCCAACGAGGGTGATTGGTGATGCCCCAAACCTGGGAAATAAGGCGCAGGCAAACGTCCTGCAGCAAGTGCTTCCCGATGTAAATTGACCAGGGGGCAATAATGCAATACCACCTGTAGAGGTAGTGAACATCAGATATATCCCTGTATCAATTGCAGGATACCAGCTGTACCGGTGTTGACACCTAAATTTTGGCGACCCGTTTAATCATTTATCCCATTAAAAAATTAGGGATTAATTTTTAATCTGTAAAAGAAATATAATTAGATTGCATAACATATAGTTTAGAAATGTTTATTTTATTTTATTTTATTCTATTTCATTTTATTCCATTTTTGCATTGGATCGATGGTGAGCGTTGATACGATGTAAGATTTTTCACATGTTCAGGTAATATACACCGAGGGACATATTTTTGGGAAGAAAGGAAATTTTCGGATGGAATATTTAAATACAAAACGGAATATTGCGCAGGGTGTATATAAGGGGGAATTAGGTGCAAGTAAAATTGGAAACAAAATATGCCACAAAGATCTAAATTTCTCCCCTATAAAAGGTATTGTGCGCATACGAAGAGGGGGGTCTTTTTCTTTGGTTTTATGAGAGTTGAAAATGGAAAAGAGAAAAAAATTCGGCTGTTTTGGGAAAAAGCAAAAAGTCAAAAAAGAGTGAAAGCAGAGGGGAGGAACAGTGAAGTGACGTGAGGGACGTTCCACCAAAAAGAAAAAAGAAAAGGGGAAATAAGGCGGCACTATTCGTCTTCTTTGCAAGGAAGTTGCTGCCCGCGTCTGCATCGGCCACCGCTCCGGCTCTCGCCTCCGCTAGCTGCTACCGTGCCTCCGCCATTGTGCTTCCGCCACTGCCGCTTTGTCGGTCTCCCTCACGAAGCTCACCACGCTGACCCGACGCCGCGCCTCGCTCGCCGACACTCCCTGCAACTCGTCGATCCGGCCACAGCCGCTCTGCCCGTGAGCCAGCACCTGACAATGCCCCTCTATGCCTGTCCTCAATGCCTTCCAGCCTCTCGCTTGACGATTGTTGCTGTCCCGATCTTACCGCTCGGGTGTTTGACGTCGGCAGATCTAAGCTCGCGGTTGCCTCTGCTCTTGCATCGCAGCCTCACCAATCTGCGCTGTACCAATCGCCACCGCAGCTCATCCCCCGACGCCTCAGCGGCTTGCGAGCTCACCCTGCAGCACCACCGCTTGTCAGTCGCCGCACCTCCGTCTTGCTGCAACCCGCTGGTTCACTTGACTCGCACACACCGCCTCGTAGCCGCTACTCCCGAGTGACGCCCCGCTACGGACAGCCCGGCTCCGCTGCTGTCCCTATCCTCATCGTGCGACGACCCCGATGCTGCTTTTGGTCCGCTCGTCGCCGATCAATGAGCCACCGCCCGCACGCCGCTCGAACTTCCTCTCCGAGCGACACCCACAACCCGACGCCGCTCCTTAGTAGCCAAGCCCCCGCCGCCAGGTTGCCAACGCTGCCGGTCCACCCTTGCCGGAGCTCCGACGTTGCCGTCGCCCCCTTATCGAAATGCCGCCGACCTCCACGAAGCTACCAAGGCACCGCATGACAACGTTTCTCCCTTAGAATTTCTGTTCTTTTGTTCCTTGGAACAAAAAAGAACAAAAACCCATTTGGTAACGCCTATTCCCGGAATAGAAAGTTAGCCCGGGAATATATTTGGAGCAGAAATGAGAAGCAAAAAGGTTACTTCTTGTTCCCTGAACAATTTCTAGAAATAAGCTAATTTTCTTTTTTATTTTTCTTCTATTTCTCTCTTTGCTATGGCCATCTTCAATCGCCCGAGCCACCGCCGCCGCCCGGTCGCCACCAGTCGCCGCCGCCGGTCGCCGATCACTAGTCACCTCTGCCGCCGCCGGTCGCCATCGCCGCCGCCCTTGAGTAGCGGCGGCAGCGGGCGGTTGGCGGTCGGCGATCCGTGAGCAAGAATAAAAAATGAATAAATACAAAAAAAGAAACTTTGTATCACCAAACACATTTCTATTCATTTTCTATTCTAAGAGTAGAAATTTTGTGTAGTTATCAAACGAATTCTTTTAATCAGAAATTGTTCCCCAAATTAGAAATAGAAAAGAACTATTTCTGAAAAAAAAAAAAAAAAAAAAAACTCATCCCCAACCAAAAAGCATTATCATTCGCACCCCAAGCATCGCTAGGAAAGAAAAGCAAGAAAAGAAAAAAATCAATTTAGATAATTTATTTATTTATTTATTTTACTTTATTCGTTCTTTTTTAGTATAATTATTCCTTAATGTAAGATTGAGACTTCCTGACATGAAATTGCCTCTGAAATTTGGGATTGATAGTCCGATTTTCACGCCCGAAATCTGAATCATAATCGCTTAAAAATTGCCAATCCAATTTCACGCTTGAGATTCGATTCGCGATTTATTTAAAATTGGCCAACCCGATCTCAAGATATGGTTCGTCAAATTTTTGGACATCAATCTTATCTTACTCTGATTTGCCGTCATGTGGTTTGAATCGACTTTGTTTTCATAAAAAATAAAAAATCTGAGATAGATTAGGTTTATATTATAATATCGCATGCTTTAGGGTAATTTGCATATTTAGACAAGCATTTTATTTATTCTAAATTTTTTAAATAAAAATAGTAAAACCAGAAATTTAGGTTGTTAGATTTTCGTTTCATTAGTTTAAATTGCATGTTTAATTATTTGCCAATTTTAATGTCGAATTTTCATAAAAAAAAAAAAAAAAAAAAAAAAAAAAGAATTAGGGCATTCTTTGCACGTCATTGCATATTAGGATAAAATTGCACGTAGTTTAATTTTAAATAATATTTTCTAATTTATTAGAAGTTTAGATCTTTTTTCTAGGTAGATTGCATTAGGGATGTCTAAATTATGATAACATTCTAGTTTAAATTAGGGTTTGGCCTAACTTAATTCGTAATATAAATTGGATGATATCACAATCTTGTAGACATTCTTCTTGCAATTTTCTAATTACAGATTTGCCTTTGGGTTTTGAAATTAACTCCCACACATCATTGATGTTGAATTGTCTGAGTTCTTCCCGCATAGCTTCGTCCCGCTTTCCACAAACAATGCTTCTTCTACTCCTTTTGGTTCTATCTTGGAAACAAGTGCTAATGCATTGGAGTCTTCATTTCTTTTGGATCTGGTGCGGATTTCTTTATCAATTTTCCCAATGATGAGTTCTTTGGGATGACTTGATTTGTGATTCCAATTGCTATTTGACTTGAGAATTTCTTGATCCTCTATTCCGTTTGAATCTTCCTGCTCTACTTGTTGTTGTACTCCGTAAGACTGAACCTCTTCAGAGGAAATAAACTTTAATAAGTTTGGAACCGGTTCAGACTCTTCAAGTTGTACTTGATCTAGTGGGGTAAGTACACTATCAGTGCCAAAACTTGTGTACAATGCTCACGTTGGTGCCAAAACTTTATTTTGGATCACTTAAGTGAAAAAACTTTTGAAAAATGATCATTTCAAAGGTGCCAACGCTGATCCGATTGACCGGAAATCCGACGTGACACTTTTTATTGATTTTGAAGCTGATGTGGCTCGCCGGAGAGTACGGTCAGCATTTAAACAACAAAACGACGCCATTTGGTGTCTCTCTCCCAATTCAAACCCTAAATCCCCAAATTAAGAGAGAGAGAGAGAGAGAGAGAGAGAGAGAGAGAGAGAGAGAGAGATAAGCCGCCTAAATCTTCCCTCCTCCTCCCCTTTCAATCGCCCACATCCCTTGCTTCCGCCTCCGCTGGCTATGGGCCAATCGCTGCCCTCGATGGACCCAACGCTCGACGGCTGCGGCTCGACCCCGACCCCGACAACAGCCACTCAATGGCCAAGTCGAAGGCTGTGATCTAGTCGATGCTCAGGGAAGCCGCCGACAAGTGCACCACCCCCGATCTCTCCCTCTCCATCTCTAATCTCCCTGACGAATGCCTGGCCTGCATCTTCCAGTACCTTGGCTCCGGCGACCGAGGCCGGTGCTCCCTCATGTGCTGTCATTGGCTCGCGATCAAAGGCCAAAGCTGCCAGAGGCTTACCCTCCACACCTACTCGAAGCTGCTAGATGTAGTCTCGGCACTTTGTTCGCACGGTTTGACTCGATCATGAAGCTCACGCTCAAGTGCGACCGCAAATCATTGAGCATCGGCGATGACACGCTCAAGTGCAGGAACCTCACGCGCCTCAAGCTATGGGGTTGCCGCACGCCCATGGACACGGGGATCACGGTCTTCACGAGCAATTGCCGAGGGCTAAGTATACTCTTGTGCATATCTTGTGCGTTTGGAGCCAAAGGCATGAACGTCATGATTGATCACTGCACCTCCCTGGAGGCTTCTGCCTCCCTCAAAACAATTTGCTTGAAGGAGCTCTACAACGAACAGTGCTTTGGTCCGCGAGATCATCAACTCGAAGAATTTGAGGACGTTGAAGTTGGTGAAATGTTACGTAGATTGGGACATGGTGCTACTACGACGGAGGCCGAGCGACGGGTGTCGAGCGAGCTAGATCGGCGTTGGGTGAGGATCGGATAAAAAAATCCTAATTTTAATCCCCAAATAAAATAAAATAAAAAAATCCCCAAATAAGTTGTGCGGCGTCATTTTTATGAGGCCATCCACTTAGGACAGTAAAACGACGTCGTTTTCTTAAGGAAACAATGTCGCTTAAAGCCATGTCGTTTTTTTTTTTTAATATAAAAGTCACGTAATCATTTTGGCAGGAATCTCCCGCTAATGGCACCAAAGTGACCGTTTTGCTCGATTTGGCACTTAAGTGATCCAAAATAAAGTTTTGGCATCAAAGTGAGTGCCGGTGCCGTACATAAGTTTTGGCAAAGAGAGTATACTTACCCTTGATCTGGTTGATTCTGTACATAATCTTGAAACTTGACGTTCATAGATTCTTCTACAGATTGAGTCTTCTTGTTAAAGACCCCGTAAGCTTTACTTGACATTGAGTAGCCAAGAAAAATTCCTTCATCCGATCTTTCCTTGAAATTTCTAGATCGATCACTCATATTCTTCAAAATAAAGCAATTACAACCAAAAACATGAAAGTAAGAAACATTTGGCTTATTCCCTTTATATATTTCATAGGGAGTCTTTTCTAGGATAGGCCTTAGGAATACCCTGTTGATTCAAGTAGTAGAAATTGCTTCTGCCCAAAATTGAGAGAATATTTTGCTTTTTATTAATAGAGTTCTTATCATCTCCTGTAAAGATTTGTTTTTCCTTTCCACAACCCCATTTTGTTCGGAGTGTATGGAAAAGAGAAAACATGCTGAAAACCAGATTCATTATAGAAGTCTGCAAAATCCTGATTCCTAGACTTACCTCCATGATCTATTTTTATGCTTGAAATAGCATAACCTTTCTTGTTCTTAACTTTCTTGGCAAACTTCGAAAAATAAGAAAAAGCTTCAGACTTATTTACCAAAAAGAATAGCTAGGTGAAACGTGAATAATCATCCACGATTACTAGTCAATATTTATTTCCACCAAGATTATGAGTTCTTGTTGGCCCAAAAAGATCCATATGAAGAAGCTGTAAACTCGACTGGTAGAAACTTGATTTACTGGTTTAAAAGAACTTCGACCTGTTTTCCTAAGACATAAGGAGTGCATAACTCGACTTCTAATAAGCCAAATTAGGAAGCCCTTGAACTAGCTTCTTAAAAGAAATTTTAGCAATCTACTTCATATTTACATGACCGCGCTTTCAATGCCAGAGACTTGCTTCATCTTGAATAGAAATAAGGCACTATGAATTTTCTAGATTTACGTCCATAAGGTATATGTTGCCATGCCTTTGCCCAAGAAAGAATTGAGAGAAATCTTGACTTCTTCCAGAACAAATGTCTTCTTGAAAGTTTATTCTGAAACCCATGTCACAAAGCTAACTTATACTCAAAAGATTGTAGTTTAGGCCTTTCACTAGAGAAATATTGTTGATAGTCGACTTTCAATCTTCACGGTTCCACAACCTATAATGTTATCTCGAGAGTATTTCGGCCAACAAGCTTTATAAACACTTTTGAAAATGATTTCGTAAAAAGCCTTTGCAGGTTTTTGTCTAAATCTCTCTTTTACTTTAGGAAAATCAATTAGAGGAACAGTCTCATTATTCATACCCAAACCAGACTTGTTAAAATAGGGTATTTGAGCTGAAAGAATTTTCTTAATTTTTCTAATCCTTTTGAAAACCTTTTTGAAATATCTGAAATCTCCCTTTTTAAAACAACATTTTCTTTTGAAAGGTAATCATAATTTTCTTTTAAATCGTTGAAGTTTCTTTTCAGACTTTCAAACTTTTCCTTCCAAGACACTTCCTGTTGTCCGAGTTTAGAATTCTCCTTTTTCAGTTCGGAAACCCTTTTAAGAGAGGATTTAAGATTGATGCAAAGTTCATTAATATACATGGAAACTTTAACAAGAATTTCTGAATGACTAACCTCGATTTCTTTATCATAATCCGAATTAGTGTCTATCTCTTATTCTGAGTCTGACTCTGAATGAGCCATTAGACATACGTTTGCAAATTCCTCTTTGATTTCTTCACATTCATTGTCACTCTAGGTTTTTGCTTTAAAAGCCTTTTTATATTTCTCAAACTTCCCTTTCTTCTTTTTCAGCAATGGACAGTTTGGTATGATATGCCCATTTTTCTTACACTCGAAGCATATTATATCCTTGCTAGATTCAACATCTTTTGTTGGTCTCTTCTAAAAATTATGCATGATTTGCTTCTTCCAATTCATCCTTCTTCCCTTTTTGTTTAACTTTCTGAACTTTTTAATCATACCGGCCAGCTCCTCATTGTTCATGTCATCGTCTGAATCTGTAACATCAGAATCAATGTTAGACTCTAATGCAATTGATTTCTTACATTTTGGATCTTTCTCATCATTGATCTACTCCATTTTGTATGACTAAAGAGTGCCTATTAGTTCATCAACATATAGAGCCATAATCCTTTGAGTCTCTCTAATTGAAGTCTTGACATGATTCTAATCCTTTGAAAGTCCCTGCAACGGTTTGTTGACTTTCATCAGTCCAGAAATTGGTTGACCTTGATAAGCCAGGCCATTCACAATTTTTGTAAAGCGACCGAACATATCAATGATAGATTCTCCGAGGCTTCATTCTGAATGCTTCATATTATCCAAGCATAATGTTTATTTTTGTTGCCTTCACACGATCGAGTCCCCTCCTAGGTAACATGTAGTATATCCCAAACTTCTTTTACTATTTCACAAGAAGAAATTCTATTATATTCAATGGGAGACAAAGCATAGTATAAAGAGTAAATTGTTTTTTGTATCAAGAGCCCGTCTCTTGATAATTCAGCTTGTGTGGATTCATCATCATCTTTCTCGTCACTTCTTTCCCTTTGCCTAAAGTTGTTGTTGCCTTTGGATTGATTCATTTTTCAACAACATTTCACTCCGTGGATCTCTAGATCTGAGAAATGCCTTCATTTTGTTCTTCCACACATTGTACTCATTTCCATCGAAATAAGGAGGTCTAATGTTGCTTTGTCCTTCAACCAATCCTGGAGCCAAAATACTAGCCATAGAAGATCTTTAGCTTAGAAGTAAAAACACTTCAATAAAGTAAGCACATAATCTCTGATACCAATTGAAAGTGCTAGTATAAACACCTAGAGAGGGAGTAAATAGGTGTGAGAACAGATTTTGCGAAATACAGTAAAAATGCTTTTATTTTTAAACTGAATCGATGAACAACAGACTTTGAAGAAGAATTCAGACTTTAACAACAGAAAGATATCATAATAGATAAAATAAATGAGTTCGGAAGAGAAATTGAACACGGGATTTATAGTGTTTCGGTTTAATTTAAGCATATGTCCACTCTCCACGCTAACAGCCTTCGGCCGTGTGGCATCCCAGAAATTCAAAACCAAGCCATAAGGTGTGTTAAAGTCTTTAATTAGGTGATAGAATTTCCATGGCTTATGTTTTAGCCATTAGTCTTTTAATTTGATGATTTGTGCTTGTGATTGTGTAAATTTAAATTTAATAAGATTAATAATCTATGCTTGGCCATATGATTTAAATTTCAATGAGAAAAATATCCTAAGACTTTGGCCAAGATTAAACATTGAAATTCAGAAATATTTATAGAAGGAATTTCAAAAAAAAAAAAAAAAAAAAAAGAAAAGGGGTTAAAATTCGAATGGGCCTTGGACCCATTGGCCTAAAGCTTGGTGGGCCAAGCTAGTCGGCCCATTGGAGCCCAAGAAGAGAATTCGACCAGCCCAAGGGGAGTGGCCGGATGGCCCTAAGCCCAAGCCCAAACCAGATTTAAAAAGAAAACCCAATGAGACAAGTGGCAAATGGCAAGAGCATGCATTGGTGGGTTTGTAGGCAATCTCATGATTGCTAATCATGGGATTAGGGGAGTATAAAAGGGATGAGAAGAGAGAGAGTGGCCGGTTCTTTGTTCATTCGGCTGAGAGAGGGTGAGAGGGAGAGAGAGTTCGAGAGAAAGGGAGAGACCGAGAGGGGAAGGAGGCGGAGCCGAGGGGTGCCGCCATTCGTTCGCCATCCGATCGCCCTGTCCCGCCGCCGTTCACCGTCGTTTGCTCATCTTAGAGGCAAGTGGAGTCCTTAACTTCTCTTGCATGTTTGTTTTGTTGGTTGCATGTTCGATTTTAGGTGTTATTTGTGCGAAAAACCGAGGTAAGAGTTGGTTATTTTCAAACCGTGTGACTGTTCTTGTTCGGTTTGTGGGAGTCAGTAGCTTGTTTGAGCGTGCATGTGTGTTTGGAGTCAGATTTTGGCTTCGTTGTCTTCATGGAAGTTGTAGATAACGTCTTGTAGTATAACATACTGAAATTTTGTGGAAAATTATGGATATATGAGGGTTAAAGTTCCATTATACGGAGACCCTAGATCTGTGAAGTTTTCGCTGACCTCTTGCTAGATTCTTGTTTGCATGTTAATTTCTGTTGAAGATTTGACTTTGATGTCTTCATGAAAGTTGTAGGTAACACCTTAAGCTACAACATACTCAAAATTTAAGCAAAAAAACAAGTATAGCTTGGTGAATCGGCTAGATCTTGAAAACAATGGTTCTGGTGAAGTATTCCGAGACACCCGAGACTTCATGGACTTAAATGGTGACCATCATTTGGTTATTTGACCTATATCTCTTCATGAAACTTGTCAAGGACACCTTGTTACATAACATACTCAAATTTCAGAGGAAACTAAAGAGAATAGATGGGTGAAATCTAAAAATTTCGGAGAAGTGTATTCTGGACGACGCGGTAGTGGTTCCAGAAGTTTCGTGGGGTTTTATAAATTAATATAAAAATAATTTGGCTTAGAGTTCTCCATGAAAAGTGCACGAAAATTTCTTGGCTATCACCCTGTAAAATTTCGTAATTTTTGAAGGCCATATGAGTATTTTAATCGAATTTATTTGGAAACTGTGCAATTCTGGTCATTATCCGAATATCATGTGCTATTTTGTGGAAATTGTGAAATTATGAGAAATTCAATTTGGCCATGAATTTTGTATGAAATTGTGATCCTATTGATTTGTTTAATGATTGTTTGAATATTATGATTTTGGGAAAATCATAGATATTAAATTTAATATTTATTTATGAAAATAAATAAATAAAATAATAATAAAATAATAAGGGATTATTTTTATTGGCCATGAATTTCATTGAATTTGTTATGCATTGTTATATGACATTGGTGTATGTATGATCATAAATTGTGATGCATGTGTGAATCATATGCCATGTAATAACGAGATTAAAAGGATGGTGAATGTGGAAAATGATATGTGAGTAAGAGGTTGTGGTGGAGGATGAGGCCGGAATGTACGAGAGATGCATTTCCGAATTCCCGGGAGATTCAGGATGCCGAATGTGGGGGCCGGAAGCCCTGTCGGAGGTTTCTGCCCGAAGGGAATGCCTCGCGATGCCAGGATGTGGGTGCGGGATGCCTGGCTAGAAGGGTAAAGGCTGGAAGCCCTATCGGAGGTTTCTGCCCGAAGGGAATGCCTCGTGATGCTAGTTGAGATGCGAGATGCCCGGAATGTGGGGGGCCGGAAGCCCGGTGGCCATGGGATGGCTGGAATGCTGGGAACCCTGTCGGAGGTCTTTGCCCAAAGGGATGATGAAATTGATGATATGAGAAGTGGGTGATGTGGTGATCAAACTTAAAGTTAAAAGATGAAAAATGAACCCATGATATATGATATGCATGATGATATGCATGATGATGATGATGATGATGATGATGATGATATGCATGATGATGATGATGATGATGATGATATGTGATGTGATATAATGATCACCCATGATATATGAGATGCATGATGATATGCATGGTGATGATGATGATATGTGATGTGATATGATGATCACCTATGATATGATATATGATATGCATGATGATATGCATGGTGATGATGATGATATGTGATGTGATAAGATATGATCACCTATGGTATGATATGATATGCATGATGATATGCATGATGATGATGATGATGATGATATGTGATATGATATGATGATGCATGATAGTGTGTGCCTGGCTTCAAGGTAAGTAATGCCTGCAATGCATGTGAAATTGCATGATGCATTGAGTTGTTATTGGATTTCCCTATCTGCTGAGTGGTTGTACTCACCCCTTTTGGGGATAACATTTCAGATTAGCAAGTATGCCGCTACCTGCCGTCACGTGAGGTACATTTTACGGGATACCATCCGATGTAAAGGTCGAGTGTGTTGAGATAGACTGTCCCTCTGTTCCCAAACTGACTTTTATCCGAGTACGTTGTCTAGTGATGTATGACGTGGGCCTGGCTGGGGGTCCTATCATTCAAGAGTTCATTTCGTGCACGTTCGTCGGGATGGAGCGATGCGAGGGATGTTGCCGCCGCCACCGCCTGATGCACCGGGTTGGGTGTGAGACCTACGCGCGATGAGTAGGAGCTGGATCTCTTTTTGATGTAGATAATCGACACTTTCGATGGAGGTTCGTACTCGTATGATGTTGAGGGTCGAGAGTTTCTTTTTGAGGTTTTAGGCTGGACGTGGCTGAGTCCTAGCTTTTCCTTTTGATGTACCGACCCAAAAGAATCCCATCTTGAAAATATATATGTAAGCAAAGTGTCGAAGTTGTTTATAAAATCTTGATGTTTAGCTGGTGTGTATTTGTATCATGGATTGGTGGGGGATAGATGGTGATGTTTAAGTTGCTTCCGCTATGAGTCGTGTTGGGACCGATCGTTTAAAAAAAAAAAATGATGCCTATGATTAATGACGTTTGTTTTAAGTACAAAATAGAAAAAGGTAATAAAGTGTAACATCGGCGCCGGTGACGACTGCGAAGGGTTTGGGGTGTCACGGCCGGTTTTCACTATGAATCAAAAAAGTGTTTTACAGCCTTATGATCTCGACTTCTTAGTGAAGAGATTCTACTGCTCTCACAAAGTCTCTCTCTAGAGTTTCTCTCTTTTCGAATACTAGTTTGAACATTGTATGAGGAAGAATAAGTAATTTGGGAAGCTTCGACTTTGGAATTCTTCTCACCTTTGACTGACTTGAAAACCCCCTTAAATACTCCTCTATGCATTTTCGACTGTTGGTACTTTCCAGAGGAATTCTTCCAACCATCCTGTTGGACAAAATCGATCAAAGAGATCTCAAGCCGTTTGAAAATTGTGACGAAAGTCCGATAATCCCAGTCATCCATACAATCAAAATCTAGCTTTCCATAAGTAGATTCTTTCCAAATTAACTTGCCTTCCAAAAGATATTACCGTTCTTAATTGATTTTGATAATAATATCCAAAGAAAGTAAGTAAAATTTCCATCCATAAAGCCATAAATATCATGTTCAAACTGAAGCCTTGAAGGAAGAAAAATAATGAGTCTGATTAAATCTTCGTTCTTCACTTGCGTTTAGTCTGGATTTTCATCAGAGTGGGGCAAACTTCTGATGTATAATAGACTTTGAGAGAATTCACCATAAGTTTGGTATACTTCATAATGAAAATAAGAATAGAACTAGGGAAGTTTTGTCAGTTTCAAAATCTAATAGGAGTTTTCTCCAATAGGATCTCCTAGTAGAATTCTCTCCTTCTCCCAAACGAGTTTGCGTCCCAACTGAGCTTGTTCATCGCGGATCTGGGATGACTTCTTCTCTACTGAAGCTAGCACCTTGTGATACTAGTTCACAATACGAGCGACAAGGTCAATACGCTGGTCAAAGGATAAAACCCTTTCCTCTAGGATGACCTTTTCCTCAATCTGGGTAAGGTTAAGCTTGTAGGCCTCTAGGCCATCCAAGAAGAGGAGACAGGAGGTATCATACTAGCGATGGAGCTTAGAGCTATCGACTGGAGCAACTTCTATCTTTAGGAGAAGTCTCCTCACAGTAGCTTCCTTCTCCTCCTCCTTGGCTATGGAAGCCAAGCCTCTAGAGAGCAACTCATAAGTTGCTTCCACTCCTCAACAGCTTCAATTGAGAAGATAATGATAAGAAGGACTACTAGGGGTGTAGCCATCTCTGGAAGTGAAGAAGGAGACGATTTGCGCGGATGAATGAACCTAAAAGGATAAACTATTTATAACTGACATACACCACGGTTGGGAAGATTGTGGATAGTGCAGAAGAGCACGACCAGGTTAATCGGAGGATTGAAAGATCGTGCAGTAATGTGCGACAGAGGGAAGTTGTTGTAAGTCTTGAGGATTGTAGGAGAAGCCAAAGAGTTATAAGGTAATTATGGCTCATGAGATCATCGAATCCTTGGAGATATAAAAAGACTCGATTGAATGGTTTAGGTGGCCTTTAATGAATGGCTCATGCCTTAGGGAGATCAATCAGCTAGGAAAATCACGGTCGTTGGCAGGATTTGTCTCTACAAGAATGTCTCTTGACCTTATCGATTAGAAAGTTGTACGAGAATATATGGGTGCAACCGCATGATAGGATCAAATAATGAGTTTAATTAATTGTGTCCGAAGAATAAGGCTGCCAGTTGATTATCCAAACACGATTCAAAAAAATATAAAGGGATTGGCATATCATCTGGATTGAGAAAAGAGATCAATTCAAGAAGTTATCCTGGAAGAGTAAAAGATAGACAAGGGGATCTTTATGAATGACCAGGTCACCAGATCTATGGACATTATAAATTTAATACAGTACGTGGAAATACGAGTACATTCCATACAAAGGGAAATATATTTACAAGACCAGCCTAGATACAAAGGGAACAATTTTAAAAGTCGAATTGTTGCCCTAAGGTGAGAATAAAGCTTCTAAGTCGCCATTCCAACGCTAGGTTCTTTGCGTGATACCGAGTCTTTCGAAAAGCCTGAGCTCGAATGATTTTGTTTAGATCCTCATAATCGTAGGTAAAACCCACTATAACGTCTTGGAATCGATAGATATCTCAAGTCAAGACACCAACAGATCCTTCAATCAGTTCCATCTGTTGCAAAAGATCAGCCGAAGACGAGTTGTTGGGAGTGACACGTCGAAGAAGTGATGATGACTCTCACTCATTATCGCTCAACCGTTCCATCCTGATTGCCAGTTCCTCTTCGAGATCAGCTTTCTCTGATTCTTTGCGTCGGTATTCAGCTTCAAACCCTTCGGCAGAGGCAAGCTTGATGCAATTGTCTTGATATACTTTGAGAGAGGAATTGATGAAGAGGGATAGATCCCTATATATGTGTTGAAAAGCAAGACATGACAAAGAATTTATTAGGGAATCCAAATTCGACAACAAATAATTAATCTCTCCCATCAGAAGCAGATTGAAAATGTTATGGAGGTATCCATAAGACAAGATAGTGGACAATGTCCTCCATTTCTCCAAATTACAAGCATCCGGAGGTGAAGACAGGACACCAGAAAGAGTGAGTAGAGCCATTGTTTGGAGGAGTACTATTTCGGCTCTTACTGCGCCTAGATCGGGAATGAGAAGAATCGACATGATAAGGAAGTGCTCTTGCATGTAAAACCCCCCAATAAGCTAAAATATCGCAAGATGTAGGTCGAGGTACATAAATTGGCGTACTTACTAGAGGAAGAAGGCAGGGCATCACCACGAACAGCATAGGGATCACGAAGCCAAAGAGGACGAACCCCTGTCACTGTAGAGAGAATAGCTTCAACACCAACGGCAAATAAAGTATCTTGGTATGAGGCCCACCAACTTTAGAAAGATGGCGAACTTTTAGCACGTATCTATAAGCTACAATAGTAGGAGCGTGCAACCATCTCCTCATCAATAGCTTCTTGACACTCAAAGGCAGCTCAAGGATGACAAAGCTTCAAGAATTGCCTTGCACAGTATTATGGAGGGTACACCTCGAATCCAAGAAAGAATTTACCATATTTGGAGAAGTATAATAGCATATCAGTAGAAGTGAAAGGGTGCCTCCATAGTTACTCTTCCTCTGGATGCCGGTCACATGAATAGTCTAGGAATCGATCTGAGGCGGGATACAAGCCAGAAGAGAAGATGTCACGCCCCGAATCTCGAGCGTGCACACATCCTTCGGTGGTCGATTAAATTGCGACATTTCCAGGACGCGTCACCGACCCATTCATTTCATATGCATGCGGAAGCAAATTAAACAATCTCCATACAGCAAACAAACATGAGATAGAAAAGTAGGATAGTCAATTAACATAAAACATATTTTATAAACACACCGGGTTTATATAAATAAGAGTCTAACTCAAAAAGGAGCTACTAAGCCATCTAAGCACTAGACTCTTTAGTCATGGGCTCCGGGTCCTCCACGACACCATCAGGGGTGTCGAGATCCATAAGATGCCTTGCTTCCCACTCCCCGGTCCCGATGGGAGGCCCACCAAAACCCCGTAAGGGATCCTCCCAACCACATTGAGGAAAGTTAATAAACATGCTATGAATTGATGAGAAACCAACTGAGGTAGGTCCTCATCGACCTATACCACGGACTCGACTAACTCTTGGGTCAGGGTGGTCCTTGGGATAGGAAAGTAGGAGTGCTCGAAGTCCATCACCTGAGGTACCCCGTATTGTATGTGACGTGCCTCCATCTAAGGACCTGAAAATTTTAAACCACGACGGGATGAGACAATGTCTCGGTGAGTCCACTCTCTAAACCCCGATTATGATGATAATTCACCTAGAGGCAGCCTAAACACACGTCATATAAGACTTACCTTGCCTCGACACTTCCCGCACATTAGTATAGCTCATATAACATATGCATTCAGTAAATGCACTCAATGATTGGAACACTTCACTTTCATAGATCAATCAATCATAGAGGTCCCGATTATAGAGCCAAATCGTTATGACACGTCACATTCTGTGCCACACAATTTTGTCTCATAATCAGGCGTGGTTATCTCATTCATTCAAGCGTTCCAATTAGTTACGATCCAACGGCCACGGCCAACTCAATAGTTGGCAGTCATCCGGCATAACCAGGCGTTGTCTCGCTTCGTCGGGCAAGGCAACGTCTACATCTAGACGGCATTCCTGAATGAGCATCGACACAGCCTCCACTACGACCGACATCCGTTGATATGGGGCATTCCCAAATGAGCATCATCCGGCGTAAATGCATCGTGACAGATTCTAATAGCAATCACATGCACATCCATGTCCGGCCAAGAACATTGTACTTTGCACTTAAATACCTCTATTTCAAATATTGGACTTGGCCTATTTTCTTCATATTAAAAACACCTAGTAAAATAATTGTGCGTGGTCACACGATCAGATTCAACCATAAAGCATGATATTCCCCATTTAAAAATCCCACGATTTGATATAGTTTTACAAATATTTTTGGTGTAAAAACCTGACACCTGTTATTTTTCTAATTAAATACCAACATTCCATATTTTTGAAATAATAATTCAAAATCACCATCGAGCATCCAATTGCACAATTTAACACTCAATTGCACAAACCAATACAACCATCACGATCAACACAAAATTCTCGACGATCGACTATCCCGGAATAATTTATGCTAATTAATAAATAATTAAATAAATTACATTTAATTAAATACATTACAAAATATTTAAATTAAACCCTTAATTAATCTACCTAAGCTAATCTAACCACCTAATTTGAACTAATTAAATTACTCTAACTAGGCTAGCTAATTTAATTTAATTACCCAATCTACATAACCTAACTAACTACCGACTAAACTAATCTAATCACCTAATTCCCTAAGTAACCTAGCTAACTAGATAGTTACTCTAACTAGCCACCTAATCCTAATTAACCCTACTAATCCTCCCTTAAGTGTAATTAGCCTCCTAATTAGAGATTAGGATGTAAACTCACTAGTTTAGAGTGAAAACCAGTTCACGGCGACAACGGCATGACGGCAACCACAACTCAGGTCTATGGCAACACCAAAGGAGGCCGGGGAGAGGGTCGGAAAAACCTAGCAAACCTCACACGGTTCTTGTTGGGCTCCGTTTTGTGGGGCCGAACCAAAGGCTGATTGAGGGGCTCGATGGCTAGTCACGACACGAGGGACGGCAGAGACGGTTAGGTAGCGACAAGCTGGCGATTGGAGCAATTCAAGTGAGTAGACGACCTACGACGGTGGCAAACTGGCATTGACGCTGGCACAAGCATGAGGCGGACGGAGCTAGGCCTGCAAGCGGATGGCAAGGGCGGGCTGGCAGTGGCTTGCAGTTGGTTCAGCTAGGCTAGCTAGGCTTGTAGCTTCAACAATGGAGGATAATGAAGGAGAAGAGCTGAAGAAGATGATGTTGCAATAGTGGGGGCACTCAAGCAAGCCAAGGGGGAAGAATAGAGGGAGAGAGGGGGAACGAGGGGAGACAAAAGCCTTGAAAGTCTTGTGAGCAGCCAATGAGCTTCCATGCATAATATCTAGCCACTTGAGTGCTTGAGGCACCAAAGTCTTCAGCCAAGTTGTCCAAGCTTCCTCCACAAGCCAATTTCCCTTCAAATCTTCCACAATCCAAGCCAAATTGAAGTCCAAATGTTGCAACCCCCACAGCCCTACGAATTTCACCAAGTTCCATCTTCAAATCACCTTAAACAAGTTCAATTTAATGGCCACACATGCCATGATAACAACCCACACAAATTCCTTGCATTTCCTTCACCAAACAATCCATTTCCAATGCCAAAAATCCACTTGAAAATGCCCCTCCGAATTTCTTGAATTTAATTTGCAAAACTTTGATTTTTCAGCCAAAATTTTGGGCTTGCCAAAAAATTTCAAGGGATGAGACGATGTCCAAAAAATAAATCGTGACACGCTCAAATTTTTTATATTGAAACCGAGTTCAATTTCGTGGTTAATTTCAATCAAACACGATTTTAGCGTGACCTAACCCACCCGGTAGCTTTTAGGAATTTTATCACAATTGACCCGTGGTTGATAATTTTCAATCCACGTTATTGGATCTCCGACTCATCGGCGACTCTTGGTTATCGTAAAAATCTCAAGGTTGCAATTATGGGCATACAAGTATAAAATCGACAAAAAATTAGATTAGTTCCATTCGACGCAAATTTTGCAATCATGTGGAACCACCCATGATTTAATTATGCCATTCTATCGAATCAGCCTATATCCGATCACTAATTGATTTTAACGATGCCGAATTGACCCTCGCTAATTATCACGGTCGAGCAGTCGATTTCTGGTCAAATTCTCAAATCGGTCACATTTACATCCCTTAACAGCTTCACTTGATATATTAGTTATCTCGTGAGTAATCAGCTCAAAGAAAAAGACCATAGGCATGTCGATGAAAAGCCCATTTATTTTAATCGAGACATGGTCGAAAATCAGGATGTCACATAAGACATGACTAAAAGCCATGGAATCTTCACTTGTTAAAAGGAAATATTCAAGGAAAAAGGTTATAGGAGAAAGAGAGTATTATGATTACTTCTTTAGAGGTTTGCAAAGAACTTCAATACTGAAGTTGTCGAGACCAAGTGAACTTGAATGTACACACACCACCTTTGACGAATCTTGGGAGCATCAGCAAACAAGTTAGGAAGTATAAACTTAATCCAAACTTGCAAAAGCCAAAGAGGACAGAAAGGTTCAGGATGGTCAATGTTGAGAGTGGATTGAAAGTCGGTGATGGATCTGTATAAAGTAGCAATTATCATCTTGCCAAGAGGTTGATGTAGACAGCAAGAGCGCCAAACTCTTTGGAGATGACATTTGAAGGGCTACAAAAAAGTACCAAAAGAACTAATATAATAGAAATGACGCATGTTCCTCACTTGTGGTGTTGCAACTGCTATGCATGTAGCATCTTACAAAGGTGTCGGGATAAAGATTCGACGGACTCAAGTCATGAAACATTGGGACGTCAGTAATGTACAAGGTGGCAGTTTCATCACCATAAGGCATAAGACTAGTTAAGGCATGGATATCGAGAAAAGTGATGGACATCGGGTTAATGGGAAGAAAGAAGCAATGGGTGGAAAGTGACCAAAAACAACAAAGACCGGCAAGTAAGAAACGACAGTAAAAGGAACACTACAAAGTTCAAGAGCTCGGGAGATTTTTACCCCTTTCCAAGTAGGCTCAAAATCAGGTTTCAAACGTTGATACCATGCAACAAATACATGCTCAAAACTAGGGAGATGAGAAAACCTGCCATCTGGGAGAGGCCACTAATGATCAATAAGGACCTCTTGATGGAAGGGAAGTTGCTCTTTATAGTTCCGTGGAAAACTTTCATCAAAGTACGAAGGAAGGAGCAAATTCTTAAAATAAGGGCCCAGCTTGAGATTGGCAGGAACGGAATCTTCTCCTTCAATTTATGGGTCAATAGGTAGATTGACAGAGTTAGCCAGCAATTTCCCTTTCTTTTCGAGATGATACAAAGTGATGAGGCAACCCATGAAAGTGCTAGAGCAATATACATCCTTATTATAAGCTCTAGTGCGTAGAGCCATGGCATAAAGGAAAACAAAAGAAAATCGAAGAGAGGGAGAAAGGGAAGCGATTGATGTCAATAACTAAGGAAAAACAAGTGAGAAATCACCAAAAGTAGTGGACAGTTTCGGCAAGGTGACCATGAAGAATGTGAGAAATAAAGCAGTTTCGCATCGATCATGGGAAACATGAAAGGAAGAATTGGACATCACGTGACTAAACACAATCATAAGTTTAGGCATAAGTGAGCAAGGTGTCACACCCTGGACCCTCGAGCGCGCGAACATCCCTCAGTGATCAATAGAATTGCGACATTCCCAAGACGAGTCGCTGACCCAATCAATTTATGCACATGCAGAAGCGAACTAATAAACTCTAGACAACAACCAACATGGGATAGAAAAGCATGACAATCAATTAACACAAGTCACACTTTATAAACACATCAAGTTTATATACAGTTAAGCAAAACCTAAGGTTTATATATAGGAGTCTAGATCAAAGAGAGCTATTACGCCATCTAAACTCCAGACTCTCCAATCATGGGCTCCGAATCATCTACAACACCATCAGAGGTGTCAATATCCATAGGATGCCCTATTTCCCACTCCCCGGTCTTGATGGGAGGCTCGTCAAACCCTGTATGAGACCCTCTCAAGCCTCGTTAGGAAAGCTAATGAACCAATCTTTGAAGCGATAAGGTACCCAATGAGATAGGCCCTCATTGACCCAGACAGTGGACTCAACTAACTCACGGGTCAGGTTGGTCCCAAGAATAGGGAAATAGGAGTGCTGAAAGTCCATCTCCTGCAGGACCCCATAACGTACATGATGTACCTCCATCTAGGGACCTGTAAATTTTAAACCACGACGGGGTGAGACGATATCTCAGTGAGTCCACACCCTAAATTCCGATTAGGACGAGAATTCACCTAGAGGCAGCCTAAACATACACCATATAAGACTTACCTCACCTCAGCACCTCCCTGCATATTAGTACAACTCATATAACATATAGAACGCAACAAATGTAAATCATTAATTGGAATACCTCATAACATGTATCAATCAATCACATGGGCCCTAATTATAAGACCAAATCGTTATGACACTTCTCATTCCGTGCCACACAATTTTGTCCCATAATCAGGCACGGTTATCTCACTCATTCAAGCGTTCCAACTAATTACGACCCAACGGCCACAACCAACTCAACAGTCGGCGGTCATCCAACATAATCGAGGGTCATCCCGCTTCATCAGGCATGGCAACATCTACATCTAGACGGCATTCTCGAATGAGCATCAACCCAGCCTCCACTGTGACCGACATCTGTTGACACGGGGCATTCCCGAAAAAGCATCGTTCGGCATAAACGCATCGTGACAGTTTTCAATAATGATCACACACACATCAATGTCTGGCCAAGAATATTATGCTTTGCACTCAAATACTTCCATTTCAAATACTAAACTTTGCCAATTTTCTTCATATTAAAAACACTCGGTAAAAATAATTATGTGTGGTCACACAATCAGATTGAACCATAAAACGTGATATACTCTCTTTTAAAAATTTCATGATTTTATATAGTACATAAAATATTTTTGGTGTCAAAACCCAACACCCAGTATTTTTCTAATTAAATACCAAAAATTCATATTTTTGAAATAATAATTAAAAATCATTACCAAGCACCCAATTGCATAAATTAGTAATCAATTTCACAAACCAACACTTCCACGACGATCAACACAAAATTCTGATAACCGGCTATCTCGATAAAATTTACGCTAATTAATAAATAATTAAATAAATTACAAATTACTTAAATTAAACCCTTAATTAAATTAAATAACCTAACCGCGCTACTCTAGTCGAACTAACTAATTGATCTAACTAACCTAACTAATTTAATCTAATAGACTAACTAAATACCCTAACTAATCCACCTAACTAACTAATTGGCCTAACTAAACTAAACTAACTAAATACTTGGCCTAACTAAATTACTATAATCTTAATATAAGCTAACTAATCCCCCTAACCTTCCATTAGCCTAAATTAATCCCCCTTAAGTGCAATTAACCCCTAATTAGAGCTTAAGAGGTTAACTCACCGGATTAGCGAACTAATGAGTCCACGGTGACAACGGCGCGACGGAGACCAAGATCCGGGCCTACGGCGACACCAATCCAAAAGGGGCTAAAAAGGGCCAACTAAGCCTCAACTCTAAGCTGAGGTTCGGCTTTGCTTGTTGGTCGAGGCTAGCTGAACTAACTGGGGGTTGCAAGGGCTGAAATGAGCTGAAGTGGACGGTGGCTGGCGGACAAGGGTGGAGAGTAGCTGGTGGCAGCAACAGACGAGCAAGCGGGGCTGGTCGACGGTCGAGCGAGGGGCTAGCATTGGGCTGGAGTGGGGCACGGGACACACGGGTGGCGCGACGGGGACCGACGAGACTAGAGTTGGTCGCGAGAGAGCGGTGGTTTCGGCGGGCTAGTTGTTGGTTTTGTGTAAGGCTGGGCAAGTGGGGTAGTAGCAACAACAATGGAGAAGAAGATGAAGATTTTAGGAAGAAAAAGGAAGAAGCTGCAGAAGATGGAGTAGGTCGAGTATAAGGGAAAGGAGGGGGACAGGGGGGAACATGAAGCCTTGGAAGTTTTTGCATGAGCCAATGAGAGCCGATGGGGAAATATCATTCACTTGAGTGCTTCAACCCCAAAGTCTTCAATCCTAGCTTTCCAAGCTTCTCTCACAAGCCAATTTCTTCACAAATCTTCACCAAACAAAGCCAAATTGAAGGCCAAAAATGCCCATAGCAGCAACCCTACGAATTTGCACCCATCACTCCTCAATTTCTTCACAATTAACGATTTTCCACCATTTCCTTCACCAACCCATCCAATTTGAAGGCCAAAAATCCACATAAAAGTGGCCCTTCGAATTTCCTTGAATTTAATTTTGCCAATTTGATTTTCCGCCAAAAATCCCGTGCTTGTCAAAAATTCTTTAAAGGATGAGATGATGTTCTAAAAATTAAATTGTGGCATGCTCGAACTTTCGATTCCTAAAACCGAGTTCAATTTCATGGTTAATTTCGATCGAACACAATTTTAGCGTGACCTAACCTACCGGGTAGCTTTTAGGGATTTTATCACATTTAACCCATGGTCAATAATTCTTGATCCACGTTTGGCATCTTCGGCTCATCGGCAACTCTCAATTGTCGTAAAAATCTCAAGGTTTCAATTACGGGCATTAGGTACAGAATTGACAAAAAAATCAGTTTAGTGCTGTTCGATACGAATTTTACAATCAAGTAGATACACTTACAATTTAATTACGACATTTCATCGAATCAACCTATACCCGATCACTAATCGATTATAACGGTGTCGTATTGACCATTGCCAATTATCACGGTCGAGCAGTCGATTTCTAATCAAATTCTCAAGTAGGTCGCGTTTATATCCCTTAATAGTTTCACTTGATAGATTAGTTATCTCGTGAGTGATCAGCTCAGAGAAAAAGGACTATAGGCGCATCGATGAAAAGCCCATTTCATTTAATCGAAACAAGGTTGAAAATTCAAGATGTCACAAAAGGCATTCTTCAAAAGGACTAATCACAAGGAAATTGTCAAGACAAAAGGAGCTGCAAAGTGAAGTGGTTCGACATCAGTTCTAACACAACAAGAGTTAAATGTGAAAGCATTCTTGCTCGACCAGAACGGAAAGATAGAAATTTCTTGTCGCAGGCTAGATTCTAAGCTAGAAATTTGGGCTTGATAATCTTCTGACGGTCCAATGCTATGACAGACTTCGCGGACTCCTCAAATTCTTTTGTTACTTTGTCAACTTCACCGTTTAATAAACGCCAAGTGTCAGTCATATCTAGTTGGTGAGACAAAAGTTTGCGACGTTCCTTGGCAAGCTAAGCTTCGAGATTCAAAATATTTCTTTTCAGTTGAAGCTCAGTCTCTGATATAACTGGAAATGACTGCATGAGATGATCCACCGTAACTTTCTGCTTCTGGGCTTTTCAGTAAATGCCTGGACCCTGCGTTTTGAGATGGCCAAAGATGGAAGATAATCGTTGTTCTTCTTGACGGTATTCAAGTTTGAGAGGAAGATAGGAAGGTATTTATCGCAACTGGCTCGGAAAGCACGACACCTAGCAAAAGCGGGATCAAAACAGAATGATTGAAGAAGCGTTTTAGCTTGTACCTTGAGTCGGGGGTCACCAGAGAGTCCAAAGAGACCTTCTCCATATATATTCAAGAATGACTGGAGCTGTTCTTCTAGAGTGAGTGAGCTTGACAAGTTCTTCTGGGCTAAACTCGAAAAGGGTGATAGAAGGCATTGGAGTAATCTTGCGAAAAACTTGCTTGACATTCTGGACTGCCTCGAAAGCAAGAAGAGACTTTTCTTGGGTCAAGTTGGGTCATTGACCCTATGATAGTAGGAACAGGTTCATGATAGGGAATCTAACAAAATAGAAGTTAGAAGCAATATAGTAGACAAAGCAAAGACAAAGTGAAAGTCAAACTCACATTGATAGGGGCAGTGCAGTTTGACAAACTGGATAGCAGCATGTTAATTGTTGAGATTGGGCGAGCGATTGAACAGAATATAAACGGAAGAAGAAAAATAAATCGGACACCAGATTTACGTGGTTTAGTCGTAAAGACCTACGTCCACAGGGAGAGCAGCAGCGAATTTCACTATAGATCAAGCGATACAAGGAGATTACACACTCAAGTCACTCAAACACTCTCTCGGTGTTTCCCAAGCCCCAATTACACCCAATACACCAATCTATCTTGGATGTAAATCACAAATAAGCTTTGTCGCACGAGAAACACGAAGACCCAAAGCCAAGCACCCAGCACCTATGAATGTCTCTCACAAACAGAACACCCACAGCACTCGAGTAAAAACGGCGTGGCTTTCCTCCCTCTCGGCGGCCTGCTTCACCATGTGAATCCTTCGGGCGGCTCCTCTTTCATGTAGGGTTTCAAGCGGCCACTTACTAAATAATAAAAGACCAGCAAAAGAATTCTTTATTCCACCACCAGAGAATTGCATGCGTGAAGAAATCGCATAATCCAAGATTTGGTCAACAAAAGAGAAAGATTTGACTTTCGCTTTTAATTCTACTAAGCCGAGTGAGTGGGACGCTGCTTCTTTGTTTTTCTTCAATTCGGATTACGCAAGCTTCCATGCGGCAAAGAGGAAACTTTGTTTTCATTTATTTTATATTTCCTCTTTTGTAATCCGTCAAAAGTCCAATGAATCTCAAACTCAAGTCATAAATTAACAATCTCCACATTGGCTCGACGTTTGAGCCAAATTACAATCGCTTCGTAAAAATTCAAATTCTGCTGCTACTTTCCCATAGCCCCCGATGGACTCAACTGCCACAGATATTATTCAAGTCCAAGCCTCGCTTGAACTTCGCTATAACTGAGGACCTCATCAAAATACCAACTTCACATGCACTTTTAATTGCTCCGCAAGGATTTTCTAACACAACCTCCTTAACCGCAGATAAAGCAAAACCATTGTTGCATCCATATCTATCAGGAGATCGAAGACGTACCTTGTTAATTTCAGCAGTTACAGCAACCATTGGCTCTATAGGCTCCACCTCGTTATGAGCACCATCTGTGTCGATTACTTTGTTAGTACTCGTACTCGCTACCTCAGGAGTTTCTGGTTGTAACTCCACCTCAAGCCGAACACCGTCCGTATCCGTATTAACATTGCTATAATCACTCCTAGCCGAAGTACTTGAGACTCATCAAGGGTAACTTTTCTCGCTGTTAACGGGTGAATTTATATCTAGGCACCACAACCGATCCCCGCTCACCTTGTGCATAGCCATGGAATATGCATCTTGCCCTCCAATCGAGCTTACCATCACTCACTCGAAAATAATATGGGCAACCAAACATTCTAATAATAGAATAATCAGCAACATTACCTAACAACACTTCTTCAGGAGTTTGCCATTCAATAGCAATTGATGGGGATCTATTCACCAGGTAGCTTACCATACTTAGCACATCAGTCAGGAATCTCCTAGCCATACCAACACTAGAGATAATTTTTCAGGCCATCTCTAGTAATGTTCTGCTCGTCAATTCTGCAAATTATTGTGATTTACTAGCACTAGTGCGATGTTTCACTATGCTCTCTTTCATGCAGAATTTATTTGCCAGCTTCGAGCAGAACTCCATGCTATTGTCAGTCCGCACATGCTTGATTGACTTATCAATCTCTGTCTCGATCAAAGCTCTTGACTGCGTGATCCTGACACCAGCATCAAACTTGTGCCTTGGCACAAACACCCAGGTCTTCCTCGAGCAGTCAATAGACTCTCAAACAGATGTATCCGACGTCTCCGCAGTGAAATTTATCACTGTCTCACCTTGAAGTTTATACAGGCCATCGTGCTTGATTCCTTTCATTATCACCAGGGCACCTCGAACAAACTTCGAACTTCACCTTTTGAAGAATACCTACAACTAGCTGACTCTAGGGCACCCAAGGAAATTAAGTTCTTTTTCACTTGGAACATGCCTCACTCCAAATGTCCTCACGATACCATCATGCATTCTGATTTTAACATCACCAACACCCACAACATCGCACTCAGCGTTGTTCCCTAACTGGACTTTACCATTACCCGTGCACTGATAAGTGATAAACTAGTTTTTATTTGGTGTAACATGAAAAGAACAACCAGAATCCATAATCCATCCATCAAACGATGAATAATCAGTGACGACAAGACATAATCGGCATTATCTACTACACCTGCAACATTATCTGCAGAATCAACTATAATTCCCTTACCCTTTTCATTATTCAGCTTAAGGCAATCTCTTCTAAGATGCCCCATCTTGCCACAATTCCAACAGACAACATTAGCAGTTCTAGATTGACTATGTCTGTTCATATTAGTACTACCATTACCCATATGTGTTACAGATCTTCCTCTATTTTCACCTACTAGAGCAAAGTAGATACAGATTCGCTGATTCTCTTCTACGAATATCCTCGCTCGAATCAAATCTCGAACCCCATCAAACGTCAAACTTGTTGACCCGGAGGAATTACTAACAACAAGAATAAAAGGTAGTATTCCAACTATCGTGCAATGAGGATAATAGAATCAAAGCACATACCTCATCTTCAAAATCAATCTCAACTGAACTCAATTGACTAACAATCACATTGAATTCATTGATATGATCTGCAACTGATGCACCTTCTTTCATCTTCAAGTTAAAATGTACGCCGCATCAAACAGACCTTGTTGATCGCAGAGGGCTTCTCGTACATATCCGATGGGCTTGCATCAAATCAGCAAAGTGGTCTTCTCCTTCAGGATGTTAAACGCGACGTTACGAGCCAACATCGCGAATAACACCCATAGCTCGTCTATCCAGCAAATCACAATCAGCTTGCTTCATCGTCTCTGGTTTCTCCCCAAATAAAGGCAAGTGCAGATTCATCTGGTAAAAGTAATCTTCAATTTGCATCTTCCAGAAACTAAAATCCTTCCCATCAAATCTGTTGATTTTCACTTTTACTTCTTATGTCGCCATCGATTCGCTTCAACTTAGCCAAACCTAGCTCTGATACCACTTGTTGAGATTGGGCGAGTGATCGAACAAAATATAGACGGAAGAAGAAAATAAATCGGACACCAGATTTACGTGGTTCAGTCGTAAAGACCTACGTCCACGGGGAGAGCAGCAGCGAATTTCACTATAGATCAAGCGATACAAGGAGATTACACACTCAAGTCACTCAAACACTCTCTCGGTGTTTCCCAAGCCCCAATTACACCCAATACACCAATCTATCTTGGATGTAAATCACGAATAAGCTTTGTCGCACGAGAAACACGAAGACCCAAAGCCAAACACCCAGCACCTATGAATGTCTCTCACAAACAGAACACCCACAGTACTCAGAGTAAAAACGGCGTGGCTTTCCTCCCTCTCGGCGGCCTGCTTCATCACGTGAATCCTTCGGCGGCTCCTCTTTCATGTAGGGTTTCAAGCGGCCACTTACTAAATAATAAAAGACCAGCAAAAGAATTCTTTATTCCACCACCAGAGAATTGCATGCGTGAAGAAATCGCATAATCCAAGATTTGGTCAACAAAAGAGAAAGATTTGACTTTCCCTTTTAATTCTACTAAGCCGAGTGAGTGGGACGCTGCTTCTTTGTTTTTCTTCAATTCGGATTCCGCAAGCTTCCGTGCGGCAAAGAGGTAACTTTGTTTTCATTTATTTTTATATTTCCTCTTTTGTAATCCATCAAAAGTCCAATGAATCTCAAACTCGAGTCATAAATTAACATTAATAGAGGATAGTGAAACCGTAGTCAAAGTAATGGCTGGGGAAAAAACAGCTTCTAAAGTCACTACGGCTGACAACGAGAGAATGAAAGCTGGAGATAAAGTGGATTCTCCTTCTTCATCGGCACGGGAAGTAAAAGCGACTGGTGGCTTTTGGGAGAAATCCAATGCAACAAGAAATGAGACTGGAATTGAACTGGGATCACCTCTTCTCTCTAGAGAGAGACTTGGACCAGGAGGGGAATTTACTTTCAAGTTTTCCGGGGTTGGCGATAAGACTAATTCTCCTCGAGGTTTATCAGGATCATGCTCACTTGTAGTTGGAGAAGTAGGCTTTCGAGGAAGGATCGGTTCAACGGGGTTTCTCCTGTTGTTGAAGGGGCTCTGCTTGCTTGGTCGGAAGATGAAGAAGCATGCTCCAAAGTAGGAAGAGTTGCAAGGCTTAGAGAGCTAGCAATGTCAATTAGGGCCAATGCTAAAACTTTAGCAGTAGGAGGAATCGAAAATGTAGAACTATCGGCAATGTAACAGCATTGAACTTGTAATGGTGCCACATCGATGACATCAGGAGTAGAAGAGTTGAAAGTCGGACATGCTAACGAAGCAGACTACATAGTTGGGACAAATTTGGACAAGTGCATCCTAGTCTGAGGAGTAGATACTTACGCGGAAGCTGATGCACACGAAGGATTGAAAAAATAATACCAAGGTTTGACTAAGAAAAATCATGAAATAAGGAGAAGGGAATACCTAGGTCTCACGCCCTTTTCGGTGCTCGGTGAGTCGGAGAAGAAGGAAGACTTTGTTGAGGATAATGTTGAAGTCTTCAATAAAGAGAGATTCTTTGTAGGTCGTCCACCAAATGGTAAAATTCTTAAGAACACTAGGACTGAGGTAAACTGCTTAATTGTAAAATGAATGGTGGAGTATCTTGTTGGTAACCATACGGCTGCAGACGAAAGGATCAAATGACTTGGTTACCCCAAAAAAGATGCTTTTCATCAAAAGGAAAATTTATGGAGTAAAGGACCACAATTGAAATGCCTTAAGTCGAACTGTCGAGCATAGTATTGAGGGGAGTAAACTTCCACACCTAGTTTCAACTTCCTTTAAGCGACAACCTCAATGTCAGATTAGACGCAATCAAAGACAGAATGCCAAAAAATTTTATTGTCCTTAACCTGACCAAAATCAAAGATAGAGACAAAATCTGAGCCTAAGAGTGGGTAGAAATCATCAATGTTCAGGGAGTAATGGTAGAACCAGTGAAGAAAATGCTGAAAAGATGACAACCCTTTGAGAGAAGGATGAAGGCGGAAGCTCAGTTTCTGCGCCCCTTTACTCTCGGGATAGAACGGTTCGAATTTGGCCCCTTCTGGAAGGGGGACCTTGCGTCTGAGAATAAGTTGGAAAATACAACCTAGGCCACGTTTGAAGAATCCAAAAAGGACCATGGAAAATCCCAGAGGTAGGTGCACACATAGCAACAGATGAAAAACCTAAATCACAGTAAGGGCAGCAAGAGCAAGACGACCCATGGCTACATGCTTACCTCGGGAAAGATAAGAAGCCAAACCTCTAAGCTCCCAAGCTACTTGAAGAGACGGATGACCAAAACCATACTTGGACAACCAATAAAGCAAAAAGGCAACATGTTCTTCATCCTCAGCATCTCCAATCCGGCAAGCATAAGTATTTTGGAGATAGGTATAATAAAGGTCGGGACCTTTTTCGAAGAAGGCACAAACCGAAGGATCAATAGCACTGGCATCATCACCATCCGAACTTAAATCTATGATGGCATACATGTCTAGAAGGGTTACAGATTTAGGGCTTGACCTGAAAAAAAAAAAAAAAAAAAAAAAAAAAAAAAAAAGCAATTGACAAACGGCGACCAGAAGCTAGCGAGGCTCCCTAAAAGCTTATGGTTATGTTTTCAATTGAAGGAGCAAAATTCCAAAGCCTTGTCGATTCGGACTTTGCGCCATACCTCATGCTTAACGGCCTTCGGTCTAAAGTACCAATCGAAGAAAGCACGGTCAAAAGGGTAAGCCCTAAGCTTATGAGAAGTGGGTATCAAGACATACTCTAAAAGGTGGTCCCTTTGAAACCGGAGCGGCTCTACCACATGCCGAGGGAAACATTCAACAAGGAAAGGAGGAGGAATCGGTGTTCGTAGACATGGACCAAGGACTATCTCGTCAGCTACCTCCTCTGTAGAGCTTTGAGATTATAGGAGGACATTGTTTGCATGCTCCAACGACTTGATTTGTTCGAAATGGTGAGAAAATTTGGAGAATGTATGATCGAGACATGATAGGACTGGAAGAAGACTAGGAAAGGTTGAAGATAACAAAGAAAAGGAAAAAAAATGGACATATTATATAATAAATGTGTATATATATAATAATTATCATTTTTATGATAATTTCAATCAAATTAATTTGATTCAAATTCACAAATAAATAAATCATTAAAAAAGCCTATAATGAATTTACACTAAAAACATTAATCCACTATTTATTAATATCATTCATTGTTCTAATTTGACGAATTCAATTCCATTCCAATAATCTATAAAATTTGGAGAAAAAAACATGCAATTCACATCCTAGACTAGCATGTCGACATAATACTTTCTATATTAAATGTGTGTATATATATAATAAATTATCATTTTTATGATTATTTCAATCAAATAAATTTGATTCATATTCACAAATATATAAATAATAATAAAAAGTCTAGAATGAATTTACACTAAAAACATTAATCTGTCGTTTATTAATATCATTCATTATTTCAATTTAACAAATTCAAATATATTTCAATAATCTATAAAACTTGGAGAAAAAGAAATAAGTAATTCACATTCTAAACTCGCGAGTTAGACGCATTGAAATAAAAGAGAAAAAAAAAACTTGGGGGTGAATTGTATATCACGGGAAGTGAGAGTCAGAAGAAAAGAAAATACTATGTTTTTCTTCTTTCCCCATTTATTATTATTTCTTTTTCACATATATACATTTTGACCCATCGTTGATTAAAAATTTTTAAAATTGACATTGCGTATCGAAATCACATGTTGAAATTTCAACTCGAGTGTCGAGAACGTAAGAAAAGTTGACCACGTGTCCCGACACTTGTTGACTGAGTGTTTCCAAAAGTATCCAATATGACACGAAGGCTCTTAAAGTGTGTCAATGCTCCCTAGCCCGTAATTGCTTCCGTTCTTATCTGGCTTGCTTTGGCAAGTTCTACTATCGCACTATGCGATATCCTCATTGTCAACTGTTGGTGTTATCCATGAATTCTCGCGTGCTGGCCTACTTTACTCTTTTCTACTTCCGAAGCCCAGCAAGCTAATTTTGGGCGCCAACAGCTAGATATGACAATTCATTGATTTAGAACTTTTTAAATTCGGATACACGGATAAACTTTACATGTATCAGAGAAGGTAACAAAAGATGGGATTGCATGAATTACTTTTTAGTTTCTGAAGTTGCTTACAAGGAGCGTATTAAGCTGGTCTTGAGCCTCTGCGACAGCATCAATTGATGCAGATGATTTCAGTCTTGTGACAGAGCACAGCGCAATTTCTCATTTATATCGTATGACATCTTTACTGCATGAGGTGCTCTTTTGTCTTTCTTAGGGGTCACGGGTTCATCAATCACCTAATAATTCTAATCCACTTTTCTTTCTTGGAAGCCTTTTTCTTTGTTTTATGCTTGTCTAATTATGTGCTTTTAGTGCTAATCGGGTTGCATTTGATGTGAAGCTGTAGAACGGACTTACTTGATGCTGCACTTCTGAGACCTGGTAGGCTTGACCAATTTCTATTCAGGTATTTTGCTTTTATAAGGGAGAGGTTGGATATTCTTAAAGTTTAATCAAAGAAGATAGAAACCTTAGCTCCCACCCATCTGCCATTGCTTGCTTTTATCATTTCTACTTTGACATGGTCTCAAATAGGTTGTACAGATTGAAATTAATGGGATTACTTGTTAAATAACTTTATATCCGCAATCCTAGTTTTTTGAGACAGATGCATAGGAAAGACTACATATGAACAGAGAATTAATTTAAAAAAAGAAAAAAGAAAATTGGAGTTAAAAACTGAGTCAATCTGAGCGACTGGAGATCCTGTCCAGAACTTACGGCATCTACTGATGTTGCTGAAAAATAAATAAACAAGGCTTTGTAACTGATCCTAGAAAACGGAATTATAAAATTTTCACCAAGTGTCTATCAATGCCCCTGTGCAACTTCCATGGGCAGTGATGTGGATTTAAATGCTATAGCTCATGTGACAGAAGGATTCAACAGAGTGGATCTTCAAGCTCTGCTTTCAGATGCACAGCTTCAAGCTGTTCACGATCTTCTCGACAGTGGGGAGGGTGATCAGCATGGGAAAAAGCCAATTATAACCGACTCTTTTCTGAAGTCCGTTGCTTCAAAGGCGAGGCCGTCAGTCTCAGATGCTGAGAAGAGAAAGACTCAATACAAATTCTTTTCATTCATTGAATTTTATCATCTCTCCTCAAAACAAGAATTGTGAATCTCCAATCAAAATTTCAACTTTGGATTCTGATAGTCGCTTATTATGATTCTGTTGTAGTTAATCCTTGCAAAAATCTCATTCCCGTATGGCGACGCAACATTTGTAGAACAATTCATCAGGTAGGTTTGCAATTCCAATCACAAATTTCAAGCAATCACGACATTTTAGCAGCTGCTCCTATTTCCACAGTGTCTCTGTCTTCGAGCACCGCATTCAAAGTAAGAAGACAAACCGTGGGCTCAAGATTCGGCCATGAAGGACAATGGAAATTTATGAGCCCGAGTAATTCTAATGAAATCGCCTACACTATGTTGTTCACGTTATTCGATGTTATTGAATTACAGGATTCAATGAATTGAGCTATGATATTTCCTGGCGCCATTCATCAGTATAGTCATAGGGACTCTTCATGTGAATATGCTTTTTGTCTTTTGTTCTTGGCTTGAAAGAGTCTTTCTGGAACAGTTTTATAATCAGAGTAATTCAAATGAATCATTAATACATCAAAGCACAAGATCCTAGGTGATTGGCTTAAAAATGAGGTATTGTGGGAAGAGACTACTTGCGAGGTCACTTATTGCAAATGAATCTTTTTTACCTCAAAGCAACGATATTTACCATGTAAATGATGTTTATTCCAAACAATGAGTGAGTATCCTATTTATCAAGCGAAAAAATAGACGGTTGAGATTACTTTTCTTTTTGTTTGATAGTGAGAGGTCTCATCTCATGTTGAGGTGACTTCACCATAAAATTAAAAAAAAAAAAAAAAAGTCATCTCAAACGAGTAACCTAATGTTTTGATTGTGAAATATGATAAGATTGGAATGGAATAGCTATTCCATGAAAATGGAAGAGAGTAGGACTAGGAATGAGATAACAATTCTATAGTTTAGATTGTAGAACAGAATTGTTAATTTCAAAACTATGCTCTCATTTGTTTTACCATAATAACATGGAGAATAAGCTAGGAATAGTTATTACTGGGGTTTGTCCCGATGGCCACCCTTATCACATGAGAAGGGGGAGATAGGAGGTTTGAATTCCCACATTCTCAAAGGAGTTGATTTCCATGCCCCGCAAATGGCAAAAATCTGAAAGTGAGAGTTAGAGTAGAAGTAGAATAGAACCGATAAATAAAAAAAAGTTAGGAATAGTGTACCCTTTGATGATATATAATCAAAGTCTAATTTCTTTTATTATCATATTTTGATAAAACGCAAATGAAATTGTTGTTAATTAGTCCTTGTTTGTTTTATCATCATATTTTCATGTTGACATTAGTGAATCATTCAAGATCTAAGTTGTTTCTCAACAATAGATGCCTGAGTTTCTATTCCTACGTTGTCCATAATGTGTTCAATAAAATGCATATGAGAAATCATTGTGAATAAGTCCTTGCCATTGGCCAATCCCAATAAGTATTATGCATATCACATGTGTAAACGTTCATGTCGTCGGTCATTAGGTGAAAAGGTTCCGAATGTTTCATAATCACTGAGAAAATTTCTGAATTGTCTCTTTGCTTTCTTTTCTATTTGTGTGCACCGAGATCAACAATTGTGTTCGTTGTTGAGGTGATGATGCTGAATCTGTGGCTTGATTGCTAATCTATGCTCATTTACACTGTTTGTTCATCGCATCTCTTTTCCTTGTGTGCTTTGGTTGTTATGTGGTCGCGGCGTGAGTTGCGAGTCGATGGCGTTTGAGATGGAGGTTGACAGACATTTGTCCGACAACTGAAGATGGATGACGGTGGAGCTTAGTGTGACGCTCGGATGAATAATCTTAGGCGGAGCTTCTTTGGGTTAATCGTGGTGCTTGATCCTTAAGCATTGGAAGACGGTGGATTCTGGGAATTAGGGAATTAAGCGTAGAAGATAACAAGGAGAAAAAATAAAGAAAAATCATAAAAAAAATTAGAAAAAAAAAAAAAAAAAAGGAGAAGGAAAGAGAAAATAGAGAATAAGAAAATGGGCTCAATTAGGCTCAATGAGCTTTGGGTTTTATTAGCTTAATGAATTTGGGCTTAGCTTGGTTTGGTGAATATGAGCCTATTTTGGTCTGATGGATCCGGACTTAGTTTTGGTTATAAGCGGATTGGGTTTTAGGGAACAAGCCTATTTCACGTACAGAGGCTTATATGTTTTCTTAAATTCAGACCCACTCCACCCAGAGATCCAGCTTGTGTATGGATCGGGCACAAGGGCCTAGCCAGTGTCCCATTTTATCAGAGTAAAAATGTACTTAATTGACAAATAATCAAGTTTAGATACCAAAATGGCATTAATTGAATAACTAGTATAATCAAGTCTCCGTACGTAAATCTATGATTACGTGGGAATTGAGATATATCTCCATATCTCACTTGAATTTTAACCCACCCCATTAGGCTAGTGGCAATTCCTTCAACTGATAGAATTTTCATTGGTTAGCCAATTAAGATGAATTTCCCAATATTGCGCTAGGTAAGAGCTAGGGAGGATTCGCACTAATTGAGAATCATTGGTCCTCAACTTGATATTACCTCTAAATCCGTCTTTTACCTATCGAAGGGATGCGACAATGGTAGTGATTGTGATTGTCACAAGCATAGGCCAATGGTTGGACGATATAGTCCAACCCCTACTATGAATTATGTGAATCATAGGTAATGCTCAAAAGTTTTGGAAATTCTTATCGTCTCAAAATAGATATAAAAGACAAAATATTCAAAGAGATCACTATAGATGGGATTTTAGCCGAGTCGCACTGCTGTAAAAAGAATATTATGTGGTGTTTTACTTTCTATTGAAAGAGTAGAAAGAGAATAGTTCTTAAATGATGTGATATAATTACAAATCTGTGGAATGTGTTATTTTGACAAGTATATCTATGAATTTTAAATTTAATGTTGAAATTTGGATGGAGTTGCACAACAGCTCGTATTGAAGACTTTCTTTGTTAAACTTCCGGAACCATGGCCAGAGGTCATAAAATCTTGTCATTTGCACCTTCAAGAAGAAAAGACGGTAGAGTTTTCTTGCTACCTATGACTGCCAAGCAGAGTTGCTCTAAATTCGATGCCCAAGATTGTTGCATTATGTTGTTCATAGTCGATCCCAACATTCCAATGGATTTTCTTCTTCTGCTTTTTCTTCTTGAACCGAGGATGAGATTGAGAAACAGGTGGAGTTTTGGGAGAGAATCTTGAGGATTTATGCACTCCTCTCTCTCATCGCTTTAAAATCCCAGACGCAATCTCCAATTGGCAGCAGGAGTGGACATCGAGCCAGGTTAGGCCACTGTTGGCTCAAGCTTGGGTTTTTTTTAATTCAAATTTTTAAAGAAAAAAATCCAAAAATATTGTTAATAATAAACAAAGTAATTGCAGAAAAATAATAAAACACGGATCGACTGTCCAATGACTGTATTTCTGGAGCACCAAAAGTTCTCAAGACTGGGGCCAACTAGTCCGTCAAATGTTTGTCGGGCCACAGTCGGCCAATTAGGGCCCATGGGCTTGATTCGACCTACGCTCACAATAGGGCTGGGCAACACGGCCAATATGGCCCTAACGTAATTATAACTTTAGTGTTTAATCTAGCGATAATCGACATAAAATGCTACAACGTAAATCTTGTCCATCAAAGTAAATTACTGTGACATGTATGCATATCATACTAATAAAACAGTCTAAGTTTAAGTTGTTTCTTTACTTTTCACATTCGGAAATTGCTTTCCTCAATTATTAAAAGTCAATGTCTAAGGGTCACAGTTCTAGAATTTCAAACTTTATGTTATTTATTCATTCCCTTTGAATTAGACAATCATTCAATAATGTTAGTAATTTAGGCTACATTTGAGCTGTGTACAGGCAAGACGTTGACTTTCTACATCAGCACCCATCGCACATTTGGATGGTATATATATGTTAGACCACGCTTTTATTTGACTTTCCGTGATGGTGGCCAAAGATATCTCCTCGTCTTCTAATTTAATGTAGTTGGAGCACGCTCATGACAACTACATCACACCACATTCCTGGAAAGTTAAAATTCAATGTAACGATAATGTCACTCAAAAATGTCCAATTAACCCCGTGTTCTAAGGATGTTCGGATCTTGATTTGGCTAGCTAATTGCAATCTTAAGTAATTTAATAAGGATTCCACTTAATTTTGATCCGAGTAATGCGGTGAATTGACCATAAATGATGGGACATTTGAACAAACATATGAATATGATCCAATCCAGAAAAATATCAGCTCCTTCCCATTGCATTGTTAGGAGGACTCCAATGTTTCTATCATAATTTGCGCTTAATTTACAAAATATTTGATTCGTTGATTGATGTCATAAATTTTTACTGGGTATTGAATAGAATCTACTTATTTAAAAATTCACTTGTTATTTGGAACATCACTAAGTACATCCATTTTTAGTCAAAGTTAAGAGAGATAATGGTTTTTTTTCCTTTTTTTTCTCTAGTTTTGAATGAACGGTAGTGTAGACTTGCTCCTTATGACATTTTACCCTAAGATGCAAATTTATACTTTTAATAATACAGAAGGCAAAGAGGATCGTACTTGCAAATTGCAAGGACTTTTTTGAATTATCCGTATTGATAATAAAGGATTATTAAGGAGTTATATAGAGAGCACTTTTCATATTTATCTATTTTGGTAACCTTTAGTAGTTGGGAATCTTGTGCCTCCACATCTATGAGAATCTCGAGCCCATGCCCTCACAATGCCATGATCACATCTTCAAGCAGTAGCTCCCTTAAAATTGCGTGTTGATCCTTCATGTCCATCCATTGCCACATCCATTCTTACTCCATGATTTTCTAGATTTTGTTGCTTCATTCATCAATGATTTCAAATTCAAAATTCCATAGCCACATTTTGACATCCTCTAGGTATCCAGCCTTCTCTTAATGTTTCAATTGGTAATCTATCAACCCTTTTAATCAATATTCTTGTAGACAATTGCTAGTCATAGGCCATTGTATATCGACAACTGATTAATCGTCATTAATGTACATCAATATCGATAACACTTATTATGGTTGTCGACAATGGCTCATGTGCTTCATATTAACTTGTGTGCCTATGCATATCCATGACCTGGTTTTAGCAACAACAGTATTATACTTATAAAGCTATGTAAACTTCACTGACAATAGAATCCGCATGCCAATAGAGAACAATGCAGAAGGAAGCACATCAATCTGGATCTTCTTATGGAGTGTCATTAGCAGACATTTGTAAAAGCAATTAGAGATATAGAATTAAAGACCTGCTAGGATCCGAAATTTATTAAAGTGACCCTCAGCAAATTAATGGGTAAATCTCATATGTGAGCGTGTCCTGTGGCTTAAACTCTCTAAGCTTTACCTACTTATAAATATATAGATCGATGGTCCATTTCTTATCTTTGAATCATCTTTTGTTTTTTCCATTAAATTAGACATCCCATCATCCATTTTCTTTTTGGTCCTCACTTATAGCAATCATGGCGAGGCATGCAGGCCTAATGGGTAAATTCAACCATTCTTCAAGTTATATTTTGTTACTTTGCTATCTAGGTTCTCCTGTCCATTTATTCAAGCTAAAGATTCTATATCTTTAGTACGACAACTTCGAGGATGAAAAGAAGTAAATTTGACAATAACTGTCAAGCTATATAGATGGAACTTCATACTGCGCGAGTTGCGACAATATCGAATGCCCATCGATTTTCCTGATTCAGGCTTGCGATGGAGCTTTCAACATCCAGGATTTAGGTTAGGATTTGAACGAGGACTTGCCCCCGTTATACGAACAAATTTAGCTTTCTCAAAGTGCACTTGGTTTTTTAATTGGTTTGCTTCACTTATAACCGCCAACGGGCTAATTTTACTGCTTCTGAAGTAACTGATAAAGGTGATTCTTTTCTCTTTCAGTAAGAAAACCTTTGACTGTAAATAGTTCAAATCACAAAAAAATTTATCTGTATTGATGTCCTTGGGAAATAGAGATAGGCACGAGGGATGGGATATCCGTGCTCCGGGGTGCGCCGTCCCAAACGGGACAAATTCTTCCCAAGAAAAATGCTTCGCGGAGAATTTGGTGAGGCACATGATGGCGCTTTTGGCAGCGCGGGGTGGGCCTTCCATCTCGTTTACATATTACATAATATATATATATATATATATATATATATATATATATATATATATATATAAGTTATTGTTGGGAATAACGATCCCGAAAAACCCGGATTCGACACCGAATCGAACCCCTAAATCAAGCGGAAGACGAAGCCCAAGAAAAACGACACGTATCACCGATCGTAAAGCACACCACGGATTCGAGCGTACCTTGTTAGCCACAGATTAAACACCGACGCCAATGGAGGAAGAGAATCCGGTCGAATTCGATTTGATGAAGCCTTGAAGTGAAGAATTAGAAGCCGTATGCCTTGTTCTTCTTTTGGGAGAGAAAACGCGCGGGAGAGAAAAGACGTGCGTAAGAATGAATCCAACCAACGTCTTTTCTCTCTCTCTCTCTCCCTTTTATACCTCTCCCTTCCCACGGGCCTTATTCCCGTGGGCCGGGCTTCTGGGCCCGGCTTGGGCGGACGGGGCCTTAAGCCCTTTAATTAATTAAATAAAGCTTTCATCTCCCACTCGCACAAGGTGGGCCGAACAGGAATCTCTTTACCTCTCTTTAACATTCATACCGGTGAATAATCCGTGCGACCAGCATACTTTGAGAGCTCGTTGCTATACATCTGTTAGGAATATATAGCAGCTCATAATTGGGCGTCACACTCGAGTAGATTTAGTATGCGGTACCTAGATCGATCGATCACATTTATATCTCCCTTGATCTCTTTTAAACATGATATATATATTGTATTCACAATTATAATTATCACAAAGACAGTCATAATTGGTCGACCGGTGAATACAAAACCATAATGTGATTCTCCAAAATCGATCTTCCTCTTTCCTTCAAACTCTCAATTTCAGTCCAGCTTGCTTTTCTAGAAATGCCCCATTAGATCGAATCAACTCATGACCATTGGCAACACCCTAAGATAGCAAACACTAAATAGAAATCTTGAGAATAAGTAAGAGTCCTAAGGGGACTTCAAAATTGAGGAACTCTTTTCCTCAAGAGTCTCACACGTCATAAAAGTTGAGATCAAACTTTTTGCCACTCTTATTGGTCGTCTCATGCATACGTAGTATGAAATACGTATTACGGTATTAACTCCTTTCCCATGGAGCGTACGTCTACACTTTTCAATACCGTACAGATGATAGTTCGGACATACCCAATGTCTAACTTGAGTTCACGTATCTACTCATTCACAAAATTCATCGAACTCACATCGGCATCTTAGACAGATAGAGTAAAATATGTGGGGTATTTTACTTTCGGACATCGTAAGAATTATGTCCTCATCTTAACACTCGTTAAGGCGACATACGTGTTTTAAGCTTGAGCTCTCGATTATCACCTAGATAATAAGCTTAAAAACAGTCTCATCTCTATTTATCACACAGTAAACAGAGGCGATTACCCGTGTGAGTGGGCTAATCTAATATCTGTCCGACATACTTCTCAACTTAAAATAATGCACTAAGCATTAAGATGCATAAAGATCATACAAAGATTCATAGGCATTAATCAATGAAAAACAAAATTTCATAAATGTGAACAACTCAGGGAAATTACAATTCAGTACATCAGACTCTACGCAATCCTAGAGATTTTACATGACCACTAAACACATCTCTAGGTATTGGCTTTGTCATAGGATCTGCTACCATTCTATGCGTAGATATGTACTGCAAGTTCACATCCTTTCGTGCAACCATATCTTTTACAAAGTTATACTTGGTATCTATATGTTTGGTCTTGCCATGATACTTTGGATCTTTGGTGTACGCTATAGCTGCTTGGCTATCACAATTAACCAACAATGGATTTGCAGCTTTCTCAATAACACCTAAATGATCCAAAAATCTCTTAAGCCAAACTCCTTCTTGTACAGCTGCTGATAACGCCACGAACTCAGCTTCCATCGTGGACAAGGCTATGCACGTTTGCTTCTTACTGCTCCATGATATGGCGCCATTGTTCGAAGAAAGCAAATCCAGAGGTAGATTTTCTTTCATCTAAATCTCCTCCCCAATCAGCATCTCGAATAGCCTTCAAGTCGCAGATCCTTTCCTTGATAATTCAACTTGAAATCAGCGGTTCCCCTCGGATACCTCGGTATTCTCTTCACGGCTTTCCGTGTGCTGGACCTGGATTGGATTGGTATCTACTCACCATTCCAACCGCAAAGCATATGTCGGGTCTTGTACACATCATAGCATACATCAAACTCCCAACAGCACTAGCATAAGGAACATGTTTCATTTGTTCCTTCTCTTGTGGAGTCCTTGGACACGCCTCTATGGCTCAATCCTTCACCTTTCGCAATAGGAGTGTCTATGGGTTTACGAGTCTTGCATACGAAATCGTTCAAGAACCTTATTTATATAGGTTTCTTGCGAAAGAGACAACGATCTCTTCGAACGATCTCTCGAAATCTTAACTCCAAGAATGTATGCAGCCTCACCCATATCCTTCATCTCAAAGTTAGAAGACAACCATCTTTTGACAAGTATTAACCAACTCCATATTGCTTCCTAGGCAATCGGTATATCATCAACATATAATGATATGATCACAAATTAATCCTTGGATCTTTTGATATATACACAATGATCCTCATCAATCATTGTAAAATCATATGCCACTATGGCATTATGAAAACGTATATACCATTGTCTTGATGACTGCTTAAGACCATATATCGACCTCAAAAGTCGACATACCTTTTCTTCTTGGCCTTTCACTATGAAACCATCAGGTTGTTCCATATATATTTCTTCCTCTAATTCTCCATTGAGGAAAGCGGTCTTTACATCCATTTGATGTAACTCAAGATCCAGACTAGCCACTATTGCCAGAATAATGCGAATCGAGGTAAACCTTACTACAGGAGAAAATGTATCTTCATAATCAATTCCTTCCTGTTGATTATACCCTTTCGCCACAAGGCGAGCCTTATGCCTTTCTATCGAGCCATCGCCTTTTCGCTTTATTTTGAGAACCCATTTGTTCCCAATAGCTCGCGTCCTTTTGGAAGATCAACCGGTTCCCGGACTTGGTTTGATTCCATTGACTCCATTTCCTCTTCCATTGCACGAATCCATTTTTCTTTACTAGGGCACTTCAGAGCCTCATTGATATTTCTTGGCTCATCCTCATCTTGTGGAGTAACCATAAAAGTTTCCCCTTCAATGTCAAAACGTCGACGGGGAATACTTTGGCGACTTGTTCGCCTTACGGGAGATTGTACACTTTGCACATCATTCCCTATTACGCTCCCACTTGGATGAACTCCACCAATATCATTATCTTGATCCAAAGTCTCAAATAGGGAGTGATCTTCCCATATTTCGCCCTTCTTAGGAAACTCATCCTCTAAGAATGTGACATCTCGTGATTCATATTCAGTTACACTCCCACTTTCCTGCTCACCAATGAACACATATCCTTTTGAGTGTTCTGAGTATCTTATGAAAATACTCTTCTTTCCTCTGGGACCTAATTTCCCAAATTTGTGAGAGGACTCATGTGTGTAGGCAGCACAACCCCATGGCTTAAGAAAACTTAAGTCCGGTTTTCTACCTGTCCATAACTCATATGGAGTGGAAGTAACTGATTTGGAAGGCACCCGGTTAAGTATATAGGCAAAGATTAACAATGCATCACTCCAAAAGGTGATAGGCGAGGTTAGCATGCGCCATCATAGACCTAACCATTTCCGGTAGGGTTCTGTTTCTTCTCTCTCGCAACACCATTTTGTTGAGGAGTATACGGAATAGACAACCGTCTTTCTATTCCTTTTTCATCACATAATTTTCTGAACTCATCGAGATAAATATTCTCGACCTCGATCGGATCTCAATGTTTTTATTTTCTTGTCTAATTGATTTTCTACCGGGTTCATAAACCTTTTGAAACAACTTATTGCTTCAGACTTATGAGAAATCAAATAGACATATCCGAATCGAGTATAATCATCAATGAATGTGATGAAATAAACAGCCCCATGCCTTCCTCTCACATTCATTGGACCACGAGATATCGAATGGATTAAATGCAAAGGAAATTCAGCTCTTTTCCTTTCCCAAATGGTTTCCGTGTTGTTTTCCCTTCTAGGCAATGCTTACATATGGGAAAATCGACTTTTCAATGTTACCCAACAAGCCCTCTTTGGCTAGTCTATTCATACGTTGTTGGCCAATGTGACCAAGCCTAGCATGCCACACATTCACATCATTATCATAGGTATTAGAAGATGTGATAAGGGAATAACAAACATTTGCATTAATATACTCAATATCCAATACAATAAAACCATCTAGAAAGTAGCCACAACCATAGTAATTTGTCTCCAAAAACAAATTCACACCTCTACTACAGAAGTTCACATTAAAACCTAATCTAACCAACATTAATACGAGACACTAAATTCCGACGAATCTCCGGAGCATACAGCACATCATGAAGGAATAAAGTGCGTCCACCACGCATATTCAGTTGGCATGTGCCAATTCCTTTCACTTCAGCTCTGGAGTTATTTCCCACATAGATCCACTTAGTTCCAGTTGGTACTCGTCGGAATTCCACGAAGGATCCTCTATCCTTCGCTACATGGTCCGTCGCTCCCGAATCCACAGTCCACAAAGGATTAGACTCGGTTAGAAACACAGAACTCGACACATAAGCAAAGTTCTGAAAAGTACAAGGGTGCATACCTTCTTTGGCTCACGACCGCGAGAGCATAGTGACCCTTCTTGTCACGGTTGTAGCATTTCACCCTTGCTAACTTCTTCATGTGAGGACGCTTTCCTCTATTATGTTGGTTAAACTTGGGTTTCTTCCTGAAGGACCAGCTTCTTCCTTGCCTTTCCCCTTATCAAACCAGCTAGGGCGCTTGCGCTTGGAGCTCGAAGCTCCATTTGAGCTAGAACCGGCATAATAGAGTTCAGCATCCGGCTTAGCCGCCAACAGTGGTCCTCTTCCAGCTCAAGATGACGCATCGCATCCTCAAAGGTTTTGATGTTTTCATTATGAGTCAGGTGCACCTTCATATGCTCCCAACTCTGAGGCAAGGAACGAATCACTGCTTGCACTTGTTGCTCATCTGTGAGGACATGGCCAGCGTCTCTCAGCTCAGTAATCATGTTTGACATCTTTCTAAGATGTTGCTTCATAGTCTGACCATGAGGCTTCTTATAGGAGTCAAACCTGATAGTGAGCTGCCTCAGTCTAGTCACCGAAGTGTGACCAAATCTAGCTTCAATGCCTCCCACATTTCCTTGGCATTGTCAAAACGCGAAACTCTCGCATGACGTCATTTTCCATGCTTTGCTCAGCAACGTGATGCGAGCTAGAGAGTTCATTCTTTTCCACACAGAAAAAGCTTCTTTGTCCTTTTTGTGCTGTTCAGTGGTTCCATCTTCAGGTTCAACCATGGTCATGACAAGAGCCTCAAGTGCTTCTTGCTCTTCCAAAGACATACTTGGATTTTCATTTGCCAAACTTCATAGTTGTCTCCATTGAGCTTTTCACCTTTGTTCAGCTCGGCAACTATGCTCTTTGTGGTGAAGCCATTGATCCGAACAAATCGCACAAATATGCACGAATTATTAATGCCTATCATTTATGCATCCCTATTTGCATAGACCCATCATATTAATAAATAATTTCAAGTAAGGCTTCGGAATCAAAAGGTCACTACGTTTCCAATCATCCTCCAAAAATCCTAACTTAAAACTATCATTAATATGATTGTCATATGCAAAATCAATTCTATGAAGCTACAAAAACTTCTATAACTACCCATAGCTAATTACCCACAAAGAACCGGAATAACGTAAAGCAAAAGATAATTGAATTCCAATAAAACAATAATGCTTTCAATCAATACAACTAACATATCAGTTGTTACATCAATAACAATCGGGTAGTAAACAATACATTATATGTCCACAAAGCACACTTAACATACATCGGCCAATACAACTAACACTTAGTCGGCACACGAAACCGGAAAGATCCTCTTTTGTTCAATTTCTTGATCTTTTCCCTTGTAACAATACTGTAATATTCATTTACAAAATCTATTACAATTTTCTTATAGGAAGCGGCTCCGTTGACATCCCATATGCGATTCAACACATCTTGCCATTCGGTGGAAGAGTGCTTATGAAAATCGCACCATCTCGGATCGTGACATAGGACGACCATTCCATATGACCTGTTGAATTTTCCCGTTGACTTCAAGGACATGATCAATTAAGTCTCCACTCTCCCATCGATGATCAGTCAGCTCAGCTATCAACTTAGACAACGCCTTTCCTTCGTTCATCGGTCCATTGCGCGAATAGGTGTGCGCAACCTCAAGGGAGGCATTGTTCCCGCAACAAATGCAGAACAAATAAGGGATTACATATAATCCACATAGACTTAATTGAAAAAGAAACACATTCTTTTCCTCTTTTTTTTTTTTTTTTTTTTTGTCAACGGTCAAAGTCAACGGTCAAAGTCAACGGTCAACGGTCGTCGGTCAACGGTCAACGGAGGTCAACGGTCAAGGTCGCCGGTCGCCGGACCGGTCGGACCGGACAGGCCGGTCGGACCGCTCGGGCCGGTCGGACCGGGTCGAACGGATCGGCCGCACGTGCCGTGCGCGTGCGCGGGATGACGTCACGCAGACGTCATCCGGCACGTGCCGAGCGCGTGCCTGTCCGCGGTCGGGTCGGGTCGGATTCCGGGTCGGGTCGTCGGGTCGGTGAACCGACGTCATTGCTGACGTCATCGATGTCGTCACCCCAGCGGTTATTTACCGTTGGGTGACGTCATGATGATGCCAAGTCGGCACTGCCGGCTCCGCGGACCGCGCGCGCGCCCGATCGCCCGACCGGCGCGTGTGCCGCACGCGCCTGGCGATCGAGCGCCTCCGGGCGCGTCGCGCCCACGCGCAGCGCCTTCCGGCCGCGCGTGTGGGCGCGTGCGGCGGCTCCCGGCGGCGTTCGACACGTCGCCGGACTCGTCTCGACGTCGCGCTTCTTCCTGTGCAATCAGACTTTGATTTCGACTTACGAAAAGTCGGAAAAATGGCCGAAGAAGTCTCGGGTGTCGGGATTGCTCGCCCGATCCGTACGGCCGAAGGTATTTTTTGCGAAAATCAATCAAAAACACATCAAATTGATCGGGAAAACGTGAACTAGGGCTCGATACCAATGTTGGGAATAACGATCCCGAAAAACCCGGATTCGACACCGAATCGAACCCCTAAATCAAGCGGAAGACGAAGCCCAAGAAAAACGACACGTATCACCGATCGTAAAAGCACACCACGGATTCGAGCGTACCTTGTTAGCCACGCGATTAAACACCGACGCCAATGGAGGAAGAGAATCCGGTCGAATCGATTTGATGAAGCCTTGAAGTGAAGAATTAGAAGCCGTATGCCTTGTTCTTCTTTTGGGAGAGAAAACGCGGGAGAGAAAAGACGTGCGTAAGAATGAATCCAACCAACGTCTTTTCTCTCTCTCTCTCTCCCTTTTATACCTCTCCCTTCCCACGGGCCTTATTCCCGTGGGCCGGGCTTCTGGGCCCGGCTTGGGCGGACAGGGCCTTAAGCCCTTTAATTAATTAAATAAAGCTTTCAGTTATTTAACTCAGATAATGTATCAATATAGATAATTGTTTATATTTTTGTATATTTAGTTAAATAACGGAGATGGTAATTAAACATAAAATAATAACATGTAGTTATCTGTCTTGCTAATGATTTACCCATTTACGATATTTATATTTGTTGTTTCTATATTGTGAGTAGTTGATGTCAAATTTAGACAATTGCTAGTTTGTTTTTTGTGATTTATTGCTTATGTCAAAAAGAGCAATATATGCATCAATTTCTTTTTAAAAAAAAAATACTCAAAAAATGTTATCTTATGCGGAGCGGGGCGAGGGAGGGTGCAGCCATCTTGCGTGGGGCAAAGGTGCCTGCCGGGCGTCCCCGCCCGACGTCCATCCCTATCAGGAAAATTTACTTATGGTGGACATAGAAAAGGTTCCTCGTAATTTCTTTACAAATTAAAGTTTTTGGATGGTGGATATAAAGTGAGTAATTTAGGCCAGATTTGAGGCTATGTACAGGCAAGACGTTGACTTTCTACAGCAGTACCCACTGCACATTTAATATGATGGGAGCACGTTCACGATAAAAACATCACCCTACATTACTGGGAAAATTAAATTCACTGTAAAACAATAATGTCACTTGAAAGTGTCTAATTGACCCCGTGCTATAAGCATATTCGGATCTTAATTTGGCTAGCAAATTGCAATCTTAAGGAATTTAATAACGATTCCACCTGATTTTGATCCGTGTAATGCGGTGAATTGATGATAGATGATGGGACATTGGAACAAACATATGAATATGATCCGATCAACAAAAAGATCAGCTCCTTCCCATTCCACTGTCAATAGGACTCAAATGTTTTGATGATGAATTACTATTAATTTATGAAATATTTGATTTATTGATTCATGTCGTTAATTCTTATAAAGTATTGAATAGAACCTACTTATTTAAGAATTCGCTTGTAATATGGAACATTACTATGTATGTCCACTTTCACTCTTAGTTAAGAGAGATCAGTATTTTTTTTCTATGTTATTTTGAATTGAACGAACGGTCATCACATTTTGCAAATTGCGAGGACATTTTTGAATTATCCCTATAGATAATAGAGAAATAATTAAGGAGTTTCATAGAGAGCGCTGCTCACATTTATCTATTTGGTAAACTTTAGTAGATAGAAGTGAACGGTATTTGAAGAATTAGACTTCGAAAGGAAAGATGACAACTAAAATTATATACATATGAACTTGAAGTGTCGTGTACCAAACTTGATACTCTCGATATATTGAACTTGAATAAGAGTTTGGAAGGAAAGAGAGGGCAGCTCATGCATTATGTATGAGAGTCCAAGCTCAAGTGTCGTGAACTGAACTTGAAACTCTCGATGTACCTTTGCTAAAATTACGTACAGATAAACTTGATCCATATAGCATTAGCACCACTATTTCGTTTCCCGCTGATAGTCCTATGACTGCAGATGTAGTAATTGGTGTCTTTCCGAAAACTTCTGCATTCAATGCAAACCAATGGATGAATCCAATCCATCTCAAACGACAAGCTCCCACAGAACCACTTCACTTTGCAGCTCCATATAAGTCGGTGCTAAGCAAAGGAAAGAAACCTCTTTCGTCCTGGTGAGAGCGAAGGTGAATCACTGCTTGTCAACGTATGAAGATCTACGTTCTTTGGCCCATGCAGAGAAGAAAAAATAAATAAAAGCTGAAAAGTTAAAAAAAAAAAAAGGAAAAATCCCAAACTTTATCCGTGTAATACATTTACCACAAACTTTTTCTACGACACCAAAAATCCCAAACTTTTATCTGTGTGACATATTTACCCCAATTTGTTTTTTATAACATCAAAATCGATGTCAAATTTAAAGGGTGAATGTGCCACACGAATACAAATTTAGAATTTTTGGTGTCTTAAAGAGAAGTTTTGGATAAATGTGTTTCGCTGTACAAATTTGGGATAAATGTGTTACATAGATACAAGTTTAGGGTTCCTAGTGTCAAAAAAAAAGTTTGAGGTAAATGTATCATACTAAATATAATTTAGGATTTTTAATGACTTTTACCCTTTCTTTTTTCCTTTTGACAAAAGAAGCACTTAATAGCAGGTAATAGATTTTCCTTTCAATCTTGGATGTCACATAGGAAATTTTATACAAGGAACAAGTGGAGATGGTCCTGAGGTTTAACTTAACCATTGAGGTGGAATTGAAATGTCCTTTGGTACTGAATAAATAAAAAAATCCACAATTCTAAATTTTCAATAGAATTCAATTGGTATAGAAAGTAGCAATATTCATTTTTTTAAAATTTTTTTAATTATACCTTTATGAAAAGTTAAATTTGACTTAAAACTTCCATGTGTATTTTCCATGTTTGATTTGACAAATGGTTTTACTTGGTAATTTTATACCTAATGGATTGAAACAGAATGTTATACAAAATCCAAAATTATTGACATTAATAAAAAAATGAAAATAAGCATATTTAAAGTACATTTATTAACATATGTTCACGTAGAGCTTGGGCAAAGTGCCTACTTTTTAGTTTTAATCCTTTCTTATCGCAAAGCACTCCAAACACGCGACTTTGGTAAATCTGTTCACCCCGCCGCGTGTACATGGTGCGGTTACCCTCCTAAATGACTCAACTGCCCTCACTTTTTTGACGAATTTCCTTAAAAAAATATCCGGACTCTGAAAAATCTCCTACTCTTCCCTCAGTCTCTTCCCTCCACCAATCGGTCACCGCAAGCCTCCGCCACCTCGCCGTCGCCGTCGCCGTCGACGTCGCCGTCGCCGTCGTAACCCCTCGTCGTCGAGACGTCCCCAGCCATCGCCTGCGCCGATCGTTTCGCGTCCCTTCTCGGCCAAACCACCATCTCTCTCTCTCTCTTCCCCCGTGTTTCCTCTTCGAAGCAATTATTTTGTCAAACGCAGGTAACTTCTAGGCAAACGCAGCGAAAGTGAGGGATCTCTCTCCGTTGCTTTATAAAGTCGCTACGAGGATCAGGCTCGGACTTCTCAAGTCACCGGGCAGACGCAATTCGGTGATCCATTTCTGCATCGTCCTCACAGAATGAAGAGAAAGAGGGAGGGAGAAGAGACGGCTATGACAGCTGGGACAGGCAGCAGCCGCGATGGCGGATCGGGGAGGGGTTACGAGGTGTTCCTGAGTTTAGGGCTTTTGCTTCCGCTAGGCGCGTCCGGTTGTTTTAGTAAGTGGCATTGCGTTGGATCAATTTTTTCGATGCTCTGTGGAAATTGTCCTGAATGGGCAGGCTGAAGGTGCTGGTGAAGGAGATGTTTGTTGAAATTTTGGATTTTTTTTTTTTTTTTTTTTTTTGGGGTCTTAAGAGTACTTGTGGTGATTGGTGGGATGATGCATGCAGGCTGCGGCAATACAAGCGGGTCGAGTGAAACTCCTCGCTTAACAGAGGGATCTTCAGGTGTGTTGTTGTATTCTGCTCTGTCAGTTTGGCGTAATCGCTGGCTTTCTCTAATTCGTATTTTTGCTGGCAAAGGTTTCCTGACTTTATCGATGCTAGTTTTTGGATTTCTTATTATCGACATCCCTATAGATGTTTGTGTATAATTTCTCATCGACTGATTCTTTTGTATCGTTATATCTGCTATTGAATTCGCCGTTGAGTTACATTTCGTTGTTCATTTTCTTCGTGTGATCACAAACAAAGACCCGGATTCAAATGTTCTGCTAAATACCATAGACATTATCCCTCCTGTCGGCCCTTGTGGTAGCACCGGACCTTGTTTATTTCTCTTCTTTTTCTTTGGTTTTTTCGGTATAGTATAACCAATGCAGTGTTGAAATGTTGCGCAATGGTTAACATGGAGGTGGGTTCTTAAGAGGTGTAAAGACATGACTAGAGATATTGATACCAAAGGCTTAATCACGATGAATATTTAGTTTCAGGAAAAAGAAATGTACTAGGTTGAGACAGACAAGTAACACAACAAGAAGCTTGTTGGTTCTGAGTTCTGTCTTTCGTAGTGCATTGTTTATTTAGTAGCTTACATTTTTCATTAATGGAATGGGCATGTCCTCAATTATGAAGGTTGCTACACTCTCTTGCAGTTTTCTTTCTCCTTATTTCTTTTATCTAGTTTCTGTTTTTCTAGTTCAACTTAAACCTCTTCTCAAATTCAAGTGAGCTTTACTTTTCCCCTAAAAAAGGATGAGAAATTGGCGTACTGTTGCAGTTATTGTGATCTAATCTAGAATAAAAAGTTAAAACAAATCCAGATGGTCAGCACCTCTTGATGTCTCACAATGAATTTCTCTTTACATTGACCTGATAGATCCGAGTGCACGTGGTTTTTTGTTCCCACAGAACTTGATGACTTTGTTAGTATTTTATTGTTTCTCTGTCAGCATGATACTTGTTCATTTGCTTTTTACTGGGTTGTTAATTCAATGTCTATATTAAATGCCAGGCAAAAATTCCTGATATTGAGAAGTGTTTAGAGATAGTCGCCACTCTACAGGCCAAGAAGAGTTCTGGTGAGGTTTGTTGTCTCACGCAACTCATACTTCTGACTATGTGAACAAGATTTTGGGTGAATTTCCATTTATTTCCACAAGTTGATAGGGAAGTGGTGGTTATTTGCTTTTTAACAACAAGCTGTGGATTTTGGTAATTTAGTTGATCGGTGCCCAATTGATTGACGGCCTTGTGTTGAAATTGCAAGGCTTTGAATCTTGAAATGATTGCAGTTACTTACCTCTGAGCAAATTAGATCAAGATGTTCACATGTAATTAGAATGAGAAAGAGACTCTCCTTCTAAAATGCTTGCTTGGCCCATTTATGGAAATGAAGAATGTCGATGCACATCACTAAATAGTAAGCCTTGTTTATGCTCTCCACGTTAGGAAATTCTCTCATTTAAAGGTACTGGGAACATGCTGATTAGGTGTTGCATCTTGCATGTTATACCTTATAAATCTTCCTTGTACTTTGTCACATAAAATGGTTTGTCATTGAAAAGCGTCAGTATTATTTCTCACGTTGTGCATTAGAGGCTTTCAATTGCTTATCTTAAAATGAGTCAGAATTATCTGCATTTAGGTTCTATTTAAAAAGGAATCACTTCAGCGGATCTTTCTCATCCTTTGAGAAAGCGCAAGAGTATAGGAAGAGATATTGTTTTGCATGTTATTCCAGTTCAGAGCCTAGTTAATGGTATTGCGAAAACTGACAAAAGAAAGGTGGAGATGTATCTAATTCTGGAGTTCTTTCCTTTTTTTCTAATTTTTTTTTTAAAAACTGTTTCACATTGGTTGTTCTTTTTTTGGCTGAACCCTTAATGAAGCTCAGAGCTGGTATTAGTGTCTTTTGTATAGAACAAAATAAACAATTTATTTGTTCCATGTATCCCTTCATTTAAATATGAGAATGCTTTCTTGCTCTGAATTTTGTAACTGGTTTAAGGCTATAAATTGGGAAGACATGTTAATTGGCGATAAACTGGAGTGTGGTAGGTTTGCACGAATGTGAACTTGAAAAATTTCAAAGCTTGTTGTAGGACTATATCCTTTAGTTTATCATGGCAATTAGGTTGGTGGCCCTGGGAAATTTTCTTTTTTGGGGAGGTGAAACAACCCTTGAGAGGTGAATTTTTATTTGGCAGGTTACAATTGCTCGTGTGTATAATTGGGATGTTCACCAAAAGAGAATCCATCAAGCTGCTGCTCCTGCCAAAGACTCTTAAAGGAATCTTTCCAACTTGGATCATGGTAGCAGAATGTGTACTCCTGGATGAGAGTAGGACTTTGATCTCCCCATTTTCGATTAGGTGAATGAATTATGTACCACTATGTGATTGCAATGGTTAAGACCTACGAGTGATTTTGGTTAGGTTTGGTTAGATTTATTGCATTACACAAAGCTTGTCATGTAAATGATTTTGACCGAGAACCTCTTGGGCTTGAGTTTTCACTTGTTGTGTTCGGTGTGCTAGTTTTGAGTTAATGTTGGGTTCATATATTTTGAGTCGTTTCATCTTGACCATATAAGAACCAATTTAAATTTGAATTTCGAGGGAAAATATGGGCCTGCCTGAGGTCCACTGTGGAATACGTGTCAGCAAGAGTGTTTTTGGATCAAGTGAGTTGGTTCTGTAATTTGGTGGTCTTTTGTTGTCAAATCTTGGAGATTTCTATTATATTAGAGCAATGCAGGTATAGTTTGGTTAGAAAGTCCGTGCCATGACAATATGTATATATATTACTAAAATCAACTTTTTGCAACTTTTAAGTATTTAATATGAGTACATTACTAAGTCAAATTTTCAATTCGAGGCAATACAGTAGTGCCAAGCTCAATTTCTACTCCTATTAGGTTTTCGATATTTGAAACTCCCCTCAAGTCATCGAGTATTAAATTTTTGGCTCGAGCTCCACCAAAACAGAATTGAGATATTCAAGATCAAGTCTACTTGATATGATCAAATTAAAAAAAGGGGCTTGAGCTCAAGTTCAATAACTTTAAGAGGGGCTTGAGCTCAAGTTCAATAACTTTAAATATTATCCTCTACATTTATGTGCTTTAGGTATACTACAATTTTCAAATGTCTTCTCTTATATTTTCGTAACTATCAATTATTTACTAAACAAAATAATGGAAATTGGATTAGAATTGTGAGTCTCTCAAGCAAAGTCTTAGTGAGCTCATTCTTGACTTGATGAAATTCGTGGTGTAACTCTAGTCTAAGCTTGACTGTAAATTAGACCAATCGATTTCAAGTATTTATTAAGTCAAGCTTGAATTAGTCTTCACCCTTAGTGTTGGGCCCACAAAGTCTGATACACGTATGAGGACTTTTATGGGCCAAATAGTTTTTGCAACATTGAACTCCATGTTATTTGATGCAAGCTCTTCTTTGGTAGGAGGGTCACACACATTTATCCGATGACTTATGACCTCCAAATGAATGTGAATTACTAGAGAAGTTGATGGAAAAAAGAATATGCTCAAAATTCAAAGGGGCAATTAAAAATCACAATGGGATAATATTTTTATTTCCACATGGAAAGAACTATATATATTATGTATGCTAATTATTCCTATGATCATGAATATACCAAGATGATGGAATGCAGAAGGTCATAAGCAAATTTGGGAAAATTTGTGTGTTTTCTCAAACAATCTATTAACGGTATGTCATGCATTACAATCGATCTACGACTCTTGAAAGCAAAAGGCAACCTAGAGCCAAATTCACATTTCCCTACTTTTTCATGGCAAAAGAAAAAGTTTAGTAAGTGGAATGAAGACAAGTATCAATTGATCATGCCAATTAGTGCGGATTTGGATTAAATATTAGAGGATTGGCTTTGTTTGCCTTAGCAAAAGAAGAATGGAATTCTAGCTCCAGCTTAGGGAAAGCTAATCCTTCTTAATTTAATGAGCAAAGCCAAAGCAATCAAAATCTGCTTTTCTAGCCTAGAAATGAAGGAAGAGATTCCTCCCCAAAAACATAACAAACAAAGAGAATAAGGGGGATCCATATGCTTCCTTTGTGGTTGCCAGATTTGAGTAAAGCCCAATGGCCAATTAAAATCATCTCTTTTTGAATTGCACCACTTACATCATCTTGCGTTACTATAATTTAATTTTGTCTAAAAACAAAAGCACTAGGAAAAGCATCTCGATTGGGATCCCTTGATTCACGCAATTATTCAATTTCATACTTTGAATTATATATAAATATGTTGTCAAAAAAGTTAAATATGATTTCAATTGATTTGTGAGCCTCTTCCGTCTCACCTTTTGTTTACAAAATTGAGGTGTGTGTATGAGAAGCCTAATTTTTCTGTGAAGTTAATTGTGAATATTGATAAAATATTTAACATATATATTTACTTTATTGTTAAAATACTAAAATATTAAATAAGCTTTATCTAATAACTTAAGCTTTCAAAATAGTTGACAATAGTCCTATAAAATTTTACATTTATATATATAAAATACCATGATATTAGACCTCAAACTTAGCGCCCATATTACAAATGACATAATAACATGTTTTGGACATGATGCACCCGTTGCATGATTGTTATTCTTCTTAATATCAAACTCATATAAAATTAAATCTTGAATTTGTCAAACAAATCTAGATAGATTATTAAAAGGGTCTTTAAATTTTTGCTATCAATCAAGAAGGACTAGCGAAGATTTTAATAGTGCATTACATATCAATAAAATACTCATCACAAATATTATGATCCTTCTGTTTGATCATGCATCAATTTATCTTGCTACTAGGTGCGACATTGGATAATTGGATTAACTATAAGGATATCTGCTTTGTTGGGCTTTGCAAAAGTGGAATGGAATTCTGGCTCCACCTGACAAAAGCTTTTTTTTTTTAAATTTAATGAGCAAAACAAAAGCAATTGGAGGTGATTGTACAATAAAAGTTCCATAGTGAAAGTAATAATTTTGATGCAATGATTTGATGGTTAACAGTATCTTGTTTGCAAGTGTCGAAGCCTGCCAGCATAGTGAAAATAAGCAATAATTTTGTTGTTGTGATTAAATGGTGAATAGTATTATTGCACATGTTGCTATAGTTTCTGGCAGCTATCTTCTCTCTTGGTGATTTTTTTTCTTCTTCTAACAGGTCAACCCCATACTAGTCATCTTCTTTTGTGTCAAGCATAATGGAATTCTGGCTCCAGCTGACAAAAGCTAATTCTTTTGAATTAAATGAGCAAACTAAAAGCAATTGCACGTGATTGTATACCAAAAATTCTACAAGTAATAATATTGATGCAATGATTAGATGGTGAACAATATCTTGTTTGCCAAGGTATTGGAGCCAGCCTGCATAGGCTCCGTTTGGCAACGTTTCTATTTCTCTAAATTTCTTTTCTTCTGTTGCATGAAATGAAAAAAGAATAGAAATATATTTGATAACATTTCTTAATTTTTCTATTCCCTAGAATAAAAAATTAACCGGTGAATAAATTTGGAACAAAAATACAAAATAGAAAAAGTTGCTTCTTGCTTCTAGGAACAATTTTTGGAATAAGTCATTTTTTCCTTTTCTTTTTCTTTTCTTCTTCCTCTTCTAACTGGTCGCCACCGTCGGTCGTTGTCGTCGATCGTTGTCCGCCTACCCGCCCACCTACCCACCCACCACTTCTCCCGCCGCTGGTCATTGCTGCCCTCTGCTGGTCGCTAGCCACCATTACCACTGGCTAGAGGAGGAAGAAGAATAGAGAAAAAAAAAAAAAAAGAAAAAAAGAAAATTCTAAACAAGTTATTAAAATATTAAAAGAAATTCTACATTATGAAAAAATCTCTGTGAGTCGTATCAAATGCATTCTTATTCTTTTTCTATTTTTGAGAATATAAATTCTATAGATAGTTACCAAATGCGATTTTTACTCAGAAACTGTTTCAAAGAATAAAAATAGAAAAAAATTGTTTATGAGAAGAAATTATTCATCGGAATAGAAATGTTATCAAATGCACCCATAATGAAAGTAAGCTATAATTCTGTTGTAGTGATTGGACCGTGCACAGTATTATCGCACATGCTGCTACAATTTCTAGTGGCTATCTTCTCTTGGTCATTTTGTTCTTCTAACAAGTCAACCTCATACCGGTCATCTTCTTTTGTATCAAATAGAATGGAATTTTGGCTCCAGCTGAAAAAAGCTAATCCTTCTAAATTTAATGAGCAAAACAAAAGCAATTGCGTGTGATTGCATAGTAAAAGTTCGACAATGAGAGTAAGTAATAATTTTGTTGCAATGATTTAATGGTGAACAATATCTTGTTTGCTAGTACCGGAGCCCGCCATCGTAGTGAAAGTAAGCAATAACTTTGCTGCAGTGATTGGATGGTGAACAATATTATTGCACATGTTGCTACAGTTTGTGGCAGCTCTCTTCTCTTGGTTTTTCGTCCTTCTTCCAACAGGTCGGCCCCATACCAGTCATCTTCTTTTGTATCTTCGCTATGGTGTGATTGGTAGGAGCTTTCCACAGTTGGTGGGCTCCTTAATTTCAGAAATGATTTTCTCCATTATTGAAACATATTCATGTGATGATTGTGCAGCAACAAGGTGGGGCTGCCGCAAGAGATTTTTATTGCAAGAATGACGCATTTGATGATCTGGCTAATGTTGTTTGTGACCTTGTGGTGATTTGGGTGTTTCGGTTGATTTAACCAATTCCGAACTGATTTTTCAGAAGTTTGTATCTTCAAAGAGCACATACAACAAAGTTTATCCCCATTCCCGCAATTTATGCATTCTTACCTTAAAAGCCTGCATTTATTTCTTGAGTTACATACATTTTCTTGATAAGTGATTACCAAGCCTGCCAAAAAGTCGATGGAGAAATCCATTCTCTATATAATTAAATTTACCAAATTTTCACTAAAAAGACAAAATTGCACCAAATCATTCAATTGCAATTTTGTTGGTGGCTCTAAATTCATTAACTTTCCTTTCATTTTAGTTTTTCTATTTCAATGTATGATTCAATTATCATAATTAACAATTTCACATATTTAGTTTTTCTTTGTTGTAGGAATTTCAAATATATTAAAAACACCTTTTCTTTTTTCATTTTTAGATTTTTCTTCCATAAAAAGAAGACCCGATTATGAGTATTCAATTTCCAGCTTGAGCTTGACCAGAAAAAATCGAGATATCAAGCTCAAGTAGACTCGATACAATCATGTTATAAAATGAGTTCAAGCTTGAGCTCAATATATTCAAATATTATTCTTTGCATTTATTTAATTATATATATCACAAATTTTTAAATATCTTGCCCTTTATTTTTCTGTAACTATCAAATATTTAAATGAACAAAATTATAGAAAGTTCATTAATATGGCGAGTCTCTCAAACAAAGTATTAATGAGCTTGATCTGTCTCTCTGTCTCTGTCTTTGTCTCTCTCTTTTCCGGTCATGAATAAAATTCTCGTTGATAGATTAAGATTTGTTTGGTTTAAGGAAAGCAAAATGGAAGTTTGGCTCTAGCTGAGAAAAGCTAATCATTTTTCAATTTAATTAGCACAACAAAAGCAATTGAAATATGCTTTTTCTAGCCTAGAAATAAAGGAAGAAATTCCTTATTCCAGAAAACAAAATGGACAAAAAGGAATAAAGGGATTTGTTATGCTTCCTTCGTGGTCACGCCAAATTTGAGTGGACCTAACACACCAATTAAAACCATCTCTTTTATGAATCATACTGCATAAATCATCTAATGCTATTATAATCCAATGTCTGTCTAAATAATAATGCACTGAGAAAAGCATCTCCATTGGGCCAGGATTCACACCATGTGAATTGCATAGTTTGAATTAGAAACAAATCTATGGCCTTTTGTCTTTCCTTAGAACAAAGACAAGTTTATCATCAAGTCTTTGTCCAACCCGCTTGTGAAGGCAAAGAAAAAGCACTAAAGTACATTTATCTAGTCAATTTGCTTAGCATGTGTTTGTCTACACACAGCCAAAATTGCACATCAAATAGACTTGGCAACTCACCCACAAGACTAGCACAACATGTTTGGCCTAGAGAAAATACTGGGAAACATGGGCCGATATCATGAAAAAAAAAGCATGAAGACACTCATTTGAGAATAAAATGTTTCAAAAATCTCAACTTCATTGGCATCATTGTCAAGGAGGAACCACATTATCTTCACAATTTCCATCAAGAATCAGCTAAAGTTTGGTGAGGACTCTTTTGCTTAATGAAAGTGATCTATTTCGTACACCTAGTTTGCTAAGAAAAACTCAAATTGCATGAAAGATTAAAATGAGCATGGACTTGAAATTAAAGAATATAGAAAACTTTAACCAATGTCTTCTAATTTTTTGAATAATTAAGTCAATTTAAAGTGTGGGAACTTCTGGGTAGGTTGGCCAACTAAAATTGCAAGGTGACTAAATCTAGGCAAGGGCTCCCCTTGCCTGTGACAGTGAGGGCTGGGACCCTCACCTATGGTTGGGATCTTATGATTTATGTCCATATTGTAACACTATAAGATAGCAAAGCATATTCGCTGGTCTCCTAAAATGTGTTTTCCAAAGCATACCGTTCAACTACTTTTCTAGTATGTTGCTAAGCTCATAGGGTTCAGAATATAAGGTTCTTTAATTGTCCCCCTTCCATACAATCAAATTAAAATATCAAAATCCTTGTCCCAATAATAAGAGTTACGAGGTTAAGACAATTTTTCCCTTCAAGACTTAGACATAATGTCATGCCCTGATCCTCAGGCATGCACCCATCCCTCACCTTGGTCGATTTAATAGCGATGTCCTAGGACGCATCGCCGACCCCTTCACTTTAATACGCATGTGGAAGCATATAAACAATCCTTAGACAATAAAACAATGGGATAGAAAAGTAGGGCTATATTTTTCACAACTAAAAAACCACACCACACTTTTATACAAGCAAATCTCATAGTATATATTACAATACTATTCACAAGAGTTTGATCTATCACATATCAGTTCACATATTGGGTTTGAAAAACGGGGTGGGGGTTTTAATCCTCATTCGGGTCATACTTTGGATTCTCCTCTGGATCATCTTCCGACTCTTCTTCAGGGTCCTCCTCTTCAGGCTCTTCCTCAGGTTTCTCATCTTGCTCAACAATCTCTCCTTCCTCTTCGCTCCCAGTGGAGTCCACAACCGAGTACACGGGAGTGTCAAGGTCACTCTCAAGCTTAAGGTCTTTGGCAACGATCACCGCTCTGTCCTTAGGATCCGTAGCCCCTTTTCAAAATGCTGCCTCTAAGACCAATAGAGGCCCATTACCCTTTGATACAGGACCCTCTCTTTGCCCATCATGGTATTGACGATACCACGACCTATACTCGTGGGGCACCAGATCGTCTCTACCTACATCGACTCAGATGGTGGATTTCACCAAAATATACTCTAGACCTTCCGGGTGGGGCTGTATTGGGAAGTGATATCCTATCTCGACGACCTCTTCGGGAATACGAAAATGCATGGGAGGACGAGGAGGTGGAGGTGCTGCCATCTAGGGACTTGAAATGTTGTTATACAACAGGGTAAGACTACGTCTCAACAAGTTCTAACCCCCTAAGACTCCATTAGGAAGCCAATACACCTTAGGGCTGCCTAAGCACAACACAAGTCAGAGGATTTACCTTGGCCTCAGTTCCATCCTGCAAATCAATGTTATTTACATATGCCTTATATCACATCAATCAATTAATTCATAACATCAAATCAAATCGATTAATCGATTACATGTGAATTAGACCATTTTCCAATTATTTTAATCCGTACAATGCCATTTCTAAGATAATACATTTAGTCACCGAGCCACATGCATTGTCCGAGGTGATGTACTCGGTTATCAAAACACGTGCATTCCCCAAGGTGATGTACTCGGTTACGGAGCCACGTGCATTCTCCAAGGTGATGTACTTGGTCACCGAGCCATGTGCATTCTCCAAGATGATATACTTATTCACCGAGCCAAGTAATACAATATTCTTTTTCACCACTTTATATAGCCTAGCAAAACATTGTTGGTGCTGTAGACCGACGCCCAGTAAATTTCCAATCAATTACCAAAATTAGTTAATTTAGGAATAAAATGCTAAAAATACAATGATATCAATTTAGCACAAATTAACACTTGAAGAAATAAATAGACCGCACCACAATAGTTAGTATAAAATTCCCATCGTCGGCTCTCCCAGCCTAATTTTCGGAAAATAATTAATTAGTTAAATAATTATAGAAATTATGAAATAAATGCAATAAATCAAATTTAGGCCCATAATGCCTAATTGGACGTCGAAACGGACCCAAAAAAATTCCAAGGTTCGTTCAATAAATACTAAAACCTATTTACTCGCTAATTGCTAAAACTAACCACCTAACATGCATCGGTAAATCACTAATTTAATTACTCTAATCTAATCTATCCACCTAATCACACTTAATTAAATCTAATCAACATCTAAGCATCATTAGCTTACTAAGTGAGGTTTAATGAGCAAAGCTCACTTGATTAACTAATGGGTTGGTGCAAAACGACGGGAACGTCACGGGGCTCGACTTTCCTCAAGGCGGGCCTAGCAACCGAGGCTCGGGACCACCTCAAAATGGGCCTTGAAGTCTCTATAAAACCCACAAACTTGCTCTCTGTTCTAGATGTAAAAACAACAGAAACAAGGCTCGACTTTCCTCAAGGCAGGCCTAGCAACCGAGGCTCGAGACCACCTCAAAACAGGCCTTGAAGCAACTGTAAAACCCACAAAATTGCTCTCTATTCTAGATGTAAAAACAGAGGAAACAAGGCTGGTTATGGCAAAGAAAAACCGGTGAAGGTAATGGCAAGGCCGAGCGGCCAACAACACGAACTCACAGCGGCCAGAGGGGCTCACGGTGGCCTGCGGGGTTGCGAAACAGCCTGCTGGACTGGCGGAGAGGTTGGAACGACGACGTGAGGGAAGTGGAGAAGCGTGAGCAGCGACAGGCTAGCGCAGGTGGCGTTCCGGCGGCGGTGGCTGCGTGCGATGGCTCTCAGCAGTCCGATGATGTGCTAGCTGGTCTTCCTTGGCTTGCTGGTGGTCGGACAGGCTGGGAGGAGGGAGGATGGCTAGCCGGTCAGCCTTAGAGAGGAAGAGAGTCAAGAAGGTGGCCACCACGGTCACATTTTTGCAATCCCTTGTCTCCTTTGACCATCCATGGCCAAGTATGGTTCCTTACTCTCAATGAGCCACCAATGCTCACCCACAACCTTTGAAATGGTCTATTTTGGCTAGGCAATGGGGAAGCTATGAATTCCAATAATCTTGGCTTCAATTGGACACTTGTTCATTCTCAAATCAATCTCATTTGACCCTCATAAATCCAATTAGTACCTCAATGATCAATTTGGTATTTTTCCTCACCAATTGATCCACCTCGCATCCCAATCGTACGATTAAAAATGATCCCCGGCTTTTTCTGAGCAAAAACGATCCTATGTTGACTTTTTCCTAAAAAGTCTCGGGTTGCAGAGAAATCTTCTAAGACTAAGTCAACATTCCTAGAATTTATTGTGACATGACTAAATCTTTAATTTCTGAAAGGATTCAAATTTGCGGTTAGTTTCACTCAAGCACGTTTTTAGCGTGACCTTGGCTACTAGGTAGTTTTTGGAGATTTTTAGTGTAAATGACCTGTGACTAATTTTCATTGAGCCACAATGAAGCCACTCGACATATTGGCCACTCTCAGTTGTCGTGAAAATTTCGAGGATTCAAATAAGGACATAGGGTACCAAAACGATAAATAAATCAGTCTAGCGGCGGTTGACGAGAATTTTCTAATGTAGTGGTGTCACCCACGATTAGCCACACATCTCAGTCGAATTGACTTATCTCTAATTTCAAATCAATTTTTAACTATGTCATTATGGCCTCTAAAGATGAGCACGGTCGAGAAGCGTCATCCTGGTCGAATTCTTAGGTCTATCCCAGTAAAATTCCATAATGGCTTTCCTGAATAGTCTAGTTATCTCGAAGGTAATCAGCTTTGAGAATAGCCCTATAGGTGCGTCGATGAAATACCCGATTGATTCAATTTGGAAACAAATCTATGGCCTTTTGTCTTTGCTTAGAAAAAAGACAAGTTTATCATCAAGTCTTTGTCCGACCCGGTTGTGAAGGCAAAGAAAAAGAGCTAAAGTACATTTATCTAGTCAATTCGCTTAGCATGCGTTTGTCTGCATACAGCCAAATTGCACATCAAATAGACTTGGTGACTCACCCACAAGACTAGCACAACATGTTTGGCCAATAGAAAATACTGGGAAACATGGGTCGATATCATAAAAAAAAAAAAAGCATGAAGACACTCATTTGAGAATAAAACGTTTCAAAAATCTCAACTTCGTTGGCATCATTCTCAAGGAGGAACCACATTATCTTCACAATTTCCAACAAGAATCAGCTAAAGTTTGGTGAGGACTCTTTTGCTTAATGAAAGTGATCTATTTTATACACCTAGTTTGCTAAGAAAAACTCAAATTGCGTGAAAGATTAAAATGAGCATGGACTTGAAATTAAAGAATATAGAAAAATTTAACCAATGTCTTCTAATTTTTTGAATAATTAAGTCAATTTAAAGTGTGGGAACTTCTAGGTAGGTTGGCCAACTAAAATTGCAAGGTGACTAAATCTAGGCAAGGCACCCTTGTTTCGTGACAGAGGGCCGGGACCCTCACTTATGGTTGGGATCTTATGATTTATGTCCAAATTGTAACACTATAATATAGCAAAGCATATTTGCTAGTCTCTTAAAATATGTTTTCCAAAGCATATCGCTCAACTACTTTTCCAATATGATGCTAAGCTCATAGGGTTCATAATATAAGGTTCTTTAACTGTCCCCCTTCCATACAATCAAATTAAAATATCAAAATCTTTGTCCCAATAATAAGAGTTATGAGGTTAAGACAATTTTTCCCTTCAAGACTTAGATGTAATGTCACGCCCTGATCCTCGGGCATGCACCCATCTCTCACCTTGGTCGATTTAATAACGACGTCCCATGACGCATCGTCGACCATTTCATTTTAATACGTGTGCGGAAGCATATAAACAATCCCCAGATAATAAAATAATGAGATAGAAAAGTAGGGCTATATTTTTCACAATTGGAAAACCCCAACCACGCTTTTATACAAGCAAACCTCATAGCATATATTACAATACTATTCACAAGAATCTAATCTATCACATATCAGTTCACACACTGGGTTTACAAAACAGGGTAAAGGTTTCAATCCTCATTCGGGTCATACTCTGGATCCTCCTCTGGTTCCTCTTACGACTCTTCTTCAGGGTCCACCTCTTCAGGCTCTTCCTCGGGTTCCTCCTCATGCTCAACAATCTCTCCTTCCTCTTCGCTATTAGTGGAGTCCACAGCTGAGTACATGGGAGTGTCAGGGGCACTCTTGAGCTTAGGGTCTTTGGCATCGATCAGCACTCAATCCTTAGGATCTGTAGCCGCTTCCTCGAATGCTGCCTCTAAGACAAACATAGGCACATCACCCTGCGGGACAGGACACTCTCTTCACCCATCATGGTAGTGACGATAACACGACCTATACTAGTGGGGCACCAGACCGTGTCTACCTAGATCGACCCAAACGGTGGATTTCACCAAAACATACTCTAGATCTTTCGGGTGGGGGTGTATCGGGAAGTGATATCTTATCTCGGTGACCTCTTCAGGAATACCAAAATGCATGGGAGGACGAGGAGATGGAGGTGTTGCCATCTAAGGACTTGAAATGTTGTTCGACAATGGGGTGAGATTACGTCTCAGCAAGTTCTAACCCCTTAAGACTTGATTAGGAAGCTAATACACCTTAGGATTGCCTAAGCACAACATGAGTCATAGGTCTTACCTTGGTCTCAGTTCCATCCCGCAAATCAACGTTATTTACAGATGCCTTATATCATATCAATCAATCAATTCATAACATCAGATCAAATCATCGATCAATCGACCTAGTCGATTACATGTCAATCATACCAGTTCCCGGTTTTGCCTAAGCACAACACAAGTTAGATGACTTACTTGCTCTCTGTTCTAGATGTAAAAATAGAGGAAACAAGGCTGGTTATGGCAAAGCAAGATCGGTAAAGGCAATGGCAAGGCTGAGTGGCCAACAGCACGAGCTCACGGTGGCCTGCTGGGCTGTGAAACAGCTTGTTGGACCGGTGGAGAGGCTGGAACGATGGTGTGAGGGAGGTGGAGATATGCGAGTAGCGAAGGGCTGGCGTGGGCGGCGTTTCGGTGGTGGTGGCTACGTGCGACGGCTCCAGGCGGTCTAACGACGTGCTGGCTGGTCTTCTTTGGCTTGTTGGTGGTCGAAAACCTAGGAGGAGGGAGGATGGCTGGCCGGTCAGCCTTGCGGAGGAAGAGAGGCAAGAGGGGGGCCACCACGGTCACATTTTTCTAATCCCTTATCTCATTTGACCATCCATGGTCAAGTATGGTTCCTTGGCTCTCAATGAGCCACCAATGCTCACCCACAACCTAGCCTTTGAAATGGTCCATTTTGGCTAGGCAAGGGGGAAGCTAGGAATTTTTCAATAATCTTGGCTTCAATAGGACACTTGTTCATTCTCAAATCAATTTCATTTGGCCCTCATAAATGCGATTAATACCTCAATGATCAAATTGATATTTTTCCTCACCAATTGATCCATCTCGCATCCCAATTGTGCGATAAAAAACGATCATCGGTTTTTTCTGGACAAAAACAGTCCTATGCCGACTTTTTCTCAAAAAGTCTCGAGTTGCAGAAAAATCTTCTGAAACTGAGTCAACGTTCCAAGAATTTATTAACATGACAGACTTTTGAATTTCTGAAATCGGATTCAAATTCGCGGTAAGTTTCACTCGGGCTCGTTTTTAGCATGACCTAGGCTACCGGGTAGTTTTCGGAGATTTTTGGTGCAAATGACCTATATTTGATTTTCTTCGAAGCACAATGAACCCACTCGACATATTCGCGACTCTCGGTTGTCATGAAAATCTCGAGGATTCAAATACGAACATGAGGCATCAAAATGATAAATAAATCCATCTAGAGCAGGTTGACGAGAATTTTCTAATTTAGTGGTGTCACCCACGATTAGTCACACATCTCAGTCGAATTGATCTATCTCTGATTTCAAATCAATTTTTAACTATGTCGTAATGGCCTTTAAAGATTAGCACGGTCGAGAAGTCAATTTCTGGTCGAATTCTCAAGTCTATTGCATTAAAATTCTTTAATGGCTTCACTTGAATAGCCTAGTTATCTCGAGAGTGATCAGTTCTGAGAACAGCCTTATAGGCGCGTCGATGAAATGCTCAATTTGTTCAATAGAAAATAGGATTGAAAATCTGAGATGTCATAACTCTTCCTCTCTTATAAAAATTTCGTCCTCGAAATTGAAACCATTACAAAACTTCATAAAAAAGGTGGGTTACAATTGTCTCATCAACTCTTTAGTCTCCCATGTCACTCCTTCAATACCGTGGTGTTGCTAGATTACTTTGACCAACTGAATGGTCTTTGTACTCAGAACTTTCTCTTTTATGTCCACGATTTGAACTTGGCATTCAACATTTGACACACGGTCATCCACGTCCAATTCTTCGAAATTGAGTACGTGAGTCAGGTCAGGCTCATATTTCCTTAATATCGACATGTGAAAGACGTCATGCACTTGTACCAATCTTGGTGGCAACGCAAGACGATGCGTTAAGATCCCAATTCTCTCAAGAATTTCAAATGGACCTATGTACCTTGGAATCGTTTGCCTTTCTTACCAAAGTGCGAAGTTCCCCTCATTAGTGATACCTTCAGAAAAACGTGATCATCAACTTGGAATTCCAAAAGCCTTCGATGCTTATCTGCGTAGCTTTTTTGTCTGCTCTGAGCTGTCTTTAATCTGCCTCTAATTACTGCCACGGCATCCACTGACTACTGGACTAACTTTGGGCCTGTAATCTTTATTTCCCGAACTTCATCCTAACAAACTGGTGTCCTGCACACCCTACTTTGCTGATAAATATTGTTGCAGGCAAATTCCACTAGGTGTAATTGATCTTCTTAACTTCCTTTGAAGTCCAAGACACAAGCTCTCAAGATGTCCTCGAGGGTTTGAGTTGTCCTCTCAGACTGGCCATCCGTCTGAGGATAATATGCCGTATTGTACTACAGCTTGGTATCTAAGGCACTCTGTAAGCTCTTCTAAAAAGCGAAGTAAACCTTGGGTCTCTATTTGAAGTTATCGTAATCAGCACTCCATGCATACGAACCACTTAACGCACGTACAAATTTGCGTGTCTATCCAAACTGAGGTCCTTTCGAACTACAATGAAGTGAGCCAACTTTGTCAATTTGTCAACCACTACCCAAATCGAATCATTTCCTCTTTGACTGCTCGGTAGTCTAGTCACAAAATCCATCGTGATATGCTCCCATGTCCATTATGGGATCTCAAGATTTTATAGAAGTCCTTCTGGCTTGCAATGCTAAGCTTTAACCTGTTGACACGCCAGACGCTTGATGACATGCTTGGCGATGTCCGCCTTCATACTTGTCCACCAATAGTGTTGACGTAGATTCTGATATATCTTGGTACTACTAGGATGAACGTTGTAATTACTACGATGCGCTTTTGACAAGATATCTTCTCTAAGCTCCACATCATCAGGTAAAATTAAACGTCCTCAAAACCTTAATGAACCTTCATCAGAAATTTAAAAGTCAGCATTCTTTTTCTTAGTGTCCTCTTGTAGAATCTTTTGCACATTTGGGTTTGTTGATTGGTGTAACTTGATTCTGATATGGATATCCAGTTCAATTCTGAGGCTGGCAAAGCAACAACTTTGCCATGTTGCATCAGCACGCAGCCCAATCCTTTCAGGACCTGATGGAATGGTTAGCACACTTGCGGTAGTTAGTTTTTCCTTAAGCTCTTGAAAACTACTCTTGCACTTGTCATTCCACTCAAATTTCTCTTCTTTCTTTAAGAGTTTTGTCAGTGGCAATGCTAAAGATGAGAATCCTTCTACGAACCGTCTATAATAACTTGCCAAACTCAACAAACTTCTTATCTCTATCACTATAGTCGATCTTGGCCAGTTAATCACTGCTTAAATCTTGCTTGGATTCACAGAGATTCTTTTGCCTAAAATCACGTGACCTAAGAAAGCAACACGAGTCAACCAAAACTCGCACTTGCTGAACTTGGCATACAGCCGATGGATTCTCAGTGTCTGCAACACGAATTTCAGATGACTCTCATGCTCTTCATCACTTCTCAAATATACCAGAATATCATCAATGAACACGATCACAAACGAATCTAGGTATTCTTTGAATATAAGGTTCATCAAATCCATGAAGGTAGCATGAGCATTCGTCAACCCAAATGGCATCACTGTGAATTCATAGTGACCATACTGAATACGAAATGCCGACTTAGGAACGTCTTCTTTCCTAATTCTCAGCTGATGATATCTTGTCCTCAAGTCGATCTTCGAAAATATCGACGCTCCTTGTAACTGATTGAACAAGTCATCAATTCTTGGCAGTGGATACTTGTTCTTGATCGTTAACTAATTGAGTTGTCGATAGTCGATGCACAAATGCAACGAACCATCTTTCTTATTTACAAACAGAACCGGTGCTCCCCAAGGTGATGCACTGGGATGTATGAATCCCTTATCCAATAATTCCTGCATTTGCACCTTCAGTTCTTTCAGCTCTAATAGTGTCATCCGATAAGGGGCCTTAGAGATTGGCTTTGTCTCGAGTACTAGCTCAGTCATAAACTTAATTTCTCTTTTTGGCAGTAATCTAGGCAATTCCTTTGGAAAGACATTTGAAAATTATTGCACCACAGCAATGTCTTCCATTTTAAGCTCCACAATTGTCATATCCACGACAGTTGCTAGGTAACCTTGATAACCCTCGTCTAATAGACGTGTTGCCTCATACGACGAGATTAAGGAAATCGAGGGTCCTCCTCGATTCTCGACAAACTCGAAGCTCTCACCCTGTAACTAGTCAAACTGAATCGCTTTGCGATAGCAGTCCATTATAACTCGTTTATAGCTTGTTGCTTGGTGAGCCTGTCCATGCTAATAATCAAAAAAAAGTCATGAGTGACTAAGACTAATAAGTCTATTTTCCCCACTCGCTCACCAATCGCTAACTTGCAACCAGAACAAACCAAAGCAGCAATAACTTTATCCTTCAATGGTGTAGATATGTAAACTGCCAACTCCAACAATATAGGACTTAATCCTAACAGATTATCATATTGCTCGGTAATAAAGGAATGAGTTGCTCTAGAGTCGAATAAAGCGTAAGCAGGATTGTCATTTAGCGAAATCATACCTGTGATCACATCAGGCGTAGCTTCTCCCTAACCTTGTGTGATAGCATACACCGTGCCTTGGACTAGTGGTCTCAGCTGACCTCCTTGCGACGTGTTCTGAGGCGCATATCCTTTGATATGTCCCATAGGTGGCGGCGGCGGCAACAGCGATTGTCCTCTCGGTCTCGTCGGACAATTTCTGGCTATGTGGCCTTATTGATCGCATTCAAAACATGCACCCGGCCTTGATGAGCACGGGGTTGACCCATGTTGCCTTTCACAAAAGCGACATGCGTCACTCCTACTAGGCACTGACCTACCAAATCCACCCTTCTTGTTAGGCGGGACTTGGAATCTACCTCTAGACATGGGACTCTTTCCCTGGCGAATCCCTTCTTGATGAGAATTAAACCTCGATCTAGATGAGGGGACTTGTTCGTTCAGACTCCTTTCGAGCAGCTATGCTCGACGATAAATCTATTGATAATTAATCAAATCAAACGGCACCAACAGCTGTCTCAATTCTTGTCGAAGGCCATTTTTGAACCTCTGAGCTTTCTCTTCAGGATCCTCAATGAGCCTTGAGCATATTGAGAGAGCTCCGCAAACTTGACCCCATGTTAGTCAACAGTCATCGTCCCTTGACGAAGACGTTGAAACTCTTCCAATTTCTGTTCTCTAGCGCTCCTCGAGAAATACTATTTATTGAATTCTCTGAGGAAAGCATCCAACAGAGGGACTACTTCTCCTCGAAATACAGTCTCTCTGGCGGCTCTCCACCAGTTGTTGGCATTACCCTACAACTGATACATTGCTAGGGTTACCTTCTCTGTCTAAGTGCACATCAAGAGTGCAAAGGCGTTTTCCAAATCCTGGATCCATAATGAAGCGGCCTTAGGGTCTCTAGTACCCAAAAATATTGGCGGGCTCAGGTTCAAAAACTGCTCCACTAGCTTGTGGATCGGTCTTTCTCTTTGCACGTCTATGTTCTCAACTAGAACATCGGTAGGCATGGCTGCAGGTACATCAACAGGTGTGGCGATGGGTATGATAGCATTGGTAGCGGCAGTGGCGGCGACTTCAACAGCAGTGGTAAATGTGGCAGCTTAGTCTCGAGCCTGTTGCCCCATCATCTCTTGCATGGCATCGAAGGCTTAGGCGATCCCTATGTTTCCTTGATCACTTGGGGCTGCTACCCAAGCACTAACTGGAGGTGGTGTTACGTCACTAGTGCTAGCCTGTGCTGGTGCTCGACCTCGGCCTCCTCGGGTACCGACCTTGGTCGGCGCTCTAGCTTAAGTCACGGCCCTATTTGCCCTCTTGGCAGGAGTTCTTCGCTACTGGTCACTCATAGCTTAGCTTTAACTATTGAGGCATGTTTCCAATTCTACACCGAATTAAAAATAGAGTGATCCAAACAACAAGGAAGTCTACCAAATAACTATCACAGACATGCATCGACATGAATTGAAATGTCGTTCCTACTATTATCCCATGATCCATCGCACCTTATTACTCCAATCCCCAACCATTGCTCTGATACCACTTAAACGGGGATATCATGCCCTGATCCTCAGGCACACACTCATCCCTCAACTTGGTCGATTTAATAGCAATGTCCTAGGATGCATCGCCGACCCTTTCATTTTAATACGCATGCAGAATCATATAAACAATCCCCAGATAATAAAACAATGGGATAGAAAAGTACGGCTATATTTTTCACAACTGAAAAACCACAAATACACTTTTATACAAGCAAACCTCATAGTATATATTATGATACTATTCACAAAAGTATGATCTATCACATATCAGTGCACACACTGGGTTTGCAAAACAGGTTGGGGGTTCAATCCTCATCCGAGTCATACTCTAGATCCTCCTCCGAATCCTCTTCTGACTTCTCTTCAACGTCCTCCTCTTTAAGCTCTTCCTCAAGTTCCTCCTCCTGCTCAACAATCTCTCCTTCCTTATCGCTCCTAGTGGAGTCCACAACTGAGTACACATGAGTGTTAGGGTCACTCTCGAGCTTAAGGTCTTTGGCATCGATCATCGCTCCATCCTTAGGATTTGCAGCCCCTTCTTTGAATGCTGCCTCTAAGACGAATAGAGGCACATCACCCTCTGGTGTAGGACCCTCTATTCGCCCATCATGGTAGTGACGATACCATGACCTATACTCGTGGGGCACCAGACCGTCTATACCTACATCGACCCAAACGGTGGATTTCACCAAAACATACTTTAGACCTTTCGAGTGAGGGGTTACCGGGAAGTGATATCATATTTCGGTGACCTTTTCAGAAATACCAAAATGCATGGGAGGACGAGTAGGTGGAGGTGCTGCTATCTAAGGACCTGAAATGTTGTCCCACAGCGGGGTGAGACTATGTCTCAGCAAGTTCTAACCCCCTAAGACTCGATTAGGAAGCCAATACTCCTTAAAGTTGCCTAAGCACAACACGAATCAGAGGACTTACCTTGGCCTCAGTTCCATCCTACAAATCAACATTATTTATAGATGCCTAATATCACATCAATCAATCAATTCATAACATTAGATCAAATCATTGATCAATCGACCTAGTCAATTACATGTCAATCAGACCATTTCCCGGTTATTTTAATCCGTACGATAGATTTTCTAAGATGACATATCTAGTCACCGAGCCATGTGCATTCTTGAAGGTGATGTACTCGGTCACCGAGCCACGTGCATTCTCCAAGGTGATGTACTCGGTCACCGAAGCACGTGCATTCTCCAAGGTGATATACTTATTCACCGAGCCACGAAATAAAACATTCTTTTTCACCACTTTATATAGCCCACCAAAACATTGTTGGCACTGTAGACCGACGCCTGGTAAATTTTCAATCAATTACCAAAATTAATTAATTTAGGAACAAAATCCTAAAAAGACAATTGAATCAATTCAACACAAATTAACACTCGAATAAATAAACAAACCACACCACAATAATCAACATAAAATTTTGGTAGTTGACTATCCCAACCTAATTTTTGGAAAATAATTAATTAATTAAATAATTATAGAAATTATTAAATAAATGCAATAAATCCAATTTAGGCTCGTAATGCCTAATTGTACATTGAAACGGACCCGGAAAAATTTCAAGGTTTGTTCAACAAAATTACTAGAACCTATTTACTTGCTAATTGCTATAGCTAACCACCTAACATGCATTGATAAATCACTAATTTAATTGGTTTAGTCTAATCTATCCACCTAATCACACTTAATTAAATCTTATCAACCCTTAAGCATCATTAGCATACTAACCGAGGTTTAGTGAGCAAAACTCATTTGATTAACGAGCGGGTCGGTGTAAAATGATGGGAACGTCGCGGGGCTCAACTTACCTCAAGGCAAGCCTAGCAACTGAGGCTTGGGACTACCTCAAAACAAGCCTTGAAGCCGCTATAAAACCCACAAACTTGCTCTCTGTTCTAGATGTAAAACCAGAGGAAACAAGGCTAGTTATGGCAAAGCAAGACCGGTGAAGGTAACGGCAATGCCGAGCGGCCAACAACACGGACTCACGGCGGTCAGAGGGGCACATGGCAGCCTACTGGGCTACAAACTTGCTCTCTGTTCTAGATGTAAAAACAGAGGAAACAAGGCTAGTTATGGCAAAGCAAGACCGGTGAAGGTAACGGCAATGCCGAGCGGCCAACAACACGGACTCACGGCAGTCAGAGGGGCACATGGCAGCCTACTGGGCTACAAAACAGCCTGCTGGACCGACAGAGAGGTTGGAACGATGGTGTGAGGGAGGCAGATATGTGCAAGCAGCGACGAGCTAGCACAGGTGGCGTTCTGGCGGCGGTGGTTGCGTGCGACGGCTCCAAGCGTTCCAGCGACGTGCTGGCTAGTCTTCCTTGGCTTGTTGGTGGTCGAACAAGCTGGGAGGAGGGAGGATGGTTGGCCGGTTAGCCTTGGAGAGGAAGAGAGGTAAGAGGGGGGCCACCACATTCACATTTTTCTAATCCCTTGTCTCCTTTGACCATCCATGGCCAAGTATGATTCCTTGGCTCTCAATGAGCCACCAATGTTCACCCACAACCTTTGATATGGTCCATTCTGGCTAGGCAAGGGGGAAGCTACAAATTTGAATAATCTTAGCTTTAATTGGACACTTGTTCCTTCTCAAATCAATTTCATTTAGCCCCCATAAATCCGATTAATATCTCAATGATCAATTTGTTATTTTTCCTCACCAATTGATCTACCTCGCATCCCCAATGCACGATGAAAAACGATCCCCAGCTTTTTCCGAGCAAAAACGGTCCTATGCCGACTTATTTTCAAAAAGTCTTGTGTTGCAGAAAAATGTTCTGAGACTGGTGGCTGATTTTCTTCAAGCCACAATAAATCCACTCAACACATTGGCGACTCTCGGTTGTCGTGAAAATCTCGAGAATTCAAATATGGACACATGGTACCAAAACGATAGATAAATCAGTCTAGCGCTGGTCAAAGAGAATTTTCTAATATAGTGGGCGATTAGCCATACATCTCAGTCGAATCAACTTATCTCTAATCTCAAATAAATTTTTAACTGTGTCATAATGGCCTCTAAAGATGAGCACGGCGAGAAGTTGATTCTTGGTTGAATTTTCAAGTCTATCCCATTAAAATTCCTTAATGGTTTCCCTAAATAGTCTAGTTATCATGAAAGTGATCAGCTTTAAGAATAGCCCTATAGGCGTGTCGATGAAATACCTGATTTATTCAATTTAGAAACAAATTTATGGCCTTTTGTCTTTGCTTAGAACAAAGACAAGTTTATCTTAAAGTCTTTGTCCGACTTGCTTGTGAAGTAAAAAAGAAAAGGCACTAAAGTACATTTATCCAATCAATTCGCTTACCATGTGTTTGTCTACACACAGCCGAATTGCACATCAAATAGACTTGGCGCTAAAGTACATTTATCTAGTCAATTCGCTTACCATGTGTTTGTCTGCACACAGCCGAATTGCACATCAAATAGACTTGGCGACTCACCCACAAGACTAGCACAACATGTTTGGCCCATAGAAAATACCATGAAACACGGGTCCATATCATGAAAAAAAAAAATGAAGACACTCATTTGAGAATAAAATGTTTCAAAAATCTCAACTTCGTTGGCATCATTGTCATGGAGGAACCACATTATTTTCACAATTTCCATGAAGAATTAGCTAAAGTTTGGTGATGACTTTTTTGCTTAAATGAAAGTGATCTATTTTGTACACCTAGTTTGCTAAGCAAAAAAAGGTGTACAGTCGAGAAGTCAATTCCTGGTCAAATTTTCAAATCTATCCCATTAAAATTCCTTAATGCTTTCCCTGTATAGTCTAGTTATCTTGAAAGTGATCAGCTTTGAGAACAGCCCTATAGGCGTGTCGATGAAATACCCGATTTATTCAATTTAGAAACAAAGTTATGGCCTTTTGTCTTTGCTTAGAACAAAGACAAGTTTATCGTAAAGTCTTTTTACGACTTGCTTGTGAAGTAAAAGAAAAAGCACTAAAGTACATTTATCTAGTCAATCTGTGTTTGTCACGCACACGACCGAATTGCCCATTAAAATTGAAACACTCCATAATGCTTTCCTCAACTTCGTCGGCATCATTGTCATGGAGGAACCACATTATCTTCACAATTTCCATCAAGAATCTAAAGTTATCTTTTTGAAAGTGATCATTTTGTACACCTTTTGCTAAGCAAAAATAGAGAACAGCCAAATCTATCCCAGGCTTTCCCTGTGTCGATGAAATACCCGATTTATTCAATTTAGAAACAAAGTTATGGCCTTTTGTCTTTGCTTAGAACAAAGACAAGTTTATCGTAAAGTCTTTTTACGACTTGCTTGTGAAGTAAAAGAAAAAGCACTAAAGTACATTTATCTAGTCAATTCGCTTACCATGTGTTTGTCTGCACACAGCCGAATTGCACATCAAATAGACTTGGCGACTCACCCACAAGACTAGCACAACATGTTTGGCCCACAGAAAATACCATGAAACACGGGTCCATATCATGAAAAAAAAAAACGAAGACACTCATTTGAGAATAAAATGTTTCAAAAATCTCAACTTCGTCGGCATCATTGTCATGGAGGAACCACATTATCTTCACAATTTCCATCAAGAATCAGCTAAAGTTTAGTGATGACTTTTTTGCTTAATGAAAGTGATCTATTTTGTACACCTAGTTTGCTAAGCAAAAATAGGTGTATGGTCGAGAAGTCGATTCTTGATCGAATTTTCAAATCTATCCCATTGAAATTCCTTAATGCTTTCCCTGTATAGTCTAGTTATCTTGAAAGTGATCAGCTTTGAGAACAGCCCTATAGGAGTGTCGATGAAATACCCGATTTATTCAATTTAGAAACAAATTCATGGCCTTTTGTCTTTGCTTAGAACAAAGACAAGTTTATCGTAAAGTCTTTGTCCGACTTGCTTATGAAGTAAAAGAAAAAGCACTAAAGTACAATTATCTAGTCAATTTGCTTACCATGTGTTTGTCTGCACACAGCTTAATTGCACATCAAATAGACTTGGCGACTCACCCACAAGACTAGCACAACATGTTTGGCCCATAGAAAATACCATGAAACATGGGTCTGTATCATGGAAAAAAAAAAAGAAGGAGCATGAAGACACTCATTTGAGAATAAAATGTTTTAAAAATCTCAACTTCGTTGGCATCATTGTCATGGAGGAACCACATTATCTTCACAATTTCCATCAAGAATCAGCTAAAGTTTAGTGAGGACTCTTTTGCTTAATGAAAGTGATCTATTTTGTACACCTAGTTTGCTAAGCAAAACTCAAATTGTGTGAAAGATTAAAATGAGCATGGACTTGATATTAAAGAATATAGAAAACTTTAACCAATGTCTTCTAATTTTTTGAATAATTAAGTCAATTTAAAGTGTGGGAACTTCTAGGTAGGTTGGCCAACTAAAATTGTAAGGTGACTAAATCTAGGCAAAGGCACCCCTTGCCTATGGCAGTGAGGGCTAGGACCCTCACCTATGGTTGGGATCTTATGATTTCTATCCAAATTGTAACACTATAAGACAACAAAGCATATTCGCTGGTCTCCTAAAATATGTTTTATAAAGCATACCGCTTAGCAACTTTTCCAATATGGTGCTAAGCTCATAAGGTTCAGAATATAAGGTTCTTTAGCTGTCCCCCTTCCATACAATCAAATTAAAATATCAAAATCCTTGTCCCAATAATAAGAGTTATGAGGTTAAAAAAAATTTTCCCTTCAAGACTTAGATGTAATGTCACGCCCGATCCTCGGGCACGCATCCATCCCTCATCTTGGTCGATTTAATAGCGACGTTCCAGGACGCATCGCCGACCCTTTCATTTTAATACGCATGCGGAAGCATATAAAATCCCTAGACAATAAAACAATGGGATATAAAAGTAGGGCTATATTTTTCACAATTGAAAAACCACAACCACACTTTTATACAAGCAAACCTTATAGTATATATTACAATACTATTAACAAGAGTCTGATTTATCACATATCAGTCCACACACTGGGTTTGCAAAACGGGGTGGAGGTTTCAATTCTCATTCGGGTCATACTTTGGATCCTTCTATGGATCCTCTTCCAACTCTTCTTCAGGGGTCCTCCTCTTCAGGCTCTTCTTTAGGTTACTCCTCCTGCTCAACAATCTCTCCTTCCTCTTCACTCCTAGTGGATTCCACAGCCGAGTACACGGGAGTGTCAGGGTCACTCTCGAGCTTAGGGTCTTTGGCATCGATCAATGCTCCGTCCTTGGGATCTGCAGCCCCTTCTCCAAATGCTGCCTCTAAGACGAATAGAGGCACATCACCCTTCGGTATAGGACCCTCTCTTCGCCCATCATGGTAGTGATGATACCACGACCTAGACTCGTGGGGCACCAGACTGTCTCTACCTACATTGACTTAGACGGTGGATTTCATCAAAACATATTCTAGACCTTCCGGTTGAGGGTGTATCGGGAAGTGATATCCTATCTCGGTGACCTCTTCGGGAATATCAAAATGCATGGGAGGACGAGGTAGTAAAGGTGCTGCCATCTAAGGACCTGAAATGTTGTTCCACAACGGGGTGAGATTATGTCTCAGCAAGTTCTAACCTCCTAAGACTCGATTAAGAAGACCATACACCTTAGGGCTGCCTAAGCACAACACGAGTTAGAGGACTTACCTTGCCCTCAGTTCCATCCTGCAAATCAATGTTATTTACATATGCCTTATATCACATCAATCAATCAATTCATAACATTAGCTCAAATTATTGATCAATTAACCTAGTCGATTACATGTGAATTAGACCATTTCTTGGTTATTTTAATCCGTACGACGCATTTTCTAAGATGATATATCTAGTTACCGAGCCAAGTGCATTCTCTAAGGTGATGTACTTATTCACCGAGTCATGTGCATTCTCTAAGGTGATGTACTCAGTCGCCAAGCCATGTGCATTCTCCAAGGTGATATACTTATTCACCGAGCCACATAATACCACATTTTTTTTCATAACTTTATATAGCCCACCGAAACATTATTGGCGCCAGATCGACACACGTAAATTTCCAGTCAATTACCAAAATTAATTAATTTATAAATAAAATCATAAAAACACAATTAAATCAATTAACACAAATTAACACTCGAATAAATAAACAGACCACACCACAATAATCAGCATAAAATTCCGTTAAAATCGGCTATCCTAGCCTAATTTTAGGAAAATAAATAAATAATTAATTAATTATGGAAATTATTAAATAAATGCAATAAATCCAATTTAGGCCCCTAATGCCGAATTGGACGCTGAAATAGACCTGGAAAAATTCCAAGGTTCATTTAATAAATACTAGAACCTACTTACTCGCTAATTGCTACAGTTAACCACCTAATATGCATCGGTATCGGTAAATCACTAATTTAATTACTCTAATCTAATCTATCCATCTAATCGCACTTAATTAAATCTAAACACCCGTAAGCATCATTAGCATACTAAGAGAGGTTTAGTGAGCAAAACTCACTTGATTAACGAGCGAGTCGGTGCAAAATAACGGGAATGTCGCGGGACTCGACTTTCCTCAAGGCGGGCTTAGCAACCGAGGCTCGAGACCACCTCAAAACGGGCCTTGAAGCTGCTATAAAACCCACAAACTTGCTCTCTATTCTAGATGTAAAAAAAGATAAAAGAAAGCTAGTTATGACAAAACAAGACCGGTAAAGGCAACGGCAAGGCTGAGCGGCCAACAACACGGACTCACGGCGGTCGGAGGGGCTCACGGCAGCCGATTAGGCTATGAAATAGCCTATTGGACCGGTGGAGAGGCTGGAACGATGGCGTGAGGGAGACAGAGATGCGCGAGCAGCGACGGGCCGGCGCGAGCGGTGTTTCGACGGTGGTGGCTATGTGTAACAACTCCAGGCGGTCCTACAACGTGCTAGCTGGTCTTCCTTGGCTTGCTGGTGGTCCAACAACCTGGGAGGAGGGAGGATGGTTGGCCAGTTAGCCTTGGAGAGGAAGAGAGGTAAGAGGGTGTCCACCATGGTCACATTTTTCCAATCCCTTGTCTCCTTTGACCATCCATTGCCAAGTATGGTTCCTTGGCTGTCAATGAGCCACCGATGCTCACCCACAACCTTTGAAATGGTCTATTTTGGCTAGGTAAGGGGAAAGCTACAAATTTCAATAATCTTGGCTTCAATTGGACACTTGTTCCTTCTCAAATCAATCTCATTTGACCCTCATAAATCCAATTAAAACCTCAATGATCAAATTGGTATTTTTCCTCACCAATTGATCCACCTTGCATCCCAATTGCGCGATCAAAAATGATCTCTGTCTTTTTCCGGTCAAAAACGGTCCTATGTTGACTTTTTCCCAAAAAGTCTTGGGTTGCAAAAAATCTTTAGAGACTGAGTCGATATTCCTAGAATTTATTGTGATATGACAGAATTTTCAATTTCTAAAATCAGATTCAAATTTGCGGTTTGTTTCACTCAGGCGCATTTTTAGCGTGACCTGGGTTACCAAGTAGTTTTTGGAGATTTTTGATGCAAATGACCCATGGTCAATTTTCTTCGAGTCACAATGAGCCCACTCGATACATTGACGACTCTCGATTGTCGTAAAAATCTTGAGAATTCAAATACGGACATAGGGTACCAAAATGATAAATAAATCAGTCTAGAGTCGGTTGAGGAGAATTTTCTAATTTAGTGGTGTCGACCATAATTAGCCACACATCTTAGTCAAATCGATCTATCTCGGATCTCAAATCGACTTTTAACTATGTCGAAATGGCCTTTAAAGATTAGCACGGTTGAGAAGCCAATTCTTGGTCGAATTCTCAAGTCTATCGCATTAAAATTCCTTAATGGCTTCACTTGAATAGTCTAGTTATCTCGAGAGTGATCAACTCTGAGAACAGCCCTATAAGTGAATGGATGAAATGCCTGATTTGTTCAATAGAAAACATGATTGAAAATTTGGGATGTCACAACTTTTCCCCTCTTATAAAAATTCCGTCATCAAAATTTAAACCGTTACAAAACTTCATCAAAATAGTGGGGATACAATTGTCTCATCGACTCTTCAGTCTCACATGCTGCTCCTTCTGTACTGTGGTGTTGCCAGACCACTTTGACCAACGGAATGGTCTTTGTACGCAGAGCTTTCTCTTTTCTAATCACGATATGAATCGGGCTTTCAACATATGACACACGGTCATCCACGTCCAATTCTTCAAAATTGAGTACGTGGGTCGGGTTAGGCTCATCCTTCCTTAACATCGATTTGTGAAAGACGTCATGCACTTGCGCCAATCTTGGCAGCAATGCAAGACGATGCGCTAAAGTCCCAATTCTCTCACGAATTTCAAACGGACCTACGTACCTCGGATTTAGTTTGCCTTTCTTACCAAAGCACAAAGTTCCCCTCATTAATGACATATTCAGAAAAACGTGATCACCAACTTGGAATTCCAAAAGCCTTCGACATTTCTATGCGTAGCTTTTCTATCTGCTCTAAGCGGTCTTTAATCTGCCTCTGATTACTGCCACGGCATCCACTGACTGCTGCACTAACTCTAGGCTTGTTATCTTTATTTCCTCAACTTCATCCCAACACAATGGTGTTCTATACATTCTACCACACAATGCTTCAAAAGGAGCCATTTTAATGCTCTACTGATAACTGTTGTTGTAGGCAAATACCACCAAGTGTAATTGATCTTCTTAACTTCCTTTGAAGTCCAGTACACAAGCTCTTAGCATGTCCTCAAGGGTTTGAATTGTCCTCTCAAACTGGCCATCCGTCTGAGGATGATATGCCATACTGTATTGCAGCTTGGTACCTAAGGCACTTTATAAGCTCTTCCAAAAAGCGGTGGTAAACCTCGGGTCTTTATTTGAAGTTATCATATTTGGCACTCCATGCATATGAACCACTTGACACACGTACAGATCTGTGTGTCTATCTAAACTGAGGTCCTTTCGAACTGCAATGAAATGAGCTGACTTTGTCAATCTGTCGACCACTACCCAAATCAAATCATTTCCTCTTTGACTCCTCGGTAGTCCAGTCACGAAATTTATCGTGATATGCTCCAATTTCCATTCTAGGATCTCGAGAGGTTGCAGAAGTCCTCCCGATTTGCAATGCTAAGCTTTAACTTGCTGACACGTCAGACACTTGACGATATGCTTGGCGATGTCTGTCACAACCCGAATTCCAGGCACATGCACATCCCTCAATGGTTTATGAAAGTTTGCAACATCCCAGGTTACTGTTGCTGACCTATTCATTATTTTGCGCATGCGAAAATGTAAAACAATCTCCATACAACAAAACAGTGGGATAGAAACTTAGGATAATATTTTTCACAAGCCACACCTACAATACCATAGTAATTATATATATAGACCAATTTAACACCCCAAGATCCGATACAAAAAGGTGAAGCTGTTCAATAACCCATGAGCTAAGCTTCTATTTACAAGACTGGGGTTCACTACTACATTACCCTACTTTTCGATCTCTTTGGGGTGAGCCGTCACCTTGCATCCAGCCTTGACGGAAGACCCGTCATCACTTAGAAGGAGATAGTGAGAGTCCTACTCTTCCTTTCCTGCAACCGACTGTACACGACCTAGCCTTCCTCCATCTAGGGACCTGAAAAATTTTAGCCCACAACGGGGTGAGATCACATCTCAGCGAGTTAATCTCCTAAATCCTAAGTAGGGGAAGGGTACACCCTGCATGCAATCTAGTCACGTTCTTACCACTCTTTTAATGCCAACAAGTTCCTGCATATTAGTACTAATCAAAACATACCTAACAGTATCGAGTTCACACATCACATGAATACTTTAACGTGAGTATATGCAAGTACATGAATATCAATATAAGCATACAGGCCATAGTCAATGCAACAGATAACAGTCTTCTGGCATAATCGGGCATCGCCTCGCACCATCGAGCGGGGCAACGTCTACACTCAGACGGCATTCCGATTAGGAGCATCGGTCCAACATCTACTACGACCGGCATCCATTGACTTGGGGCATTCTCGAATGAGTATCGTCCAACCTCAAGGGCTCGTGATGGATTCTCATGTCGTGTATGCGTTCATTAAATCTCACAGTTCAACGCTCAATTGCACAATTCATTCACAACATCAATTAAATAATTTTATAGCAAGAAACATCCCAAAACAGTTATAAACTTCCACTAACTAGAATTAATAGAAACTGTCCAATTGTGCATTTTTAGATTCAAGACCAGAAATCAACTCATATGAGTTTGAAAAATTCTAAAACTTGAACATATGTTACAGGACATGTAAACAAAAATTTTCATGCAGACACTAAAGCCCAGATCCCTCTAGATTCAGCCCAGTTCTTCACGCAATCAAGCACTAAAATCGGGTCCATTTCCAGTGGTTGTGTTTTCCGAAATCAGCTTGGTTTGGGGTCCAAAACAGGTAAGTTTGATTTGAAATTCAAGTATGTTAAATTACAAGACATGAAGAACAACTTTTGTGAAAGAATCGTTTGAAGATTCGAACTCTAAATGTTGGTAAAGATCCATAGAATCCTTACCGGTCAAAATTTTCAGTGCAGTCTAACTTTTTGTTTAAAGCAAACGAAGCTAGAATCGTCTTCTTTTTAATTTTTAAAAATCCTGAAAAAATTATATGTTATACTTGAAGATGTGTAAAACATTTTTTTGGATGGAATTTTTTTTCAAAATCGCAACACACATCAGTCTACAAAAATAGCAAATCGTGCACGTCCAAAAAATAGTTTTAAGAAACAGCCCCTGTCTTTGGTCGAATCATCCCCTACAATTCTTATCTTGTCCTTTAAGCCACAACTAAACCTATCTATGGCTAATCAAACATTTCTAACTAATACTAACTACTTTTGATCTCATCTAAATCCTTCCCAACTAATTTTAACCCTTAAACAGAGGTACACAACTCCTATTCCAATTTTAGAAGAACAACTCACCTATTTAGAACTAAGGACGGCTCTTGTCGATGGTTGGATGGCAACACAAAGACACGCCTTGGGTCTCTCGGTGATGGTGTTGAGTGATCAGCTCAAAGAATAGCACTATAGGCACGTCCACGAAAAACCCGATTTATTTAATTGAAAACAGAAGTAAAAAATCAGACTGTCACAATGTCTGCCTTCATACTTGACCACCAATAGTGTTGATGCAAATTTTGATATATCTTGGTACTACTAGGATGAACGCTGTAACTGCTATGATGCGCCTCTAACAAGTATTCTCTCTAAGCTCCATATTGTCAGGTACAACTAAACGTCCATGGAACCTTAATGTTCGTTCATCAGAAATCTGAAAGTTAGCATTCCTTTTCTCAGTGTCCTCTTGCAGGATCTTTTGCACATTTTGGAATGTTGGTTGGAGTAACTTGATTTTGATCTAGACATCCGGTTCAATTTTGAGGGTGACCATAAGACTCAAAAAGTGGCCTACCTCAAACTTGAATACCAAATCTCGAGCTCTCTCGATTAAATTCTACTCATTCCTTAATATATGAGCAACTGAAGACTTTTGACTCAAAGCATCAGCGACCTTGTTCGCCTTTCCCGAGTGATATAGAATATCGTGGTTGTAATCCTTCAGCAATTCCATTCATCGAGCGCTATCTCATGTTCATCTTCTTCTAAAAGAACAGGTACTTGAGACTTTGATGGTTCGTGAAGATCTGGAATCTTTCTTTGCACATATAATGTCTCCAAATCTTCAGGGCAAAGATAATTGCCGCGAGTTTTAAGTCATGCGTCGGATAGTTCTGTTCATGAGGTCTCAACTAATGGGAGGTGTATGCAACAACTCTGCCATGTTGCATCAGCACGCAACCCAATCCTCTGAGTGACCCATCACTATAGATCTCGAATCCTCTAGGACCAGATGGAATGGTCAGCATAGGTGCTGTAGTCAGTTTTTCCTTAAGCTATTAAAAACTACTCTTGCACTTGTCATTCCACACAAATTTCTCTTTTTTTCTTTAAGAGTTTTGTCAGTGGCGATGCTAATGATGAGAATCCTTCCCTAAATTGTCTGTAATAACCTGCTAAACCCAGAAAATTTCTAATCTCTGTCACTATAGTTGGTCTCGGCCAGTTAATCACTGCTTTAATCTTGCTCGGATCCACAGAGATTCATTTGCTTGAAATTACGTGACCTAAGAAAGCAACATGAGTCAACCAAAACTCGCACTTCCTAAACTTGGCATATTGCTAATGGACTCTCAGTGTTTGCAGCACTAATCTCAAATGACTCTCATGCTCTTCATCACTTTTTGAATATACCAGAATATCATCAATGAACACGATCACAAACTGATCTAGGTATTCTTTGAATATTCGGTTCATCAAATCAATGAAGGCAGCAAGAGTATTCGTCAACCCAAATGGCATCACTGTGAACTTATAATGACCATATTGAGTACGAAATGCCGACGTAAGAATGTCTTCATTCCTAATTATCAGCCGATGATATCCTGTCCTCATGTCGATCTTCAAAAATATCGACGCTCCTTATAACTGATTGAAGAAGTCATCAATCCTCAGCAATAGATAATTGTTCTTAATCGTTATCTGATTGAGTTGTCAATAGTCGATGCATAGACGCGACGGATCATCTTTCTTCTTTACAAACAAAACTAGTGCTCCCAAAGGTGATGCACTAGGACGTATGAATCCCTTACCCAATAATTCCTACATCTGCACCTTCAATTCTTTCAACTTTCATAGTGCCATCCGTAAGGGGTCTTAGAGATTGGCTCTGTCCCCTGGTGCTAGCTCAATCACAAACTCAATTTCTCTCTCTAGCAACAATCCCGACAATTCCTTCGGAAATACATCTGGAAATTCTTGCACCGCAAAGAATGTCTTCCATTTTCAGCTCCACAACTGCCGTATCCATGACAGTTGCCAAGTAACCTTAACAACCCTCGTCTAACAGACGAGTTGCCTCAAGCAACGAGATTAAGGAAATCGAGGGTTTTCCTCGATTCCCGACAAACTCAAAACTCTTACCCTCTAACGAGTCAAATTGAATCGCTTTGTGATAGTAGTCCATTATAGCTCGTTGCTTGGTGAGCCGTTCATGCCAATAATCAAATCAAAGTCATACATGGCTAGGACTAATAAGTCTATTTTCCCCACTCGCTCACTAATCACTAACTTGCAACCAGAACAAACCAAAGCAGCAATAACTTTATCCTTCAATGGTGTAGATATGCAAACTACTGACTCTAATAATATAGGACTTAATCCTAACAGATTAACATATTGCTCGGTAATAAAGGAATGAGTTGCTCTAGAGTCGAATAAAGCGTAAGCAAGATTGTCATTTAGCGAAACCATACCTGTGATCACGTCAGGTGCAGCTTCTACCTAACCTTATGTGATGGCATACATTGTGCCTTGGACTAGTCGTCTCAGCTGACCTCCTTGCGGTGCGTTTTGAGGCGCATATCCTTTAATCTATCCCACAGGTGGCGGCGGTGGCAATTGCGGTTCTCCTCTTGATCTCCTTAGACAATTTCTGGCTATGTGGCCCTATTGGCCACATTCAAAACATGCACCCAGCCTAGATGGGCAGGGGCTAACCCGTGTCGCCTTCCACAAAAGCAACATGCTTCACTCTTACTGAGCACTAACCTACCAAATCCACCCTTCTTGTTGGGTAGGACTTGGAATCTACCTCCAGACATGGGCCTTTTTCCTTGGCGAATCCCTTCTCGATGGGAATTAAACCTCAATCCAAACGAGGGGACTTGTTCGTTCAGACTCCTTTCGAGCAGCTGTGCTCGACGATAAATCTCTTGATAATCAATCAAATCAAACGGCACCAATAGCTGTCTTAATTCTTGTCGAAGGCCATTTTTGAACCTCCGAGCTTGCTCTTTAGGATCCTCAATCAGCCTTGGAGCATATTGAGATAGCTCTACAAACTTGACCCCATACTGGTCAATGGTCATCATCCCTTGACGAAGACGTTGAAACTCTTCCAATTTTTGTTCTCTGGCACTCCTCGAGAAATACTGTTCGTTGAACGCTCTGAGGAAAGCATCCCACAGCGGGACTACTTCTCCTGGAAATACACTCTCTTTGGTGGCTCTCCACCAGGTGTTGGCATTGCCCTGTAACTGATATACTGCCAAGGTTACCTTCTCTATCTCAGTGCACATCAGTAGTGCAAAAGCCTTTTCCAAATCCTGGATCCACAATGGAGTGGCCTCAGGGTCCAGTACTCGAAAATCTTGGCGGGCTCAGTTTCAAAAACTGGTCCACCAGCTTGTGGATCAGTCTTTCTCTCTACACATCTATGTTCTCAGCTAGAACATCGGTAAGCACGGCTGCAGGTGCAGCAACAAGTGCGGCGATGGGTACGGCAGCAACAACGGCAGCATTGGTAGCAGTAATGGCAGCGGTAAATGCGGCAGCTTGGTCTTGAGCCTTCTGCCCCATCATCTCTCGCATGGCATCTAAAGCTTGGGTGATCCTTATGTTTCCCTGATCACTTGGGGCTGCTACCCTAGCACCAACTGAAGATGGTGCTACGTCATTAGCGCTAGCCTATGCTGGCGCTCGACCTCGGCCTCCTTGGGTACCGACCCTTGTTGGTGCTCTACCCCGAGTCATGGCTCTATTGGCCCTCTTGGCAGGATTTCTTGGCTCCTGGTCACTCATAGCACAGCTTTAACTACTGAAGCTTGTTTCCAATTCTACACTGAATTAGAAATAGAATGGTCCAACAACAAGCAAGTCTACCAAACAACTATCACAGACATGTACCATCATGAATTTAAATGTCGTTCCTACTACTATCCCATGGTCCATCGCACCTTATTACTCCAATCCCTAACCATTGCTCTAATACCACTTAAATGGGGATGTCATGCCTCAATCCTCGGGCACACACCGATCCCTCACCTTGGTCGATTTAATAGTGACATCCTAGGACATATCACCGACCCTTTCATTTTAATACGCATGTGGAAGTATATAAACAATCCCCAGACAATAAAACAATGGGATAGAAAAGTAGGGCTATATTTTTCCCAACTGAAAAACCACAACCACTCTTTATACAAGCAAACCTCATAGTATATATTATGATGCTATTCATAAGAGTATGATCTATCACATATCAGTTCACACATTGGGTTTGCAAAACAGGGTGGGGGTTTCAATCCTCATCCGGGTCATACTCCAAATCCTTCTCGGGATCCTCTTCCGATTCCTCTTCAAGGTCCTCCTCTTGAGGCTCTTCTTCAAGTTCCTCCTCCTGCTCAACAGTCTCTCCTTCCTCTTTGCTTCCAATGGAGTCCACAGCCAAGTACACGGGAGTGTCAAGGTCACTCTTGAGCTTAGGGTCTTTGGCATCGATCACCACTCCATCCTTGGGATTTGTAGTTTCTTCTCTGAAATGTTGCCTTTAAGACAAATAGAGGCACATCACTCTCCGCTACAGGACCCTCTCTTCGCCCATCATGGTAGTGACGATACCATGACCTATACTTGTGAGGCACTAGACCATCTCTTCCTACATTGATCCAAACGGTGGAGTTCACCAAAACATACTCTAGACCTTCCGAGTAAAGGTGTATCGAGAAGTGATATCTAATCTTGATGATCTCTTCGAGAATACCAAAATGCATAGGAGGACGAGGAGGTGGAGGTGCTGCCATCTAGGGACCTGAAATGTTATCTCAAAATGGGGTGAGACTATGTCTCAGCAAGTTCTAACCCCCTAAGATTCGATTAGGAAGCCAATATACCTTAGGGCTGCCTAAGCACAACACAAGTCAGAGGACTTACCTTGACCTCAGTTTCATCCTGCAAATCAACATTATTTATAGATGCCTTATATCACATCAATCAATCAATTCATAACATCAGATCAAATTATTAATCGATCGACCTAGTCAATTACATGTCAATCAGACCATTTCCCGGTTATTTTAATTCGTATAATGCATTTTCTAAGATGATACATCTTGTCACCGAGTCACGTGTATTCTCTAAGGTGATGTACTTATTCACCGAGCCATGTGCATTCTCCAAGGTGATGTACTCGGTCACCGAGCCACATGCATTCTCCAAGGTGATGTATTCGGTCACCGAGCCACGTACATTCTCCAAGGTGATATACTTATTCATCGAGCCACGTAATACAACATTTTTTTTCACCACTTTATATAGCCCACCAAAACATTGTTGGCACTGTAGACCCACGCTCGGTAAATTTCCAATCAATTACCAAAATTAATTAATTGATCATGCCAATTAGCGCAAATCTAGATCGAACGTAAGAAGATATGCTTTGTTTGGCTTAGCATAATGGAAGTGTGGCTCCAACTAAGAAAAATTAATCTTTTTTTTTTAATTTAATTAGCATAACAAAATCAATTGAAATATGCTTTTTCTAGCCTAGAAATAAAGGAAGAGATTCCTCATTCCAAAAACAAAATAGACAAAAAGATCAAAGGGGATCATTGATTATGCTTCCTTTGTCGTCATGCCAAATTTGAGTGGACCTAACGGGCTAATTGAAATCATCTCTTTTATGAATCGTACTGCATAAATCATCTTATGTTATTATACTCTTATGAATGTCTAACTGAAAATGCATTAGCAAAAGCATCTCAATTGGCATCCCGTGATTCATGCCATGATTGAATTGCATAATTCAAATTGGAAACAAATCTGTGGCCTTTCGTCTTTGCTTAGAACATAAGTAGGTCCATCATCAAGTCTTTGTCCGACCTTCTTGTGAAGGCAAAGAAAAAGCAGGTCCATCGTGATTCACACCATGATTGAATTACATAATTCGAATTGGAAACAAATCTGTGGCCTTTCGTCTTTGCTTAGAACATAAGTAGGTTTCGACCCTCTTGTGAAGGCAAAGAAAAAGCAGGTCCATCGTGATTCACACCATGATTGAATTACATAATTTGAATTGGAAACAAATCTGTGGCCTTTCGTCTTTGCTTAGAACATAAGTAGGTTTCGACCCTCTTGTGAAGGCAAAGAAAAAGCACTAAAATGTGTTTATCTAGTCAATTCACTTAGTATGCGTTGGTCTACATATAGCCAAATTCCACATCAAGTAGAATTGTGTTTGTTGACTCGTTTTCCTTAACAATCTTAATGTCAGAAAAATCGGAAAATATAATATTGGAAATATGTTTTCCACGAAACATATTTGACATATTTGGAGAATGGCAACCCACTAGCAAGAACGGCAAAGCGTGTTTAGAAACTAGAAAGCCTGGGTTGATATTATCAAAAAATCATAAAAGTCACACCTTTGAGATTAACATGTTTGAAAAATTTCAACTTTGTTGGAATCATTGTGAAAGAGGAGCCACATTTTCTTTGCAATTTCCATATAAAACGTCCAATTACGCAGATATGAATCCAATGCGAAATCAATTAATAAACAAGTGACAGGGATGAATCAAATCCCGATAGAATCTACATTTGATTGTAGTATTAGCATGCAAATTTATTTAGTGAGTAATTTCAATCGGCGAGAAATTTCATTTTGTCATCGTTCAATCTAGTATCGTAGTGCAATCATAACGTGCAATCTTAGTCTATATTCAGTTTAATGTAACTTTATCGCAATAGTGAATAAGTTTGCAGTTAACATGCAATCTCTAGTCAACATATGATTTTATAGCAGCCCAAAATTTTCATGACAAGTGTGTGTGTTCATAAGATCGTTATAGGGGATTTTGGAAGTCTAACTGAGGGGAGCCTTACACAACTACAGCTAGTTGTATAAAAATTCAATCCGAAAAATTACTTAATTTATGTCAAACAACTTGAATTAGTGTTCTGGACATAGTAACAAAGTAATGGCAAGGGTAGCACGTGACGGTTCCTCTAAAGACTTTCATCAATTATTTCTTCAATTAGTTGGTGCAAGTCTGATTTTTTTTCCTCTTCTTCTTTTATATACATAAAGGAAGGCCGCAGGTGACTTCCAGGCAAATGGAAATTAGTAACAATGTAATAATAAAATATATTTCCGAGATCACCTCCGACGACGACTTCCATCAATTCTTTCTTCAACTTAGCCTCCTATTTAATGCGATCCGTATGGTCCTTCTTTTAAGCTTATGGAGGAAGGCTGCAAGTGACTTCCAGGCAAAGGATTATTTCCTCAACCGAGCGATCTCACTCTGTTTGCGTGGGGGCTTTTAGGCAAAGGAGCAAACTGGACAAGGTAAGGCAAGTTTCATTAGATGTTCGTGTTTTACAAAGGATAGAGGGGAAGAGCTTCATTTTTTAGTTGGTCTGTTATACTTGTTTCCGAGACCAAACAGACTTGCCTCTTCATAGGCTCGTTTCCACTGCCGTTCTTCAGTTAATTTCTCCAAATATTATCTCTGCTTGTTCTTTTTGCATGCTGAACATTATTTTTAACTATCGCAACTCAAGCTATAAAACACCAACTACAACTACCAACTAGAGACTCGAATCTTAGAGAAGTCCAGCATTTTGTGGAGATTTGATCAAGACATCCACAGCTTTATCAAGTTGTTTCAAGGATCAGACTCAGATTTCCGAGTCACCCAGCGGACTAGATTAAGAGATCAATCACTCCATCGTCCTCCCAGAATGAATAGAAAGAGTGAGGCAGAAGAGATGGTGGTGCCTGCAGTGACGGCGATGGAGGTGGTGACAGCAGCTCCGGCAAGTGGTAGCCATGATGGCGGATCGGAGAGGGGGCTGATGGCGGTGGCGACGGCAGCATTGGCAAGCAGTAGCCATGATGGCAAATTGGGGAGAGGCTACGAGGTATTCCTGAGCTTTAGAGGGCCCGATACCCGCTTAACCATTGTGGATTCTCTCTATGAAGCCATTAAACATGCAGGGATCCGTGTTTTCAAAGATGACGAAGAGCTCCGAGTCGGTAAAGATATTAGAGGCAATCTTTTGCAAGCAATCAACGAATCCAGAATTTACATCCCGATTTTCTCCAAAAACTATGCTTCAAGTAGGTGGTGCCTCTGTGAGCTCGCGCACATAGTGAAGTCATCGAGAGACGATGTTGAGAAAGTGATACTCCCTATATTCTACGACGTGGACGCGGATGATGTTAAGCTAAAGACCAAGTTATATAGGCAAGCCCTCCAAAAGCATGAGAATGACTCCGGGAAGGATACGGCAAAGCAGTGGGAGGAGGCTTTAAAAGAGGTTGTCAGAATTAAAGGATGGAATCTAAAAGATTACCGGTACTGTTAGCTTCTTCCATTAAGTTTATTTCCATTTTGTCAATTTCGAGGTTATTTTCTATGGTACTTTTTTCCAGAATGATAACTTTCAGTTTGCTGCTGTTCAATCTTCTTTGATGTATGGTTGGATCGGACGCAGTGAGGGAGCGAGAAATTTTGCTCTGGGAACAAGGTTTCTTGCACAAATTGATTTTTCACTTTTAATCCCAAGTTATGGTAACAATTATATATTAAAATAAAAAATATTAAAATCTAAGTGTGATAAAATAGTAATGCACATATGTGTGAAAAAGAAAATTTTAAATCTCTTAACTTCCCAGCTTATTTTTCGGCTAGCAAATATATCTCAAACAAACTTTGGTCGTTGTTCTTGCTTTAACCATGGATCTATTCACGGCCCCAAACCTTATTTAGGGCACCACGGGGTGAAGATTTTCTTTGCCTTGTGACCATCCTAGTTTTAAAGTTGTCAACTTTTATATGAAAGTACCAACCTCAATTTGTGTCTTGCCAACTTCTTTTCGATTATTTTACAAACTAATTTTAGGTTACCGGTGTTTATTTGAGTCATTTACTAGGTTTATTTGATCGTTTGCTGACTAACAACTTTTATAAAACCTACCATCTCTTATTTGAATTGTCTACTACACATTTCAAAATTACCAATATTTGAAACAACTTACTAAACCTAATATGAGTTTCATACAAACGAATTTCTAATTAAGTTAAGAACTAATTTAAGTTACCTATTCTTATGTGAGCCACTTATCAATATTTAATTTTTGCTTGAAAAATCTCAACTTTCGCAACAAACTTTTGTTAACAACTGACCCACTTTTATTAGCATAGTTCACGAACATTCTTACGTTAGGAACTCTTTTATCAAATTACCAAGTATAATATGAGTAATTACCAACTTATTACGATTAAATTACTAACAAATTTAATGTGAGTGATGAGATTGCTAACTTAAACTAGTGATGGTTGCATGTTATGTACGTGGCAGCCTACATAAACTTACAAAGCTCATGGTGGAAGAGGTTTCTAGTTTGTTATGGACAAGACGGACAGGCGTGCCTAATCATTTGGTGGGAATTAAGGATCGAATGGATCATATTATGAAGCTGCTAGATCTAGGAGCTTTTGATGTACGGTTTATTGTGATTCACGGTATGGGTGGCATCGAAAAGACAACACTGGCCGAGGCCGTCTTTAGGCAAATCTCCCCTCAATTTCAGGGTCATTGCTGCTTTCTTAAAGATGTTCGAACTAATGATATAATAAACTTACAAAAGAAATTGTTGTTTGACATTCTCAATCTTAGTCACACAAACCTCTCATTCATTGCTGAAGGAGCTGACGTGATCAAGACAAGGTTTCTTAGCAAGAATGTCCTCATTGTTCTTGATGACATTGACAATGAGGAACAAATCATGGGACTTGCAGGTGAGCCCAAATGGTTTGGTGGGGGTAGTAGAATCATCATAACAACAAGGAATATTGAATTACTGGTAAAGGAAAGTGATGATGACAATCTCCCAGTCTCTAATAGTGGACAATTTTCATTCTATGACATGCCGGAGATGAATTCACATGATGCTCTTCAACTTTTCTGTGAGCGTGCCTTGGGATGTGCCAAGCCTCCACTTGGTTATGTGGATATTGCAAAAGAGCTAATCAATGCACTAGGAGGACTTCCATTGGCTCTCAATGTCGTAGATTCGACACTCCGTGGAAAATATCGAAGAACATGGGAAGAAGCCCTATGTAAGTTAAAGAAGGTGATGAATGAGGATGTCAAGAAGAAGTTAATGATAAGCTACGAAGCATTGGATTCTAATCAACAACAAATTTATCTTGACATCGCATGTTTTTGCTTCAACAAAGAGAAAACAACTGCAGTTAAATATTGGGATGCGATTTTTGGGTATTCGACCGAAATTGAGGTCAATATCCTCAAACATATGTCTTTGATAAAAATATCCAACAATAATAAATTATGGATGCACGACCAACTTAGAGACCTTGGAAGGAATATCGTCCATCCAGAAAGTGGCGAAATCCACATGAAGGGTACAAGATTGTGGTCTCCCAAGGATGCCTTTCATATAGTGCGGACAGAAACGGTAATCCTTACCTGTAAAAGTTTTCTAGTGCATCTATTAGCATCATCACCTTTTTGATCTAATTTCAAGTCAAACTAACATATGTTTTCATTGGTTGCTACTTTTATTTTCCAGGGAACCAAGGACGTAGTGGCGCTCAATCTTGGTACACTTGACCCCCATAATACATACATATTTAAGCGCAAGCAATTCATGGGCTTGGTCAACCTTAGGTTCCTTCAATTGAACCATGGAAATTTTGAAGGAGACTTTAAGAATGTTTTCTCCGAGTTGAGATGGCTCTCTTGGAGCAATTGCCCTTCGAAATTCCGAGCTACCAACTTTGGGTTGAAGAACCTAACAATTCTCATGCTATCTGGGAATAACGTTACTGAAGATTGAGGAGGATGGTGTCAAATCATGGTATGATCTCACAACATACTTTTGCATTACATTTACTCTTCTTCTTTTCTGAGTTTCAACCAATTACTTTATAGGTGGCAGAACAATTGAAAATCCTACAACTCGAGGATTGTCCATTCATTAGAAAAATGCCTAAGTTCTCTACAATCTTGCAACTAGAGAAATTGATTCTTGGATGCCTTCGACTAAGAAAGATTGACAAGTCCATCGGCAATCTACAACATCTTGATTACCTAGTGATAAGGAGTGCAGCTATCGAGTCACTACCGAACTCCATTGGTGATATGAAATCTTTGACAGTGCTAAGAATGGAACGGACACCCTCAAGGAAGCCTCACTCGATTGGCAATTTAGCAAAGGTGAAGTCCCTAATCTTGCCACGCAAGGAACTTCAAAAGCTTCCCGACTCTATTGGACAATTGGACTCATTACTTGAGCTAGATGTTAGATATCTAAAAAGCAATGAATTACCTCATTCTATTGGAAATCTTGAAAGGTTGAAATTTTTGCGCATTCGGAATTCCTATCTAGAAAAGCTACCGGACTCGATTTGGAGGCTCCAATCATTGGTCAAGTTGGATTTGAGCGAGTCAAGAATCAAGAGCTTACCTGATTGTATTGGAAATCTCAAAAAGTTGAAGGTACTAAATCTCCATGATAGTTGCATAAGTGAACTTCCAAAAACCATAGGAATGTTGGAAAATCTACAAGAGTTAGATGTCTACTCTGAACATATGGTGAGGGAAATTCCAAGTGAAATCGGGGCACTATCTTCATTGAAATATCTATACTTATGCAATGGTCGCTTTAATGGATTGCCCACAATGATCAATCAACTTACAAATCTCCAACGACTTGATTTACGGCACTGTAATTCAATCCAACAACTGTCAGAGCTTCCCAAGAGTCTAACGTTTTTAACCCTTACATCAGATTCACTGACCACGATCCCCGACTGCTCAAACCTAATCAATTTAGTTGAACTTACGATAATTGGATATTCAATTGAAGAACCCAACATAGAGGGGATTGTGAGACTACCTACTCTCGAACAAATGGCCCTCTGCATTGGAAAAATGGCTTTGCCTCCAACCAATTTTAGTTCCCTCTCTCAGCTACAAAGCCTTAGCATAAATTATGCTGAGCCCCAATCTCTTATCGGGCTCCCATCTAGCCTTCAATTATTGTCGTTATGTGATGTCCAATCAACGATAGATTGGTCAATCTTTTCCAACTTGGAGAATTTGTCGAAGCTGTCTATTGATAGATATTTGCTAAGAGAGATTCGATTCGAGGTGCTTGGAGAGCTATGTAAATTCAATAGATTGCGGATGTTCGATTGTCCATTGCTCAAGACGCTGCCTATTATGCCTGGTCTAAAGGAGATCCAGCGTTTGTTCCTGGAGCGATTGCCTCTACTAACTGAGATTCAGGGTTTGGGAGAATTGAAATCATTGCAGGATTTGTATATTTGGGGATGCAATTCCATCAAAAGCTTAAACAAATCCGATCTTTCTAATCTACAGAATCTGAAACGTTTAAGGTTCTATGAATGTGAATCATTGGAGAGGGTGCTCGGTGTGCCAAAATCTTGTCAACTTGATGTTCGTGGGTGCCCGAGGTTCAATAGAGATGGATAAGATATGTATCATTTGATTGGCAAAGATAGTCAATGATGGTAAGTCCAAAGGAACTAGAGTTCCGTTTTTTGTTGTGTCCTTTGGAACCACCTCTTGCATCCGTTCATCCTGTTGTCTCTAAGAAAAAAAAATCCTCTTCCATGTATCATGAACGTGTCATACTTTGACTTGCCTTGACTTGACGATGGTGATACTTAGCTGGTTTATGTTACGCACCAGCATAACGTTGGAATTGACATGTTTCGTGGCACCTGTTTTGCTTTTAAAAAAAAATGGATAAAGTGGAAGGGAACTTTTAGATAGTAAGCACACTAAAGATGCTGACAAATGCTAGGTTTTTGTTGTAAGGCTGAGTTGGTTGAGACTTGAGACTACTGGTCTCACCTTATGGAGTGCTTTTAATATTAATAGAGAACAATCATGATTTATGAGGGTTGAAATAAAGGAATTATTGCTTGGTTAGCGGAAGAGTGAATCGTTGATACCTATTAGGCAATATGAGTGATTTAGTTATTTCCTTCATGAAGAATTGGAGGTGTTTTTTGGTTACTTCTCAACCGAAGTGGAGAAACTTCAAGTCTTGAGTCACGGTGTGATTTGTGAACTATCTTTCTTCATTCTAGTAGTTAGCCATTTATGCGTGAAATTTATGATGTGAGACAATTGATATTGGAGAAAACTTGTCTATATGGTAAAACACTATTTCTTTGAAGACTAGGTTTAGTTGCATCGAGTTGTGCATTCTGCAACTTCTAGTGTTAGGAAAGAGGACCTTTGTGTCATTAAAGACTAGATTTTGTTAATTCTTTTAGCTGACTTATTGCACCTTTCCTCATCTCTCTCTCTTTTTGTGCTTATAATGTGGTTATTGTTAACTTGTTAAATAAACATGTTTGATCTTTGTGTTTATCATTTTTACATTTGATGATAAAATGTTTTTGCTCAAGCTCCTTCAACACCATGGTGGAATGTTCTTTTACATGGACGCCCAAGCTTTGGCAAGACATATTGTTGATGCTAGAACAACAACTTGTTCTCTTCAATCCATATCAGTAAAAGGGCGAGCTGTGGATAAGTGCATCGATACTTTTTAGTAAGCTGTAAGAGTCTTCTTTTCAACTACATGGATGTTTATTGAGTTCCATTATGCAATCTTCTATTGAACTCTATTTTTCCATACGTTTCACAATTTTGTGCTTTCTTCTTTTGCTTTTGTATGCATTTAATAGAGGTCCCTTCATCTATGCTAGCAGTCGAAATAGGATAACTACTAGTAGCAATGACGATCCTATCACTATAGCCAAGATGTTCTAATTGTATTATTTTAAACAGCAGCAATGAGGATTCTCCCATAACCAATGAAGAACCAAGTTAAAACGGTTCTTGATTTTTCTCACACATGAATGAGAGAATCCTCTATGAAGATTAAGAGAAAGATTAAGAGAAAGATTAAGATGTAAGATCTTTGAAGTTTTCCTCTACTTGAAATTTGAAATTTGTGATCAAATGTCTACTAGATCATCTGTTCTGCACATTGACATCATTGATTTTGTGAACAAACTAGAGAAATTTTGAATATTTGAGAGTAATGGCAATTTTAAAATTACAAGTCTGGATATATTCTCGGAGGCAGCAACTGTGGCATCCCAGAAATTCAAAGCCGAGCCATAAGGTGTGTTAAAGTCTTTAATTAGGTGATAGAATTTCCATGGCCTATGTTTTAGCCATTAGTCTTTAATTTGATGATTTGTGCTTGTGATTGTGGAAATTTAAATTTAATAGATTAATAATCTATGCTTGGCCATATGATTTAAATTTCAATGAGCAAAAATATCCTAAGACTTTGGCCAAGATTGAAAATTGAAATTTAGAAATATTTATAGAAGGAATTTAAAAAAAAAAAGAGAAAAAGAGGGTTAAAATTCGAATGGGCCTTGGACCCATTGGCCGAAAGCTTGGTGGGCCAAGCTAGTCGGCCCATTAGAGCCCAAGAAGAGAATTCGACCAGCCCAAGGGGAGTGGCCGGATGGGCCCAAGCCCAAGCCCAAATCAAATTTAAAAGAAAACCCAATAAGACAAGTGGCAAATGGCAAGAGCATGCATTGGTTAGTTTTTAGGCAAAGCAATGATTATCAATCATGAAGATTAGGGAGTATAAGAGGGGAGAAGAGAGAGAAGGTGGCCGGTTCTTTGCTCATTCGGCCGAGAGAGGGTGAGAGAGAGAGAGAGAGAGAGAGAGAGAGAGAGAGAGAGAGAGAGAGAGAGAGAGAGAAAGGGAGAGACCGATAGGGAGAGGAGGCGGAGCCGAGGAGGAAATCGTTGTGTCCCGCTGCCGTTCGCCGTCGTTTGCTCATCTTAGAGGCAAGTGGAGTCCTTAACTTCTCTTGCATGTTTGTTTTGTTGGTTGCATGTTCGATTTTAGGTGTTATTTGTGCGAAAAACTGAGGTAAGAGTTGGTTATTTTCAAACCGTGTGACTGTTCTTGTTCGGTTTGTGGGAGTTAGTAGCTTGTTTGAGCTTGCATGGGTGTTTGGAGTTCGATTTTGGCTTCGATGTCTCATAAAAGTTGTAGCTAACGTCTTGTACTATAACATACTGAAATTTCGTGGAAAATGATGGAGATATGAGGGGTTAAAGTTCTATTATACGGAAACCCTAGATCTGTGGAGTTTCCACTGACCTCTTGCTAGATTCTTGTTTGCATGTTGATTTCTGTTGAAGATTTTACTTCGATGTCTTCATGAAAGTTGTAGGTAACACCTTAAACTACAACATACTCAAATTTGAAGCAAAAAGAACAACTATAGCTTGGTGAATCGGCTAGATCTTGGAAATGATGGTTCTGGTGAAGTATTCCGAGACACCCGAGACTTCATGGACTTAAATGGTGACCATACTTTGGTTATTTGACCTAGATCTCTTCATGAAACTTGTTAATAACACCTTGGTACATAACATACTCAAATTTCAGAGGAAACGAAAGAGAATAGATGGGTGAAATCTAAAAATTTTGGAGATGTGTGTTCTGGACGACGCGGTAGTGGTTCCAGAAGTTTCGCGCGGTTTTATAAATTAATCTAAAAATAATTTGGCTTAGAGTTCTGCATGCAAAAATGCACGAAAATGTGTTGGCTATCACCCTGTAAAATTTCATAATTTTTGAAGACCATATGAGTATTTTAATCGAATTTATTTGGAAACTGTGCAATTTTGGTCATTATCCGAATATCATGTGCTATTTTGTGGAAATTGTGAAATTATGAGAAATTCAATTTGGCCATGAATTTTGTATGAAATTGTCATCCTATTGGTTTTTTTAGTGATTGTTTGAATATTATGATTTTGGGAAAATCATAGATATTAAATTTAATATTTATTTATGAAAATAAATAAATATTATAATAATAATAATAATAATAATAATAATAATAATAATAATAATAATAATAATAAATGGGATTATTTTATTGGCCATGAATTCCATTGAATTTATTATGCATTGTTGTATGACATTGGTGTATGTATGATCATAAATTGTGAAGCATGCGTGAATCACATGCCATGAAATAATAAGATTAAAAGGATGATGAATGTGGAAAACGATATGTGAGTAAGAGGATGTGGTGGAGGATGAGGCCGGAATGTACAGAGATGCATTGCCGAATTCCACCCGGGAGATTCAGGATGCCCGGAATGTGGGGGCCGGAAGCCTTGTCGGAGGTTTCTGCCCGAAGGGAATGCCTCACGATGCCAGGATGTGGGTGCGGGATGCCTGGCTAGAAGGGTAAAGACCGGAAGCCTTGTCGGAGGTTTCTGCCCAAAGGGAACACCTCGTGATGCTAGTTGAGATGCGAGATGCTCAGAATGTGGGGGGCCGAAAGCTCGGTGGCCATGGGATGGCTGGAATGCTGGGAACCCTGTCGGAGAGGTCTTTGCCCGAAGGGATGATGAAATTGATGATATGAGAAGTGGGTGATGTGGTGATCAAACTTAAAGTTAAAAGATGAAAAATGATCACCCATGATATATGATATGCATGATGATATGCATGATGAAATGCATGATGATATGATGATATGTGATGTGATATGAGGATCACCTATGATATGATATATGATATGCATGATGATGATGATGATGATGATGATGATGATATATGATGTGATATGATGATCACCCATGATATATGATATGCATGATGATATGCATGACGATGGTAATGATATGTGATGTGATATGATGATCACCTATGATATGATATGATATGTATGATGATATGCATGATGATGGTAATGATATATTATGTGATATGATGATCACCTATGATATGATATAATATGCATGATGATATGCATGATGATGATGATGATGATGATGATGATGATGATGATGATGATGATGATGATGATGATGATGATGATGATATGTGATGTGATATGATGATGTATGATAATGTGTGCGTGGCTTCAAGGTAAGTAATGCTTGCAATGCATGTGAAATTGCATGATGCATTGAGTTGTTATTGGATTTCCCTATCTGCTGAGTGGTTGTACTCGCCCCTTTTGGGGATAACATTTCAGATTAGCAAGTATGCCGCTACCTACCGTCACGCGATGTACATTTTACGGGATACCATCCGATGTAGAGGTCGAGTGTGTTGAGATAGACTATCCCTCTGTTCCCGGACTAACTTTTATCCGAGTACGTTGTCTAGTGATGTATGACGTGGGCCTGGCTAGGGGTCCTGTTATTCAGGAGTTCATTTCTGTGCACGTTCGTCGGGATGGAGCAATGCGAGGGATGTTGCCGCCACCATCGCCTGATGCACCAGGTTGGGTGTGAGACCTGCGCGTGATGAGTAGGAGCTGGATCTCTTTTGATGTAGATAATCGACACTTTCGATGGGGGTTCGTACTTGTATGATGTTGAGGGTCGATGAGTTTCTTTTTGAAGTTTTAGGCTGGACGTGGCTGAGTCCTAGCTTTTCCTTTTTGATGTACCGACCCAAAAGAAATCCCATCTTGAAATATATATATATATATATAAGCAAAGTGTCGAAGTTGTTTATAAAAATCCTGATGTTTAGCTGGTGTGTATTTGTATCATGGATTGGTAGGGGGATAGATGGTGATGTTTAATTTGTTTCCGCTATGAGTCGCGTTGGGACCAATCGTTTATTAAAAAAAAAAAAAATGTCTGTGATTAACGACGCTTGTTTTAAGTACAAGATAGTGCAAGGAAATAAAGTGTAACATCGGCACCGGTGACGACTGCGAAGGGTTCGGGGTGTCACAGCAACTGTAGTACCTTGCCTTCTCATTTTTCATGAATTTGATTCCATTGTGCTGAAGAGGGGGCATGATAATATGGGCGTCACTGACCATGTCATCAATCAATTAGTTTCTTGCATTCAATGACACTTATAAAGTGGTCATGTGAAATATAGTTGATGGCATGACTCACTAATGGTATGTCATTCATTGGTGCAGTTTTTTTACTGAATTAGATGGTGTTGAAGTTTAAAGTGGTGTGTTTGTGTTAGTAGGGACAAGGTAATAATTTCGTCTTACATGGTAACAAAAAGTACTCTCTTTACATAGCATGCTAACTATAAACTACTATTGGAAATCGCATGGCCATTATGAATGCTTTGCCGAAAAAATTTCTATGAAGCATTTAATATGGAGACTATGTAATAACCTTCAAGGCAAACTATTAAATGCTAGACATGACTTTTCCTTGATTTAGAATTGTTTAACTTTGGATACACAGTATTGGATAGACAACAAATGTATCAAAGAAGGTAACAAACAAGGGGATTGCTTGAATTACTTTTCAGTTGCTGAAGTAGCTTACAAGAAGTGTATTAAATTGGTCTTGAGTCTCTTCAATGGAATCAATGGATGTTGATCATTTCAGTTTTGGGTGTGCCAAAATCTTATGAACTCATCATCATTGACTGCCCCAAGCTCAATAGAGATGGATAAGGTATGTATCATTTGATTGGTAAAGACAGTCGATCATGGTAAGTCCATAGAACTAGAGTTTGTTTTTTGCTACGTTCTATTTTGTGAGTTTTCTTTCAGCTAAGCTTTTATCTTAGTTCTAGAACCACCACTTGCATTCGTTCATCCTCTTATCTTTGAGCAAAATTCCTTTTTCGCATGTCATGAACATGCGATACTTTCACTTGCCTCCACGGTGGTGATGCTTTGCTAGTTTATGTTGTGCATCAGCATAATGTTGGGGTTGACATGCTTTGTAGAATGTAACTTGCTTAGATAGTAAGCATGTCACGCCCCAATCCTTCGAGCGCGTGCCAATTCTGGTTTGGTCGATTAAATAGCGACGTCCCAGGACGCGTCGCCGACCCATTCATTTTAATGCACATGCGGAAGCGAAATAAGTAAATCCCCAGATAACAATTAGATGGGATAGAAAAGTAGGGCCAATTTTGAAAACCAATGACACGTTTATATATATACAATACTAGTCTAATAAAAATAGAGTCTACAAAACAAGGGGGGCTTCCAAGGACTATAGGCACACTAGGTAGTCGAGTTCTCCTCTGAAAGCGTCGGGGATCCTGGATTCGATGGACTTAGGTCCACCACCAAACCACTTTGAGGATCTGCAGTGCCTTTCTCAAATGCAACCTTCAAGACAACTCAAGGTTCTTTAGATTCCGATATAGGGCCCTCTCTCGGTCCATTCTGCTCTCGACAGTACCATGATCAATAATGGTAGGGCACTTTACGGGGGTAGACCCACATCAACCCAAATCACAGACTGTACGAGAGTGTACTCTCGTCCCCTAAGGTCCCTAGACATCGGAATATAAGTTACCTGTTCCTTGATTTGCTTCGGTTGTCCAAGATGCTCGAGGGGAGCTACCATCTATGGACCTGAAATGTTATCCCACAACGTGGTGAAACGACGTCGCAGCAAGTTCTACCCTCTAAGATCCAACTAGGAAGAAAATATACCCTGAGGGCTGCTTAAGCACAAACACGAGTTAGAAGACTTACCTTGGCCTCAATTCCTTTTTACAAGTCAATGTCAATCAAATAACCATCCAATCAGATCGAACTATCGATCAATTGACTTAGTCGATTCCATGTCATCAAGACCCTTCCCCGGTCATCTCAATCAATACTATCTATAAAGTCTGGTCATATTCAGGACTGCTCACTCTAAGCTGTAAATAGATTGTATAGCTCGCACTAAGCTGATAAATAATATACTGCTCACTCTAAGCTGACATATCACCCGCAGTCTGATATAGTATACTAATAATGCTCACTCTAAGCTGATAAGGTATACTGCTTGCACTAAGCTGACATATCAAAGCCCGTAGGTTGATACCTTCCTGACCATTTAACATTTATGCAATTTTTATCATACTTGATAAAAATACTCGTGTGTGGGTACACGGTTGGCTTTAGCAAAAATACAATATTTTCACACTTGAAAATCCCACTAATTTCACTGATCCATAAACTCATTTTTGGTATTGTAAACCGATGCCCGGTGATTTTCTAATTAATTACTGAAATTAATTACTTTTGGAATAATTTCCCAAAATCACAATCCACACAATTCACATCCAATCAACACAAAATAAAAGTCAATTAAATAAACAGATCACACCACTACAATCAGCATAAAATTCCGGTCTAATTTCTGAAAAATAAATAATTATGAAAAATAATTAATAAATGCCAATAAATAAGACTTAGGCCCGTAAAGCCTAATTAAAAGCCGAGACGGACCTGGAAAATTTTGGAACCACTCTAGATAAATACTAGAGCTTGTTTGAGCCCTAATTGCACTAGACTATCCACCTAACATGCAACAACAATTAATTAAATTGCTAATAATCTAACTATCCACATAATCCGTACTTAACTTAAACTAATCAACTCTTAAGCATCATTAACCTACTAAGCGAGAATTAGTGAGTTAAACTCACTTGATTAACAAACCGCTCAATTCAAATCAATGGGGACTCGACGAGGCTCGATAAACTCCAAAGGGGGAATGCCTTTCGGGGTCGGGAACGGCCCGAAAATGGCCCCAACAGTGGCTAGAATACCCACTAGTTCTGGCCTCTATTCGATGCTGGTTGATGGCTGAAGAGGCTGCTTCGGTGGCCGACTGAACAAGAAATGACGAGGGAGGGCTGCAACGGCCTAGGCGGGCAAGGGTGGTGGCATACGGCGATGGTGAGAGCTCCGGCAAGGGCCTGAGCTGGCCTAGCAAGCTGCTGGAAGTGTAGGTTAGGCAAGACAGTGTGGTTGGGGTAGCAGCAAAGCGCAACAAGTGAGAGAGCGCGCGGGGGCGCAATATGGCAAACGGCGGTGGCTCCAGCTTCAGCGTGTAGTTGCGACGGAGGAGGGAGGCTGAGCTGCAGTCTCTACCTTGTTGGGACTTCGAACAACAAGAAGAAAAGAGGAGGAAGGGTCTTCGACAGTGCAGGAGGGAGGGGGAACCGAGTTTGGCTGGTGGGACTAGTTTGGCCGCCTTGACTGGTCTCCCTTGCTTAACTGGTACCCACAGCCATTTTTCCAGACCATGCTACCCTTTCTAGAAGCTTGAAGTAGTCCAAAGGTTGTAGGCAAAGGGGGCACACGAATTTGTGCACATTTTTCTCCCATTGGACTTCAATTCATCCTTGAATTGACTCAATTCGGCTTCTGTAAAACCAACCATCAAGTCCTCAATCAAATTGGTATTTTTCTTCACCAATATAACCCACTTACATCCCAATTTCGCAATAAAAAACAGTCCTTGGAATATTCTTGACAAAAACGATCCTATCTCGACTTTTTCCCAAAAAAAATCTCGGTTTGCATAAAAATCTTCAGAGATTGAGTTGACATTCCTAAAATGATTTGTGACAAGACAGAACTTTCAATTTCTGAAATCGGATTTAAATTCACAATAAATTTCAATTTAGCGTGTTTTTAACGTGACCTAGGCTACCGAGTAGCTTTTAGAAAGTTTTAGTGCAAATGACTCGTGATCAATTTTCTTTGAGCCACTATGAACCTCTTTGATACATTGGAGACTCTCAGTTGTCGTGAAAATCTTGAGGATTCAAATACGAACACAAATTACCAAAACGATTAAAAAATCAATCTAATGCCGGTCGACGAGAATTTTGTAATTTAGTGGAATCACTCACGTTTAGCCACACATCTCTATCGAACCAATCTATTTCTGATTTTTAATCGATTTATAACTGTGCTGTGATGACCTCAGCAAATGAGCACGGTCGAGTAGCTGATTCTTAGTTGAATTCTCAAGTCTAATGCATTAAAATTCCTCAATGACTTCCCCATATAGTCCAATTATCTCACGAGTGATCAGCTCGAGAATAGCACTATAGGCATGTCGATAAAAGGCCCGATTAATTTAATTGAAAGTAAAATTAAAAATCCAAGATGTCACAAAGCACACTGAATATGCTAACAAACGCTAGGTTTTGTTGAAAGGCGAGAGGTGGTTGAGAGTACTTGGTCATACCTTATGTAGTGTCTTTTCAATTTCACTATAGAACAATCATGATTTGTGAGGAATAAAATAAAGGAATTAACACCTTGTTAGCGAAAGAGTGAATTGTTGATACCTTTTATGCTGTATGATATATTTAGTTACTTCCTCTATGAAGAATTGGAGGTGCTTCTGTAGTTACTTTTGAACTTACATTTTGTTTGTATGTCTGTTATTCGTTCATTCCCTCCCATCTTAAATTACCAAACATAGTTGGGGAAGATGTTGCAATTCGCCAAATAAGGCATTTACGTTCTTGAATTCTTATTTGTTGTGCCGATGACATGTCTTTTTTGAATCTTTTACTATGTTGAGAGGTCTAGGAATTTGATGACTTCTACTCATCAATGAATTTAATGAGGCAAATGCAATAACCTGGGTTGCTTACTTTTTAATCATCTTTGTTTCTTTTAGTTTTAGAGATTGAGCAAGGATTATCTGATGTTGCACAATTAAAGATTATTGTAAGCTTTACTTCACATTTGATGCCCATGATTATAGTTGCAATTTTCTAGTATTCCCATTCTTAAAGTTAAAATTATGCTTCCCTAGCAATAGCTATAAGCTTTCTTCATCTATTTCTACAGAGTCCTAAAAATGCAATAAACTATTCATGCTAAAATGTCTTCAAGTGTAATGGGTGGGGATCTATATGAAGTTGCTAACTAGGAAAACTTTTTCTAACTAATAATCCTATTTTGCTTGGCCATTCAATGGCTTAATGTGCTAAGTATTAACCTTAGCTTTCGTTTATTGAAGTACTTATTTTTAGTACTAATGATTAGCTTAATCAAAGTACATCATTTATTTCATAGATTTTGATTAAGTCGGTCATGTAGTAGACGTGTTTGGGAACTGAAACTGGAAAGATCCGTAACTTCCTTTCATATCCTTGAGTGTGCTTCCCACATACTTCATGCCGTCTGATCGCTTAATTCACTTTATCTTGCTAGATGAGGGATATGTTATGCTTTTAAAAAATGGAGTTGTTCCTCATACTCAAAATGTGTAAGGATCCTATATTATTTTATGAGTGTCTTTCTTGATCAAGTATCCGGACAAGCAATACTTATCTATGTAGTCAGTTCCCAAGTGTTTGTTCTCCATTAAGTGCTTTACTTTTCATGTAATGTCAAAGTCATCTTTTTATGATAAGCTGTCTAAACCTTCTTTTGCGGATTGACAGTCAAGTGAAGGGAGCTGGTGGTTGTGTTTTGTAGAATCTTCAATGAGATGATGGGTTTACCTGAGATTGTGGGGCTTAACTACCTATTATTGTTTCCTTAATGCATTCTGCATTCTTGTGAGTGAGGTAGATTATGCATGGATTTTGTTCAAGAAAGCTTGTATAATTACATTGGTTCTGTCCGAGCTATAGCTATTGTTCATTCTTTCTGGTGACTCATAACACCTTTCCTCATCATACTTTCCTTCTATCTCTCTCTAAAATATGGTTATTGTTCACTTGTTAAATAAACCTATTTCTTCTTCGTGTCTATCATTCTTACATTTACTTGAGGCAAAAGATCTCTTCAAGTGCTATAACTTGGAACAAATGGATACTTAAGTGCCATAACTTACGAAAGGTACACTTAAGTGCTACATTTTAAGAAAAGTGGGACACTTGAGTGCCATCTCCAACGAAGCCGGCCGGAAATCATATGTCACAATTAAATATTGATATTTCTCGTCGAGGTGGCTTGCTGGAGAGCTGACTCAGCTCTAATTAACCCAAAACGACATCGTTTTGGCATAATTTGAATTTTAATATAATATAAGAATTAATTAAATTAAATTTAAAAAAACAATAATATAATTTATATTTATTTAAAATAAATAATAAATAAAAAAATGGAGGAGAAGGAGGAAGGCGGCCGGCGTGGCTGAGGGCTAAGCCCTCACCGCCGCCGCCTCCCCGCCATTGCCGAAAGGTGGGGGAGGGTCGGGCCGAGGCCGTCGAGCCCTTTCCGAGGGCTGGCGGCCCCGCTATCGAGACGGCGAGGGCCTGCGTGCCCTTGCCCCCGCATCTAGGCGAGGGTCGACAACCCTCGCCCAAATCTAGGGCGAGGGCACGCAGCCCCTCACCGCCACTGGCTAGGGCCGTCGGCCCTCGGCTAGGGCTCGCGGCCCCGACCCTTATCGCTGGTTGCCTCCCTCCTCCTCCTCCCTCCCCCTTTTTTCCCTCCTCCTTCTTCCTCCTTAGCTACCGGCTGCCTCCCCTTCTCCTCCTTCTTCCTCCTCCTTAGCCGCTGGCCCTCCCTTCTCCTCCTTCTCCTCCTTCCCCCCTCGCCGGATCTAGGTGAGCGTTGACCCCCGGTGGGCGCGGCCCTTGGCTTAGTCGAGCGAGGGTCACCAACCCTCGCCCCATTGGGGGAGGGCTCGCGAGCCCTCGCCGCCGGTCGACCGGGGTTGCCGGCCCCTAGCTAGGGCTTGGCAACCCCAGCCGACCCTCCCCCTTCGTCGCTAGCCCTTGCCGGCGGCGGCGGGAAGAGGTAGCAGCTAAGGGCTCACCTTTAGCCGCATCCTTTTTTTTTTATATTTTTTATAAATGTTTTACATAAATTTAATTTAATTAATTTTTATATTAATTTTTTACCATCTCAGATCAAAACGATGCCGTTTTGCACTTGCTTCGTCGGAAAATTTATATGTCGGTGTTTTAGCTTGATTAGCACTCAAGTGATCCATTTTGCTCCGATTTTGGTACTTAAGTGTACATTTCGTAAGTTATGGCACTTAAGTATTTCTTTCTACCAAGTTATGGCACTCCAGGGGTTCGTGTCTCCATTTGCTGATGTAAAATGTTTTTGTGCAAAGCTCGTATAAGGAATGGTCAAATGTTCATTTACATGGACGTCTGGGCTTTGGCAAGACACACATTGTTGGTTATGCAACAGCAACTTGTTCTCTTTAATCCATACAAGTGAAAGCGCTGAGACGTTCAATAAGTACATTGGTACTTTTGAGCAAGCTGTAAGAGGCTTCTTTTCAACTTCACCGATGTTAATTGAATTCCACTGTACAATCTTGTATTAAACTATAATATTCCAGACATTTCACAATTTTGTGCTTTCTTTTGTTGCTTTTGTATGCATTTAACAAAGGTCCCTTCATGCATGCTAGCATTCGAAATCATATAACTAGCAGTAGCAATAAGGATGCTCTCGCTGCAGCCAAGGTGTTCTAACTAAATTATTGTCAACAACAGCTCCCATAACCATTGAAGTGGCCAAATTAAAATGGTTGATGAGTTTCCTCATGCATGAATGAGAGGATCCTCCATGATCATTTGGTCAAGAGATAGATTACGATGTAAAATATTTGAAGCTTCTCTCAATTTGAAATTGGTGATCAAGTGTCTACTAGATTTTCTATTTTGTACATTGATGGCATTGATTTTGTTAGCAAAATTGAAAGATTATGAATATTTGAGAGTAATAGCAATTAGAAAAATACAGTTTGGATATATTCTCAAAGGCAGCAGCTTGCCTTCTCTTTTTCAATGAATTTGATTCCATTATTACAAAGAGGGGCCATGATAATACGGGGTCAGTAACCATATCGTCAATCAAGTTAGTTTATTACATTCTATAGCACTTAGAAGGTGGTCATACGAAATTTATTTAATTGTTTGACTCACTACTGATATGTTATTGATTGGTGTAATTTGTTACTGAATTAGATGGTGTTGCAGTTTTAACCAGTGTGTTTGTCATTGCCAAAACAAAGCAATAAGTTCGTATTAAATGATAACAAAAAGTACTCTCTTCCAATAGTACACTAATTGTCAACTGCTATTGGAAATTGACGGCTACTGTGAATGGTTCAACGAACATTTTCTACAAAGCATTTACTATGGATACTATGTAATAACCTTGAAGGCAGACCATAAAATGCTAGACATGACTTTGCTTTGATTTAGTACTGTTTTACTTCAGATACACAGTATCGGATAAACTACAAATGTATCAAAAGATGAGATTGCATGAATTACTTTTTAGTTGCTGAAGTAGCTTACAAGAAGTGTGTTATGCTAGTCATGAGCCTCTACAACGGCATCAACCGATGTTGATCATTTGAGTCACGTGACATCGAGCATTGCAATTTCCCGTTATCATGATATCTTTGCCATGTGAGGTTTTCTTTCATTTTGCTCAGGGTTCATCCATCTACTAATAATTCTAATTCACTTTTCTTTCGAGGATGATTTTTCTTTTTATCATTGTCTATTCATGTGCTTTGAGTGCTACCCGAGTTACATTTGATGTGAAGCAGACTGCGCTTACTTGACGCCGCACTTCCGAGTCCTAGCTGGCTCAACTTATGTTATGTGATTTTCCTTCTATACGGTAGAGGTTGGATATTCTTAGACTCATATCCAGGAAGGTAGAAAGTTAGCTTCCATCGATCTGCCAGTGCTTTTGCTTTGAGCATTTCATTTTTGACGTGGTCTGAAACAGGTTGTACATATTGAAATTTATGGAATTACTTGTTAAAGAAATATATAACCGCGATCCTACTTTTTCCGAAAGATGCATCCAAAAGATTACATATGAACAGAGAATTGCTTAAAAACAAACAAGAAGAGTTAGAAGCAAAGTCGATTTGAGCTGCTAAAGATCCTGTTTGAACTTATGTCATCGAAGGAGTGCATTTGGTGATACATGTTAAGTTAAAAGCTAAACTCCTCCCATGGAGTTCTAAGTCCTTGCACCCCAAATCACCATAAACATTGTAAATTACAAGAGAACATTGTAAAAGATGTTGTGGTGTGGATCTGCAACACACTTAGGTGAGGCTCAGTTAAGTTTAGATGTCCAATAGTAAGTCACTTTTAAACTCGATTTAAAATCTACCGATGTTGCTCGAAAGAAAAATGAGAAAGGCCTTTACAAATGATTCCAAGAAACGGGACTAAGACTTGCCTTTGGTTATCATTTAGTATAACCTTTCTAAGACATCATTATCCTCTCCTTTTCTTTTCTGTTCACTAATTAGGAAGATATTGGGTGGATTCAATTAATTATATTAATCCGATTTTGTCTGATTAGTCAATGAAAGTGGCAACCATTGGGCAATGCTGAAGTTTTGCTGAGTGTATGATTTAATGCCCTTGTGCAGCTTTCTTTGGCCAGTGATGTCGACTTAGATGCTATAGCTCATATGACAAATGGGATTTGGCGGAGTGGATCTTCAAGCTCTACTTTCAGATGCACAGCCTCAAGCTATTCACGATTTTCTCGACAGTAGGAAGGGCAATCAACATGGGAAAAAGCCAATTATAACCGTCCTCTTCTAAAGTCCGTTGCTTTGAAGGGAAGACTGGGTGCGTTTGGGAAGACTTTTGGGGGAAAGTCTTTAGGAAAATGCAAACACCTTTGAGTTAAAGATGTTTTTCAAAATGCATTTGTGCTTGGTAAATTATACTTTGAAAGTACTTTGTGAAGCACTTTGAGCAAAATAGTGTTTTGAGAATTATATTTACAAAGCATCTTTGTGGTAAAAAAAAATTATCAATTGATCATGCCTCAGCAAAGCAGAATGGAAGTCTAGCCCCAATCGAGAAAAGCTAATCTTAGCACAGACTTTCTCAAGTTCTATCCATCACAAGGAGGTTAATCATTTTACCATGCAAAATCTTATTTTTTTTAAGGATACGTCACTAATTAGTTATTAGTAGGCTGATTAAAAAAGTTGATCCTTTTTAGTATGATGAGCAAAACAAAAGCATTTAATATCCGGTATTTCTAGCCTAAAGATAAAGGAAGAGATTTCTCATTGAACAAACAAAAAGATAAAAGGGGATCCATTATGCTTTGGTCACACCGGATGTTGGGCAAATTCTATGAGATATTGAATTGAACTTTGATCTATATGTAAAAGAACATAGAGGAGTCAAATGCTTTCTCTAGAATTATACATGGAGATTCTGGATTCTTTGAAAAGATATATATAAGCACCAACCATAAAACTTTTTGTTTCATGAAAATGCCCAAAGATACGATTATTTATGTTTTGAAATAATTTCCAAATGTGACTCTAAATAAGATTTTCATTACATATATACATATCTCCTAATTCTAGGAGGGTAGCATATACATTTGAAAGCGAAATGCACTTAGTACATTTAAATTTAACAAAATATCACCTAAATACATGAACAAAGTGAAAAGACCCAGATTAAAAAGGAAAAGTTGCATATAAATTGTGGGTGGGCATAATTAGATCCAAATATTTTTTTTGTGATACCAAAATCTCCAAACTTTTGTTTTGCGACACTAAATTTTAAGGGTGAATGTATAGAGAATTTTTGGGTTAATTCCAAAAAAAAGCACCAACTTTAGGTCGATGGACAGATTTGGCCCAAACTTTTTTTTGTCTCGTAAAAAAAGCACAAACTTTAGGTTAATGGACAAATTTGGCCCAAACTCTTTTTTGTCTCATAAAAAAGCACAAACTTTAGGTCGAGTGACAATTTTGACCCAAATTTTTTTTATTTGGAAAAAAAATCAGCAACTTTCACTTAAATCCTAAATCTGGCCACCCTTAATTTATATTCATTCATTGTCCTTAATCCATGTGCACTTGTTGGCTAATGCCATCCATTTTTTTCTTGTTTGAGCCATAGCTTGAAAAATAACAGTGAAACTATGACATCTCCTATACTTCACTAGCAAGTAAAAAAATCTCACAATTGAATTTTTCTCGCTAGACTTTATTGTTTTGTCGTAATATGAAACTGTAGATCACCACCTGTCAAGAGAAACCATGGATGAGATCCACCAACCTCACAGCTAGAACCTTTTCTCTTGAAATAAGGTTAACTTCAAATAGAAAGTTAATAGTAAGGGTTAGATTTTGGATAGGAGTGAAAGTTTGTTATTTTTTTATGAGACAAAACAAAAATGGGGGCAAAATTGTCAATTCATTTAAAGTTTGTGCTTTTTTACGAGATAAAAAAAAGTTCAGGCCAGATTTGTCTCTCGACCTAAAGTTTGTGGTTTTTCATGAGATAAAAAAAAGTTTTGGCCAGATTTGTCTATCAATCTAAAGTTGATGCTTTTTTAAGGAATTAGCCCGAGAATTTTTATATCATAAGAAGAAGTTTGGGATATATATACAAATTTGGAATTCCTGATGCCAAAAAAAAAGTGTGAGGGTAAACGGTGACCAAACTGCCCTCACTTCTTGACGAATTTCCGTAAAAAATATCCGGACCGTGAAAAATCCCCTACCCTTCCCTCGGTCACCGCAAGCCTCCGCCACTCGCCGCCGCGTCGCCGTCGCCGTCGACGTCGCCGTCGTATCCCCTTCCCGTGCCATCACCCCTCGTCATCGAGCCGCCCCCGGCCATCACCTGCGCCGATCGTTTCGCGTCCCGTCTCGGCCAAGCCACCATCTCTCTCCCTCTCTCCCCGTGTTTCCTCTTCGAAGCAATTATTTTGTCAATCTGAACGGCTTTTTCACTTACGAAGGAAGGCCGCCTGTAACTTCTAGGTAAACCCAGCGAAAGTTAGAGAGATCTCTCTCCGTTGCATTATCAAGTTGCTACGAGGACCAGACTCGGACTTCCCCAGTCACCGGGCAGACCCAATTCGGAGATCCATCTCTCCATCTTCCTTCCAGAATGAAGAAAAAGAGGGAGGAAAAAGAGACGGCGATGGCAGCTGGGACAGGCAGCAGCGGTGATGGCGGATCGGGGAGGGGTTACGATGTGTTCCTGAGTTTAGGGCTTTGGCTTCCGCCAGGCGCGTCCGGTTGTTTTAGTAAGTGGCATTCGTTGGATCAATTTTTTCGATGCTCTGTGGAAATTGTCCTGCATAAGCAGGCTGAAGGTGCTGGTGAAAGAGATGTTTGATGAAATTTTGGATATTTTTTGTTTTGTTTTTTTTTTTTTTTTTTTTTTTTTTTTTTTTTTAGAGTAGTAGTGGTGATTGGTGGGATGATGCTTGCAGGCTGCAGCAATACAAGCTGGTCGAGATGAAACTCCTAGCTCAACAAAGGGATCTTCAGGTGTGATGTTGTATTCTGCTATGTCAGTTTGGCGTAATCGCTGGCTTTCTCTAATTCGTATTTTTGCTGGCAAAGGTTTCCTGACTTTATCGATGCTAGTTTGGGATTTGTTATTATCGACATCCCTATAGATGTTTGTGTATAATTTCTCATCGACTGATTCTTTTGTATCGTTATATCTGCTATTGAATTTGCTGTTGAGTTACATTTCGTTGTTCATTTTCTTTGTGTGGTCACAAACAAAGACCCGGATTCAAATGTACTGCTGAATATCATAGACGCTATCCCTCCTGTCTGACCTTGTGCTAGCACTAGACCTTGTGTCTTTCTCTTCTTTTTCTTTGGTTTTTTCAGTATAGTATAACCAGCACAGTGTTGAAATGTTGCGCAATGGTTAACATGGAGGTGGGCGTACGTGCATGTGGGTAAAGAACTTTGAAGCATTTAAGTGTGCAATCTTTTTTTTTTATTCTTAGAAGCTGTAAAGACATGCTAGACATATTGATACCAAAGGCTTAATCACGATGAATATTTAGTTTCAGGAAAAAGAAATGTACTAGGTCAAGGCAGATAAGTAACACAACAAGAAGCTTGTCAGTTCTGAGTTCTGTCTTTTGTAGTGCATTGTTTATTTAGTATCTTACATTTTTCATTAATGGAATGGGCATGTCCTCAATTAAGAAGGCTGCTACTCTCTCTTGCAGTTTCCTTTCTCCTTATTTCTTCTATCTAGTTTCTGTTTTTCTAGTTCAACTTAAACCTCATCTCAAATTCGAGTGAGCTTTACTTTTCCCCTAAAAAAGGATGAGAAATTGGCTTACTGTTGCAGTTATTGTGATCTAATCTAAAATAAAAAGTTAAAACAAATCCAGATGGTCAGCACCTCTTGTTGTCTCCCAATTAATTTCTCTTTACATTGACCTGATAGATGCGAGTGCACGTGGTTTTTTATTCCCACAGAACTTGATGACTTTGTTAGTATTTTATTGTTACTCTGTCAGCATGATGCTTGTTCATTTGCTGTTTACTGGGTTGTTAATCCAATGTCTATATTAAATGCCAGGCAAAAATTCCTGATATTGAGAAGTGTTTAGACATAGTCGCCACTCCACAGACCAAGAAGAGTTCTGGTGAGGTTCGTTGTCTCATGCAACTCATACTTCTGACTATGTGAACAAGATTTTGGGTGAATTTCCATTTATTTCCACAAGTTGATAGGGAAGTGGTGGTTATTTGCTTTTTAACAACAAGCTGTGGATTTCGGTAATTTAGTTGATCGGTGCCAATTGATTGACGACCTTGTGATGAAATTGCAAGGCTTTGAATCTTGAAATGATTGCAGTTACTTACCTCTGAGCAAATTAGATCGAGATGTTCACATGTAATTAGAATGGGAAAGAGACTCTCCTTCCAAAATGCTTGCTTGGCCCATTTATGGAAATGAAGAATGTCGATGCACATCACTAAATAGTAAGCCTTGTTTATTATGCTCTCCACGTTAGGAAATAATCTCATTTAAAGGTACCATGAACATGCTGATTAGGTGTTGATTAGGTGTTGCATCTTGCATGTTATACCTTATAAATCTTCCTCATCCTTTATCACATAAAATGGTTTGTCATTGAAAAACGTTGGTATTATTGCTCATGTTGTGCATTAGAGGCTTTCAATTGCTTATCTTAAAATGAGTAGGAACTATCTGCATTTAGGTTCTATTTAGAAAGGAATCACTTCAGCAGATCTTTCTCATCCTTTGAGAAAGTGCAAGAATATAGGAAGAGATATTGTTTTGCATGTTATTCCAGTTCAGAGCCTGGTTAATGGTATTGCGAAAACTGACAAAAGAAAGGTGGAGATGTATCTAATTCTGGAGTTCTTTCCTTTTTTTTTTTTTTAAACTGTTTCACATTGGTTGTTCTTTTTTTGGCTGAACCTTTAATGAAGCTCAGACCTGGTATTAGTGTCTTGTGTATAGAACAAAATAAACAATTCATTTGTTTCATGTGCCCCTTCATTTAAATATGAGAATGCTTTCTTGCTGATTGAATATTCTTCAGAAAGCAATAGTTATTAGAGCAAACCTCTTAGTAGAGTTATTTACATGAGAGTGAATCTAACAAACTTGGGGTAAGAAGTTAGTCTTAGAAATTGTTAACCATGTGTGAAGTCTAAAAAGCCATCCTTTTCCTTAATGCAAGATTTAAAGGCTCTCTTATTTCTATCTCTTGACTAAGAAAAAGACTAAGATTTGGATTGGGATTCAATTCCATGGTCACCACATCTTATCTGCATCTTTTCCAGCATATCCATGTCCAAAGGAGATCTAGTCTGAGGGCAACAAATCGGTGGGTGATCTGAGGATTCTCATTGACTTTGCCATAGCTAGTACCTATTTGTATGCACCCTTCTTGTTTTTGGTTTCTTTTTGTATGTTGGCTATTTGGAAACCCTCCCAGGGTAATCACACATGTCGAAAACTTGTGATGCCGAATAGTTCCATATGGTTTTCATCTAAGCAGCTAATACCCCCTGCCTTCTTTGGACAGAGTCCTTCCCTGTCTCTTTGTTACCAGCTATATTGCGTAAGAGACTTAAAATTTGGCCATCTCATTCTCTACTGGTTACCAGTCTCTGCATAAATGGGGAATCCTACCAATACCTTTTGCCATCAACAAAGTTTCCTGCTCATGTGCTATAATAGCCATATCTCTGCAGTGGACAAGAACCTGTGAGATTTGTCCTGCATGATTAGTCCGTAGCATCAACTATGGGTCGCCAGGCACTCAGCCCCTCTTCCAAGACCCATCTCTCTCTCTCTCTCTCTCTCTCTCTCTCTCTCTCACACACACACACACACACACACACATGCAAACATGGACAAACACAAGTACTACTATGTGCTGCCTCCATCTTTCTTTGCACTGAGGTTTACTCCATTAAATAGGCTATGACCATGCTGACAGTACATAAACAAAGGTACGGTATATCTCTTAATACGAAAATCCAGGATTTGAATTAGTCAACGATTTCAAATTGGGGCACCTTGATGCAACAATTAGTTCACCACTCCATTCCACCACAATGTTATGCTCTTGTTTCCTCTCTTATTTATTTGATATGTATACCTGCATAATGACTGAAGCAAACCGGCTTATTTGCTATAGCAAAGTGACCTGTGATTGAGGATGCCATTATATGCATGCACAATGAGCTTGAGTTTCTATTACAGTAAGATTGAATCATGGCCTCAGAACTGGAATTTAAGTTTGAAATTCAAACTGAGGTACTTAATGGGTATCTGTCAGACTCATGCTGCTGACGTTGAGGCTTTTCACAAAGTAAGCTTGGTATCGCGTAACCAGATCATATTTTTTTCAATCCGGAGTTCTTTCTCATTATATCCGCTGGAGTTCTTTGTATTGTCTTAGAATCGACCAATTTTTTGCTTTGCAGTTTCTGTTTCTCATCTGGAATCCTCAACAATCTATCAGTCATCTTTTATATATGATGTCAACTAAATTTTTCTCATAATCTTGTTATGCTAAAAAATATTATCTTAAAAAAATATTCTTGCTCCTCAATGCTCTCTTAGCCGATCATATTACCCCTTTCTATCTTTACAAAGCAAATGGAGGATAGGCTAGTTTAATTCTTGCCATACTAGGAACTAATTTTGGTACGGTTGACATGATGTGAAATATCCAATTGTTGTTTCTCCTTTGCAAATGCACTTCTGGAAGCAATATTCCTAACAATCTAGGTTAGTGCTTTGAAGAGCCCATGCTGATCTCAATAATGGGGTGGTTTTAGATTTGAACACCTGAATATCACCAGTAATATTTAGCTAGTTGCTTTGGTGTCTGAAGGTCCAATTAGAAACTGACATGGGGTGGGATTACTGTGCTTAAGACCTAAGACTATCAAAACGTTTATGGCGCAAAAGATACTAGGCACCAAGCTGACTGGTTTTCATGACTCTTTATTTTGTATACAGGCACTCCTTGCTGATTTTGAAGTCTTTGAAGGCATATACTCTCGAGCTCGCATTGAAGATACTGATTCAGTATGTCTATGGCTGGGAGCAAATGTTATATTGGAGTATTCATGTGAAGAGGTTGTACCCAAGTTTAAGCAATTTCCCTTTCTCTCCAATAATGATGTCAAGTATCTTATTTATTGCATAAATTTATGTTGCAGGCCACAACCCGTCTACAAAAGAACTTAGAAAATGCTAAAGCAAGTTTATAAGCTCTTGTTGCTGATCTACAATTCTTAAGGGAGCAAGTAACAATTTCGTGGGTAAGTCAGAATTATTTGGAACTTGGAGGTCCTTGTTTATTTCAAGCCATTTACTGCAAGAGATTTTTGTTGCAAGAATGATGCATTTAATGATCCGTCTAATGTCGTTTGTGATCTTGTGGTGATTTGGGCGTAACGGTTGTTAAACCAATTCTAGACTGATTCTTTAGAAGTTTGTATCGTCAAAGAGCACATATAGCAAAGTTTATCCCTACTCCCACAATTTATGCATTCTTACCATAAAAGCCTGCATTTATTTCCCGAAGTTACTTTCCTTGATGAGTGATGACCAAGCCCACAATTTATGCATTCTTACCATAAAAGCCTGCATTTATTTCCCGAGTTACACACATTTCCTTGATGAGTGATGACCAAGCCTCACCTGGCCACGACAAAAAGTTGATGGCGAAATCTATATTGTAAATAACTAAATTCACCCAATTTTCACTAAAATGACAAAATTGCTTCAAATCATTCGGTCGCAATTTAATTGATAGCCCCAAATTCATTAAAAAAAAAAAATCTATTTCAATGTAGGATTTTGTTACCATAATTAAGAATTTCACATGTCTAGTTTTTCTTTATAATAGCTATTTCAAATATATTTAAAACGCCATTTCTTTTTTCACTATTAGATTTTTCTTCCACAAAATTTAGTTTGGTCTAAAAAAGAAATTTCCAAGAAACCTAGTATGTCAAGAAAATTTAAGGATGAATCTAGAAAAATTGTTATATAAATAATCTTTTGACACAAACACTTGTTTACAAATTTTCAATTTTGTTGTGCATATCACTATTGAACTCCTTCTTTTATCATTTGACTAAATAAAATTACCTCTTATCAGTTCTCTTCTATACATACATACATGCATGCATGCGTGCGTGTAAATTTATCAAATCTTCTATACATATATACATACATATACATACATACATATATATATATATATATATATATATATATATATATATATATATATATAATGGGATGATCGGATAAATCAAGAAGGACTAGCAAAGATTTTGAACTTATTTCAAAATAAAGATTCAAAATGTTAGATCAAAATCTTGAATTTATCTGACAAATTTAGATAGATTATCAAAAGGGCCTTTAAATTTTTGTTATCAATCAAGAAGGACCAACAAGGATTTTAATAGTGCATTACATTTCAATACAATACTTATCACATACAATTATTGTTCAATTTGATCAAGGCTAAATTGATCATGCCACTTAGTGTGACATTGGATTAAATATAAGGAGATCTGCTTTTTGGGGCAAAAGTGGAATGGAATTCTGGCTCCAACTGACAAAAGCTAATCCTTCTTAATTGAACGAGCAAAACAAAAGCAATTGTGCGTGATTGTACAGTAAAAGTTCTATAGTGAAAGTAAATAATAATTTTGCTGCAATAATTTGATGGTGAATAGTATCTTGTCTGCTAGTACCAGAGGCCCACTGGCATAGTGAAAGTAAGCAACAATTCTACTGTAGTGATTGGACGGTGACCAGTTTCATTGCACATGCTGCTACAATTTCTAGTGGGTATCTTCCCTTGGTGATTTTGTTCTTCTTCTAACAGGTGGATCCCATTCCAGTCATCTTCTTTTGCATCTCCATTACAATGTGATTGGTGGGAGCCAACTTTTCACTTTTGGTGGACCCTTAATTTCGGAAATGATTTTCTTCATTACTGCAACATATTCATGCGATAATTGTGCATTAGCAATGTGGCTTGCTGCAAGAATGATGCATTTGATGATCCGGCTACTATTGTTTGTGATCTTGTGGTGATTTGGGCGTTTTGGTTGTTTAACCAATTCCTGACTAATTCTTTGGAAGTTTGTATCTTCAAAGTTTATTTCCCCTCCCGCAATTTATGCACTCTTACCATAAAGGCCTACATTTATTTATTTCCTGGGTTACACACATTTTCTTGATGAGTCATGATGATCAAGCCTCTCTCGGCTTACGGCAAAAGTTGATGGAGAAATCCATTTCATGTATAACTAAATTCACCCAATTTTCACTAAAAAGATCAAAGTGCACCAAATCATTCAATTGCAATTTAATTGGTAGCCCCAAATTCATTGAATTTTTTTTTTTTGTAAGTTTTTCTATTTTAATGTAGGATTCAATTACCATAATTAAAAATTTCACATGTCTATTTTTTAAATTTTTTTATTGTAGGTATTTCAAATAAATTGAAAACACCATTTCTTTTTTTTTTCTAATAGATTTTTCTTCCATAAAACATAGTTTTGTTGCAAAAGAAATTTCCAAGAATCCTAGTTCTTTTCAATGTTGTCAAGCAAATCTAAGGAAAAATTGTTAGGTAGAATCATATAGATTTTTTTAACACAATCACTTGTTTACAAAATTTCTCTTTTGTTGTGCATATCACCATCAAACACCTTATCATTCGACCAAAGAAAATTCCTTCTTATGGGTTCTCTTCTACCACACATAATCGGATGATCAGATAAAGAAACCCTCTTTAGGGTTTGAAGATTTTCCAAAATAAGATCACAATTACATTTTCCAATGGAAAACTTTAAAGATGAAATTTAATTAAATTAAAAATTACACAAAATATAAAAAATTTTAAGATGTTGATGACATCTCATTATTTTGAATTGACAAAAATTAATATCATTGACGAAGTATGTATGAAAAAATATCTTGATGCTTCATTATGCACAACTGTTTTAGTATATTCCTAGATATTCCACAACGCCTAACATCTATGTAAAAGCATCTCGCCGATAGTAAGTGTAAAAGATAAGTTCTTTAAAAAGACTTGGTATATATTTTAGACTAATGAAATTAAAAAATAAATAATTCACCAAGAAAGTGAGCTTTTGAAATAAGAGGGAGAAAGAATAAATTAGTTTTTATTAGGGCAATGATGAGAAGAGACTTTCAAGGTTTTGACTATATCAGATAATTTGTGTTTTTTTTTTCTTACTTGTGGCCTTTATATGAAGCATGTAATACATTATAGTAATATGTAAGGACACACTAAAAAAAATTCTTTAGTACACTAAGAAAAATAAAATGTGTGGAATGCGTAATTATGGTAACTAGAAAAAGTAGGAAAAGAAACAATGTGATTGTCACTTTAAATTGCAATTGAATGATTGAAGGTAGTTTAGTCTTTTTAGTGTAAATGTGGTGGATTCGATCTAGCTGTCCAAAATTTAATGGGGAAATTAAAGTTACAATGAGATAATATTTTCTTTTCCACATAGAAAGAATGTTAGCTCTTATGCACACTATTTATTCCTTCATCATGAATATACCAAGATGGTAAAGTGCAGAGGTCATCACTAGATTTAGAAAAATTCCGTGTGATTTCACCAACAATTGGCTTTTAACAGTGTATCATGCGTTATGGTGGATCTACGACTCTCGAGGGCGGAAGGCGACTCTATGCTGATTTCACATTCACAATTTTGCAATGACAAAAGAAAAAGAGTAGTCAATGGAACAAAGGCAACATGATCATTTGGCTTAGCAAAAGCATAAAGGAAGTCTGGCTCTGACTGAGAAAAGCTAACCATTTTTAAGTTAAGAAGCAAAACAAAAGCAATTACAATATGCTTTTTTCTAGACTAGAAATCGAGGAAGAGATTTCTCACCAAAAACAAAACGGACAAAAAGGATAAAGTGGATCCATTATACTTCTTTGGAGGTCATGCCAAATCGTCTATTTATGGAGCCAGACCACTTACATGTTACATCATCTTGTGTTATTGTAATTCTATATATGTCTAGAAGGAAAAGGGCATTAAGACAAGTGTCTAGATTGGGATCCCATGATTCGTGCAATGACTTAATTGCATAATTTGAATTAAAATACAATCTATGATAACAAAAATTAGATACAATTCTAAATGATTTGTGAGCCTATTCCCTCTCACTTTTTGTTTCTCGAATTTAGACACCTATATGGGAAGCTTAATTTTTACGTGAAATTAATCGTCAGTATCAATAAAACATTTTAAATTTCTGTGTGTGTGTATGTGAAGTGAGTCTCTATACAATCGCATAATATTAGATTCAAACTTGGTCTCCACCTTAAAAATGACATTAGGACATTATGACTTTTGGAATGAGGGGAAGGGATCTCTCCATAATAGGGTTGGCAACCATTTTGTGTATTTGCATGTGTGAATAATCTGCAGAAATGGAGAATAAATCTAGACCGCATTATGGAGCTAGAGAAATGTTCAATGCCTTCGATTCATTAGAGACGTCATCATCGATCCACCAGAAAAAAGTAGTTGATTTAACCGTAAAATTTTGGGCCTGGCACTTATAAGAAAGAAAAATTTTGCTCACAAAAAGAAGAAAAAAGAAATATAGCCCTTTGGTCGTTACATGGATGTTTCTACGATCTTTCCAAGAGGCATCTGCAATTGTTAAATCACAAAATAATGGATCTCAACTGTGAAAACAAAGCTTTTCAAGTTTTTACAAATTGCTACAATTTGCATTATGACAGGTATCGATCGATCCTCTAATCATAAAATGAAAATAGTTGCATGGTTTGTGGTTTGTAGAATAAATGTGATCACATCCATTGATGTTTGGGTGTTCCATGTATAATATATGTCATAATCAATTTTGTGATAAATCTGTTTTATGTGGATCCGAGTACTGGCAAGCTAACCCAATGAAAGCCAACATGAGTTAGGAGAGAGAATGAACTTCCTTAAGAAACAAAGATGAACTTGAGTTCTCTTTGCTTATAATATACCCAAGTCTATCCCCAAGTTTTTGTCCAGCCCTCTTGTGAAAGCAAAAGCAAAAGCACTGAAGTACGTTTGTCTAGTCAATTCATTGGCACATACCCAAATTCCACGTCAAACAGACTTGTTTGTTCGTGTGGTCGCACACATGCGTGTTTTGCAATTTCGGGACCAGGACCTAGAAAATACCAAGAAACTCAGAATGATATAATCAAAAAGCATAAAGACCCTCCTTCAAGATTAAAAATGTTTCAAAAATCTCAACTTTGTTGACCTCCTTGTGGAGGAGGAACTGTACTTTCTTCGCAATTTCCACCAAAGAATCGGCTAGGACTCTTTTAGCTCAATGAAAGGGATCTATTTTGTACATGTAATTTGCAAGGCAAAACTCAAATTGTGTAAAAGACTAGAATTAGCATGGACCTAAAATTAAAGAGTAATAGAAAAATTTAATCAATATCTTTCAATTTTTTGAACCATTAGGTGAAATCGAAGTACATAGACTTCGAAGGAGGTCAGCCAACTAAAATTGCCCAATCTATTATGTAGAGTAAAACTGAAGTTGAAAGAGTGGTTGCTCCTATACTGGTCACGTGACACTTCTGTATAGCTCTATACTTATGACGTGATGTGATACGACACTTGGTATTGTGTTGCCATGTGGTCCAATGACCTTACAAATTATTTCTGTCATCTTGTAATTCATGTGTTATTTTCTAGTGCTATTTATAGATAACATCAACATTTAATCATCTTCAAATACTAGAAAAAATGATTATATCTACAAGTAGGCTTAGGCAAAACAATTGATTTAAACTTAGCCAAAATGATTGAATTAAATAACGAAAGTAATGGAAATGTGTTTTATAAGTAGTACACACTCCAATAATTGTCCTCTTCCACGGAGCATCCACTTTTTTTTTTTTTTTTTTTTTGCTTCAAAAATCTTGAAAATTAATGTTACACTTTTTTTTTTTAACAAAACTTGATCGAACTTGGCCCAGCATAACTTTTCTGGATAATGTACAATTGAAGCCATTTTCCCACCACGGAAAGCCGGTGACTTCAATTTTGCTAAAATGCAATTCACCTCGGATTATGGCATTTGGGTGGTTGGGTCGGATAGATGAACTTGGCAAAAAGTGATTAAAAATTCCGATCTTTATGATTTTTATGGTGTTGGAAAGCTTATCATTTAATTTTAAGATGAAATCAATCGATTGGATAAAATCATAAAGTTTCCAACACCTCATGATCGGACAGCTGTGTTCAGAAAAACTTGACATCTTAAGATCCAGCGATTCAATTTGGGCAAATTGGGTATCTTCAAAAAGCTTTTGACAAGTACAACTCAATTATACCCTTTGACTGAACTTTTAATGAGGTTGGCCTCTCGGTCGACTTTGCTATGGCATTGGAGGGTCGCTTGTGTTTTTAGTGACCTTCCGCATGTGTTCAATGATGCAATGGAGGCTCTATCCACCAGTGATCATTTATCGAGCAATCGAGCTTCGCCATTTCTATTCCTTGTTTGATGAAGTTAGCCAACAAGGAGCATGATCATTTTATGGTCCATTCGTCATTGCCGAAATAATATTTTCTAGAGTTCTACCGTTCTTTTGGTCTTTACTATGTTGGATCCAAATTGAATGTGAAAGAGCTCAGACTTATGCTTCTAACATATTATGAAAACTTTGGCCTTGATGAATTTTGTTATGTCCGACAAATCTTGGCAACGGTGAGGACCTAGCTACATAATCCATATGGTATGTATTTTCCTTGATATGATAAGCAATTGGCCACGGACAAAGATGCCAACCTCATCTAGCAGACTATCCACCAACATCTAGGACCTAATATGCCCAAATAAAAAAGCACCTTCGAGCTCTCAGAGCACATCAGCGGGGGCAACAAAAGATTATTAATTATTCTTTATTAATGAATCTCATTCTTTCTCAACTACATGGACTTTATATATATATTTTTTTTATAGCTGTGTCTTCCTCCTATCTTTTCTCTCGCTTGGCACAGAGCTACGTACCGTAAGCTTGTAACTAAGTAGGGCATTAAATTTGAATGTTCTTGATCAGTCAGACCAGTGGAATGAGCGACGACCCTTAAATTCATCCTCAACTAACGTGCGCCCTTTCTCGTCGTCAAGATCTAGCTAGGAGCAAAGGTTCTCTCTCATTTCGAAGCCGCAAAAACGCTCATTTCGTTACATGCTTGTATAGCCAAAGCAAAAAGTAAAGAGCCTACGTAATGACCCCGTTTCAGACACGTGGAATACAAAGGCTGAAATTATTTGGGACCCACAAGCATACCTATCCCATGTCGGGACGTGAAAGTCCAAAATTACCCCCCGCACGAAGGAAATGGGAAATATTAAGAGCCTTTTTTTTTTTTTTTTTTTTTTATATATATATATATGTATGGATGAAGAGAGAAGGGGGAAAATAAGCATTTTAGAAATGTAAGTCTCATGTCAACTGATTATATTTGAACATCTTGACCAAATTGGTCTTGATGGGTTATCAACACCGTGAGCCTCCGTTACATCCCACTCGATGCGAAGGAGTATAAGAAGAAAGGTGCTTTGGTCATGTGAAAGCAACGATCCAATTTCAAGATTCAAAACATCATAATTTCAGCACAGGGTTGTCTGGCCAAGTAGTAACTACATCTAAACCCTTCTCGGTATCAGGAATATAGCTAATGAATTAATTACACAATAAAATCCAAATGAATTCTAATGCTTAGCATGATATAAGAAGTTATGACCCGTTATGATATGATAATATTTCTTTTGATGGATCTTGAAGTTATCTAATCATGAAAATTATTAGCTAGTTTCGATGTTTCAATTTGCAAGCATTAAAGCGAAAAGGACCACTTTTTAAAGTCCTACCAAATAATTTCTTTTTAATAATTGAGAATTGAAATCAATAGTTCGAGAAATTTTCTTTAATGAAACAAATCATCATCTTTTCATGTTCTTCTCTCCTCCCTTCGCCCCTTCTCCTACTCCACTGACGTCGCTTCAGTGCAAGCTTTGACAGCCTTTGGCAGCTTTCTAGCTCAAGGAAGGCAGCCAGTACATGATTCATGAAATCTTTAAAAAGGGAAACAATCGATCAAATTTCAATTTGTTAAGTTCTTTAGCCCCATGGTCCATATGCTCGTAAAACCAGAGTCCTATAGTTTATCATCTCTCGAATTGTTAATATGAATGCCAAGTACCAGAATATGACTCCACACTTTTTTCAATATCATGACTAGATAGAAGCCACAACAAAATTATTGGACATTTGCTAGAAACCATGAAATGAGTGGAATCGGTAGACCAATTCTTGCCAATGTTATTTTGAACAAGTTGTCTTTAGTTTTAAGGTGTAGTTTTCTCGAACTATCCCAACATGATGGTTTTGTGTACTTGCAAAAACGATTGTTATTAAGTCTTGATTTAAGACTAACCAACTTGATCAAAAAACACTTTGTAACTGAAGAGTCCTCATTATATGAAGCACTATTGCCCACAAGGACCATGAGAATGATTCCTTGCTTTCCTCATTATATGAAGCACTATTGCCCACAAGGACCATGAGAATGATTCCTTGAAAGCAAGATGAATTTCAGCTCAAAACTTGATAAAATTTAAACTCAATTTGAACTTGACCTTCACGCGACTTCAGCTACCAAGCATGAACTCCCAAAAGTTGCTGATATCCTCAAGTCTCGCACCAAAGTTCCCGCGGAACAGCTGCGCACCACCCTTTTTTCCTCACTTTTTTGAATGGGTGGAATCCGCGTGGCAAACTTAGAGTCGTTAACTTTTCTTTCATGCAGAAGAGTGGTCGGCCACTTGAAAAATTTGCAATTTGGTCTATTGGGGGATCCAATTTTTTTGAGGGCTTTTTTTAATATTTGTCCGGTCGACTTGATCTCAGATGCGTAGGCAATCTTTCGTATCTTTGGTTTGATTTACTGGGCGATGAGAGAAGAATGAGCTGAGGTAAATCCCTCGGTGGCTTGTGATAATTAGAACCGACTTGACATCGAGCCAACCTAGTTAATCCCTTAATGCCACGGTCTGCATTAGAAAGTATAATACGTTCACAATAATTACGATGAGCTATGATTGGAGTTGATCAATCAAGTGTACATTTGGTAATATATCTATTTAGGAGAATAATTTCTTTTATAAATAATTTATTTACATTTTTATTTTTTGAAATAATTTTTGAGTAAAAGAACACATTTGGTAACTATACAAAATTTCTATTATCGAAATAGAGAAAGTGTAAATGTGCTGGATTGGATCTAGCGCGGTCCAAAATTTAATGGGAAAATTAAAGTTACAATCAAGAATATTTTATTTTCCATATAGAAAGAATGTTAGCTCTTATGCACACTATTTATTCCTTCATCATGAATATACCAAGATGATAAAGTGTAGAGGTCATCAATAGATTTAGAAAAATTCCGTGTGATTTCACCAACAATTGGCTTTTTATAGTGTATCAGGCGTTATGGTCGATCAACAACTCTCGGGTACGGAAGGTGATTCTGTGCTAATTTCACATTCGCAATTTTGCAATGACAAAAGGAAAAGAGTAGTCAATGGAACAAAGGCAACAGTGATCATTTGGCTTAGCAAAAGCATAATGGAAGTCTGGCCCCGGTTGAGAAAAGCTAACCCTTTTTAAGTTAAGAAGTAGAACAAAAGCAATCACAATCTGCTTTCTTCTAGACTAGAAATCAAGGAAGAGATTTCTCACCAAAAACAAAACGGACAAAAGGATTAAAGGGGATCTATCATGCTTCCTTGGAGATCACGCCAAATCGTCTGTTTATGGAGCTAAACCAGTTAGATCATATTATATCATAATTCTATATATATCTAGAAGGAAAAAAGGCACTAAGACAAGCGTTTGGACTCGGATCCCGTGATTCGTGCAATGATTGAATTGGATAATTTGAATTAAAATACACATTTGTGATAACAAAAATTAGATGCAATTCTAAATGATTTGTGAGCCTGTTTCCTCTCTTTTGTTTCTCAAATTTAGGCATCTGTATGAGAAGCTTAATTTCAATGTGAAATTAATTGTCAATATTGATAAAACATTTTGAATTTCTGTGTGCACATATGTGAAGTGAGTCTCTATACAATCGTATAGTATTAGATTTCAAACTTGGTGCCCACCTTAAAAAGGACATAATAACATGTAGGACACGATCACGTTTTGTGTATGTGCGTGTGTGAATAATTTGCAGAAATGGAGAGTAAATCTAGACCGCATTCAATGGAACTAGAGAAAGGTTCAACGCCTTCGATTCATTAGAGACGTCAACATCGATTCACTAGCAAAAAGTAGTTGATTTAATGATGATTAAGTTAAAACTTTGGGATTGGCACAAGAAAGAAAATTTTGCTCACAAAAATTGAAAAAATGAAATAAAACCCTCTCGTCGTTACTTGGATGTTTCTATGATCTTTCCAAAAAGCATTCTAGGAGGGCCTGCAATTGTCAAATCACAAAATAATGGATCTCCACTGTGAAAACAAAGTTTTTCAAGATTTACAAATTGCTACAGTTTGCACTATGACAGGTATCAATTCATCGACTAATCATAAAATGGAAATAATTGCACGGATCATGGTTTGCAGACCAAATGTGATCACATCTATTGATGTTTAGGTGATCCATGTATAATTTATGTGATTAACAATTTTGTGATGGACCCGATATATGTGGATCAGAGTACTGGGAAGTCTTAACCCAAGGAAGTCTATATGAGTTGGGAGAGAGCGTGAACTCCCCCAAGAACCAAAGATGAACTTAAGTTCTCTTTGCTTAAAATGTACGCGAGTCCATCCTCAAGTCTTCGTCAACCTTCTTGTGAAAAAAGCACTCTTGTGAACGCAAAAGCAAAAAGCACTGAATTATGCATGTCTGGTCAATTCTGACAAATTATGCATGTCTGGTCAATTCTTTGTCAGACCCTCTTCCGTAAGCAAAAGCAAAAGCACTGAAGCATGCTTGTCTGGTCAATTCTTTGTCGGACCCTCTTGTGTAAGCAAAAGCAAAAGCACTGAAGTATGCTTGTCTGGTCAATTCGTTTGCACGTAGCCAAATTCCACACCAAACAGGCTCGTTTGTTCACGCGCAACGTGTTTTGCAATTTCAGGACCAGGACGTGGAAAATACCAAGAAACTCGGGTTGATAGTGTCGAAAAGCATAAAGACCCTCATTCAAATGTTTGGAAAATCTCAACTTTGTTTATCTCCTCGTGGAGGAGGAACTGTATCTTCTTCGCAATTTCCACAAAAGAATCAGCTAAAGTCTCCCGCTTAGATCCCTTTTAGCTTTGACAATAGGGATCTATTTTGTACACGTAGTTTGCAAAGTGAAACTCAAATTGCATAAAAGATTAACATTAGCATGGACCTAAAATTAAAGAACATAGAAACCTTTAACCAATATCTTTCAATTTTCTGAACCATTAGGTGAAATCAAAGTACATAGACTTTGAAGAAGGTTAGCCAACTAAAATTGCCCAATCTAATATGTAGAGTTAAACCGAAGCCGAGAGAGCAGTTGCTGCTATACTGTTCACGAGACACTTCTCTATAGCTCTATGCTTATGACATGACATGAAATTTGGCATTGTGTTGCCATGTGGCCCAATGACCTTACAAATTATTTACATATCATCCTGTGCAATGTGTTATTTTCTAGTGCTATTTATAGATAAAGTCAAAGTTTAACATCTTCAAATACAAAAAAAAAAATATATATATATTTTATCTAGAGGTAGGCTTAGGCAAAACAATTAATTTAAACTTAGCCGAAATAATTGAATTAAACAACAAATAGTATAGAAATGTGTCTTATAAATAAGTAGTACATATTGCAGTAATTGTCTTCTTCCACGAAGCTTCGACATTTTTTCTTCGAAAAACTCGAAAAATAATGTTACCCATATTTTACCTAAATTTGACTGAATTTGGTCAAGCATAACTTTTTCGTATAAGGTACAATTGAACCGATTTTTCCCCCATGGAAAGCTGGTGACTTCAATTTAGCTAAAATGCGGTTCACCTTAGATTGCGGACTTTGGGCGGTCAGGCCAGTTTGAACTTGGCAAAAAGTTCTGATGTTTTTGTCATAAAAATTCCGATCTTTGTGATTTTGATGGTGTTGGAAAGCTTATGATTTAATCTTTATGGTGGAACTAATCTATCGGATAAAATTATAAAGTTTCCGACACCTCAAGATCGTACAGCCGTGCTTAGAAAAACTTGATATATTGAGATCTGGCTGTCCGAATTGGGCAAATTGGGTATCTTTAGAAAGCTTTTGACAAGCACACCTGATTACAACCTTCGACTGAACTTTTAATGAAGTTTGACTCTCGGTCAACTTTGCTATGGCACTGAAAGGTCGCTTGAGTCTTTAGGGACCTTTCGAATGTGTTCAATGATGCAATGGAGGCTCAGTCCACAAGTGATTATTTGTCGAGCAATCCAGCTTTGCCATTTCTGTTCCTTATTTGATGGAGTTAGCCAACAAATAGGGTGACCCTCTTTTCGGTCCATTCGTTATTGCCGAAATAGAATATTCTGGAGTTCTACAAAGACATTCCACATGTTCTTTTAGTCTGTACTGTGTTGGATCCAAAATTGAATATGAACGAGCTCGGAGTTCTGCTTCCAATATATTATGAAAACTTTGGCCTAGATGAATTGTGAGATATAGAACAAATCTTGGTGATGGTGAGGACTTGGCTACATAATCTATGGATCAATGCAATCACATCCATTGATTTTTTGTAATTTATATAGCTAATGGATTTGATAGACCCAATTTATGGGGACTTGAGTACTAGCAAGTCTAATCTAGTGAAGCCTATTTGAGTTAGGAGAGAAAATGAACTTCCTTAAGAAACAATTTTTTTTTTTGATCAACTAAGAAACAAAATTGAACCTGCCATTTTTCTTTGCTTATATTGTACAGAAGTCAATCTTGAAGTCTTTGTCCGACCCTCTTGTGTGAAGGCAAAAGATAAAGCACAGAAGTATGTTTTGTCTAGTCAATTCGCTCGTTGTGCACTGGTCTACGCATTGCCAAATTGCACGGCAAATAGGCTCGTAATTCGTGTGTTCACACAAGTACACACAAAGATGTCAATACTTACAAGTTCCGTTTGGAGATTGGCAACCCACTTGGAAGATTGGCAAAGAGCATTTTGAAATTTCAGGCCCTGAAAAATACCGGGAAACTGCGGTTGATATTATCAAAAAATCATAAAAGTCAAACTTTCGAGAATAAAATGTTTGAAGAATCTCAACTTTATTGGAATTATTGTGAAGGAGGGACCACATTTTCTTGGAAATTTCCATAAGAGATCAACATCCAATTAAGCGATATGAGTCCAATGCTAAATCAACCAAAAACAAATTATAGAGACGAATCAAATCCCGATAGAATCAACATTTGATTTAAATATCAGCGTGCAAATTTATTTGGTGTACAATTTCAATCCGCAATCAATTTTATTTTGTTACCGTTCAATCTAACATCGAAGTGCAATCATAGCTTGTAATAATGGTCTATATTAGGTTCATGTAACTTTATTGCAAAAGCGACTAATTACGAGTAGCTTTTTGGGTTTTTTAATTTACGAAGGAAGGCTGCAGGTAGCTTCCAGGCAAACGACGCGTAGTACCAAAGCAATGGCAATTGGCAAGTGAAACTCATTTTAAGTTGTCCAGCTACAACCAACATTTAACCATTCATTAACACACAACTTATACTTCCGAGACCACCTCCTCCTCTTCGACCACTTCTATCAATTATTTACTCAACTTAGCCTGAATGCTTTTGTTTGCTTATAAAGGAAAGCCGCAGGTGATTTCCCAGGAAACGCAGTGGAAGTGAGCGATTTCACTCCGTTGCTTCGTCAAGTTGTTGCAAGGATCAGGCTCAAACTTCCCGAGTTACCGGGCGGACTCAATTCAGGGATCAATCACTCCGTCGTCCTCTCAGAATGAAGGGAAAGTGGGAGGGAGAAGAGACGGCTCCGACAGCTTCAGCAAGTAGTAGCCATGATGATGGATCAAGGAGGGGTTATGAGGTGTTCTTGAATTTCAGAGGACCTGACACCCGCTTAACCATCGTTGATTGTCTTTACAATGACTTGATCCGAGCGGGCATCCGTGCTTTTAAAGACGATAAAGAGCTCCGATTTGGTGAAAAGATTGAAGGTGGCCTCTTGCAAGCAATCAATGACTCCAGAATTTACATCCCGATTTTCTCCAAAGATTATGCTTCAAGTAAGTGGTGCCTCCATGAGCTGGCACTCATAATGGAGTTATCGAGAGATAATGATGAGAAAGTGATCCTGCCTATCTTCTACGATGTGGACGTGGACGATGTCAAGCTTAAGACTGATTTATATAAGGATGCCTTCCAAAAGCACAAGAATGACTCTGTGGAGGATTTAACGAAGCAGTGGGAGGAGGCTTTAAGAGATGTTACCAGAATTAGTGGAAAGAAACTAAAAGATTACGGGTATTGTTTTCTTCTCCATTGACTTTATTTTCTTATTGACAATTTCAATTTCTTATTCCTTCAAAGAATAGTTAGATTCAGTTTGCTGCTGTCCAAACTTATGTAATGTTTGGTTGGATTTGACGCAATGATCTGTCATTTTTTAAACCAAGTTTGCTCAGAGGGCGAGATTTCTTGCACAAATTGACTTTTCATTTTTAAAACCAAGTTTTGATAACAATTAATGTTAAGGTATATCAACTTGATTGATTAATATATAATGGAAAAAAACCAAGATATCCATAAACATCTAAGATGTGTTAATATAGTATGACTATATGTGTGAAAAATTTAAGTTTCTTAACTTCAATTGCATTCTGTACATAAAGTTAAAGACGTGTTACAATTTTCTTGACCTTATGCCTATGATGTTTGCCTGAAAAATTAGATCGAGTTTAATATTATATCCTTTCCTTTTGTTATACTAATGAAAGCTGAGGAAGAATTGGCCCAAAATAGGAGAGCTCAGTAAGGAGCTTCTTTATGCGTCCGAGCTATTAATGGTTATAGTTAGTTCATACTTGTTAGTGTATGATGTACCCGAGGGAGACGAAAAAATGCGCAGGAAACATAGAGGAAGTCTTTGGGATACTTTTCTAAAACTTAACAGCGAAGAGGAAGAAATGATAGAGCTGACCCCCTTTGGGATTTGACTCAGTGACTCTGGGAAGGATATGGCGAAGTAGTGGGAGTAGGCTTTAAAAGATTACGGTATTATTAGCTTCTTCCATAAAGTTTATTTCCATTTAATCAATTTCGAGATTATATTTTATGATACTTTTTCCAAAATAAGAACTTTCAGTTTGGCGCTGTCCAATCTTATGTGATGTATGGTTGGATCGGCCGAGGCAGGAATTTTGCTCAGGGAGCAAGGTTTCTTGCAAAAATTGACTTTTCACTTTTTATCCCAAGTTTTGGCAACAAAGAGTCTCAAGCTATATCAACTTAATTAATTAATTAATCAATAATGCAAAAAAATATTTTTATGAAAATCTAAGAGTTGATGAAATAGTAAGACAACATATGTGTGAAAAGTAAATATTTAAATCTCTTAACTTCGCAGCTCACTTTTCAGCTAGCAAAATGCTTTTAAAAAACTTTGGTCGTTTCTCTTGCTTTGACCAATTCACGGCCCCAAATTGGGTACCACAGGGTGCGGATTTCCTCAGCCTCGTGACCATCCTAGTTTTAAAGTTGTCAAGTTTTATATGAAGCTACCAACCTTAATTTGTGTCTTACCAATTACTTTTCGATTATTTTACAAACTAATTTAAGGTGACCGGTGTTTATTTGAGTCATTTACTAAATTTATTTGATCGTTTGCCGATTTAAAATTTTTATAAAACCTGCCATCTCATATTTGAATTGTTTACTTCACATTTGATAAAACCAATACTAGAAACAAATTACTGACTCAAATATGAGTTTTCTACTAGCTAACCTCTGATTAAGTTACTGACTAATTTAAGTCACCCATTCCCATGTGAGCCGCTCATCAATGTTTATTTATTTGTTGAAAATTCCCACCTTTCATAACAAACTTTTGTTATCAACGGACCCGCTTTGATTAGCATAGTTCACAAATATTCTGAGATTAGGAACTCAATTATCAAAATACCAAGCATAATTTGAGTTACTTGCCAACTTATTCCGATTAAATTACCAACAAATTTAATGTGACTAATGAAATTGCTAAGTTAAACCAGTTGATAGCTTATTCGGAAAAATGATTGTTGGCAACTCAAATGAAGGCTAATAAATACTCTGAAAGTGTTCCTCATTTTCGGTTACTACCCTATTACTCGGGTACATTAAGAAAAACGCTTTTGAGCTTTTATTCTTGTTTCCTAAATTCCAGGTAACTGCCTGGTGAGAAAATCTTTTTCTTTTATGTCAATCTTCAAACTCATCCTTAGTGGCTGAAGAGATAAAAAAGACCGGATTTACCGAGGAATTCCGGTCAAAGCCCAATTAGACCTTCGTCGTGAAATAACCTTTTTCCTACCATTTACCGGACCAAAGAATCCTGATAGTAGCAGGTTTCATTTTTTTTTTTTTTCCCTTTTTGTGGCAAACGGCTCGCAGCATGAATGATCACTCATTTCATGCTGGTTGCTTTCAAAGTCAATTACTTTGAATTTGATGATAACCTTCCAGTGACACGTTATGCAGGCATAGATTCCATATGTGATTTTTTTTTTTTTTTTTATCTGAGATGATTGCATGTTATGTATGTGACAGCCTATCTGAACTTACAAAACTCATGGTGGAAGAGGTTTCAAATTTGCTATGGACAAGACGGACGGACATGTCTAATCATTTGGTGGGAATTAAGGATCGAATGGATCACATTATGAAGCTATTAGACGTAGGAGCTTTTGATGTACGGTTTATTGTGATTCATGGTATGGGTGGCATCGGAAAAACGACACTAGCCGAGGCCGTCTTCAGGCAAATCTACCCTCAATTTCGGGATTATTGCTGTTTTCTTAAAGATGTTCGAACTCATGATATAATAGACTTACAAAAGAAATTGTTGTTCGACATTCTCAATCTTAGTTACACAAACTCCTTCCTTGATGAGGTGATCAAGACAAGGTTTCTTGGCAAGAAAGTTCTCATTGTTCTTGACGACATCAACAATCGAGACCAAATCATGAGACTTGCTGGTGAGCCCAACTGGTTTGGTGGGGGTAGTAGAATCATCATAACAACTAGGAATATTGAATACCTAGTAAAGGAAGGTGAGGATGACAATGTCCTAACCTCTATTAGTGGACAATTTTCATTCTACAACATGCTGGATATGAATTCGCATGATGCTCTTCAACTTTTCTGTGAGCGTGCCTTGGGATGTGCCGAGCCTCCACCTGGTTATGTGGATATCACAAAAGAGCTAATCAATACACTTGGAGGACTTCCATTGGCTCTCGATGTTGTAGGTTCGATGCTCCGTGGAAAATGTCGAAGAACATGGGAAGATGCCCTATGTAAGTTAAAGATGGTGATGAATGAGGATGTCAAAAAGAAGCTAATGATAAGCTACGAAGCATTGGAACCTAATCAACAACAAATTTATCTTGATATCGCATGTTTCTTCATCAACGAAGAGAGAACAACTGTAGTTAAATATTGGGACTCGATTTTTGGTTATCCGACTGAAATCGAGGTCAATATCCTCAAACGTATGTCTCTAATAAAAATATCCTACAATAATAAACTATGGATGCATGACCAACTTAGAGACCTTGGAAGGAGTATTGTCCATCAAGAAAGTGGCGAAATCCATATGAAGGGTAGCAGATTGTGGTCTCCCAAGGATGCCTTCCGTGTAGTGCAGACAGAAATTGTAATCTTTACCTCTAAATGTTTTCCAATGCATCCATTAGCATCACCACCTTTTTATCTAATTTCAAGTCAAAGTGACATATGTACTCATTGATTGCTACTTTTGTTTTCCAGGGAACCAAAGACATAGTGGCACTCAATCTTGGTACACCTAGCCCGAATAAGATGCACATATTTAAGCACAAGCAATTTATGGGCTTGGTCAACCTTAGGTTCCTTCAATTGGACCATGGAAATTTTGAAGGAGACTTTAAGAATGTTTTCTTCGAGTTGAGATGGCTCTCTTGGAGCAATTGCCCTTCGAAATTCCGAGCTACCAATTTTGGGTTGAAGAACCTAACGATTCTCATGCTATCTGGGAATAATGTTACTGAAGGTTGGGGAGGATGGTGTCAAATCATGGTATGATCTCACAACATACTTTTGCATTACATTTACTCTTTTACTCTTCCTCTTTTCTGAGTTTCAAACAATTACTTTATAGTTGGCAGAACAATTGAAAATCCTACAGCTTGAGAACTGTTCATTCCTTATAAAGATGCCCAAGTTCTCTACATTCTCACAAATGGAGAAATTGATTCTTAGATGCGTTCGACTAAGAAAGATTGACAATTCCATCATCAATCTACAACATCTTGATTACCTAGAGATAAAGAGTGAAGCTATTGAGTTGCTACCGGAGTCCATCGGTGATCTAAAATCTTTGACAGTGCTAAGAATAGAACGTACACCCTCAATGAAGCCTCACTCGATTGGCAATTTAGCAAAGGTGAAGTCTCTAATCTTGCCATGCAAGGAACTTCAAAAGCTTCCTGACTCTATCGGACAATTGAAGTCACTACTTAAGCTAGATGTCCAATATTTAAAAATTAGTGAATTACCTCCTTCTATTGGAAATCTTGAAAGGTTGAAAGTTTTACACATTAGGAATTCCTATCTAGAAAAGCTACCAGATTCGATTGGGAGGCTCCAATCATTGGTCAAGTTGGATTTGAGCGATTCAAGAATCGGGAGCTTACCTGATTGTATTGGAAATCTCAAAAAGTTGAAGGTACTAAATCTCAATTATAGTTGCATAAGTGAACTTCCGAAAACCATAGGAATGTTGGAAAATCTGGAAGTGTTAGTTGTCTGCTCTGAACATCTGGTGGGGGAAATTCCAAGTGAAATCGGGGCACTATCCTCATTGAAATATCTATACTTAAACAACGGTCGCTTTAGTGGATTGCCTACAACGATCCATCAGCTTACAAATCTCCAGCAACTTTATTTACGGCACTGTAATTCAATCCAACAGCTACCGGAGCTTCCCAAGAGTCTAACGATTTTAACCCTTACATCGGATTCATTGACCACGATCCCCGACTTCTCAAACCTAATCAATTTAGTTAAACTTATTGTAATTGGATATTCAATTGAAGAACTCAACACGAGGGGATCGTGAGACTACCTTTCTCAAACGAATGGTCCTACATGTTGGAAAAATGGCCCTGCCTCCGACCGATTTCAGTTCACTCTCTCAGCTACGAAGCCTCAACATAAATTATGCTGAGCCCCAATCCCTTATCGGGCTCCCATCCAGCCTTAAATATTTGTTGTTATACGATGTCCAGTCACCGATAGATTGGTCAGTCTTTTCCAACTTGGAGAATTTGTCGACGCTGTCTATTTATGGATATTCGCCAAGAGAGATTCGATTCGAGGTGCTTGGAGAGCTACGGAAATTCAATGAATTGTGGCTGTCTGACTGTCCATTGCTCAAGACGCTGCCCGTTCTGCCTGGTCTAAAGGAGATCCAGTGTTTGTGCCTAATGCGTTTGCCTCTGCTAACTGAGATTCAGGGTTTAGGAGAATTGAAATCATTGCAGCATTTGGATATTCGGGAATGCAATTCCATCAAAAGCTTGAGCGAATCTGATATTTCTAATCTACAGAATCTAAAATGTTTGAGGTTTCGGCGATGTGAATCATTGGAGAGGGTGCTGGGTGTGCCAAAATCTTGTCGACTCTGGGTCGATTATTGCCCGAGGTTCAATAGAGATGGATAAGATATGTATCATTTGATTGGCAAAGATAGTCGATGATGGTAAGTCAATAGAACTAGAGTTCATTTTTTGTTGTGTCCTGTTTTGTGAGTTTTCCTTCAGCTAACCTTTCATCTTGGTTTTGGAACCACCTCTTGCATTCGTTCATCCTGTTGTCTCTGAGGGAAATCCTCTTTCATGTATCATGAACGTGTGATACTTTGACTTGCCTACTTGACAATGGTGATACCTAGCTGGTTTATGTTGTGCACCAGCATAACGTCGGGATTGACATGCTTCACAACACCTATTTTGTTTAGAAAATATGGATAAAGTGGAAGGGAACTTTTAGATAGTAAGCACACTAAAGATGCTGACAAATGCCGGGTTTTGTTGTAAGGCTGAGGTGGCTGAGACTTGAGAGTACTAGTCTCATCTTATGGAGTGTTTTTTTTTTTTTTTTTTTTAATTAGTAGAGAACAATCATGATTTATGAGGACTGAAATAAAGGAATTATTGCTTGGTTAGCGGAAGAGTGAATCGTTGATACCTATTATGTAATATGAGTGATTTAGTTATTTCCTTCACGAAGAATTGGAGGCGTTTTTCTGGTTACTTTTGAATTGAAGTGGAGAAGCTTCAAGTCTTGAGTCATGGTGTGATTTTTGAACTATCTTTCTTCATTCTAGTATTTAGCCATTTATGTGTGAAATTCATGCTATGAGACAATTGATATTGGAGTAAAGTTGTCTATATGGTAAAACCACTATTTCTTTTAAGACTAGGTTTAGCTACATCGAGTTGTGCATTTTGCAATTTCTGGTGTTAGGAAAGGGGACCTTCGTGTCATTGAAGACTAGATTTTGTTAATTCTTTTAGCTGACTTATTGCACCTTTCCTCATCTCTCTCTCTTTCTGTGCTTATAATGTGGTTACTGTTAACTTGTTAAATAAACATGTTTGATCTTTGTGTCTATCATTTTTACATTTGCTGATAAAACATTTTTGCGCAAGCTCCTTCGACACCATGGTGAAATGTTCTTTTGCATGGACGTCCAGGCTTTGGCAAGACATATTGTTGATGCTACAACAACAACAACTTGTTCTCTTCAATCCATATAAGTAAAAGGGCGAGCTGTGGATAAGTGCATCGGTACTTTTTAACAAGCTGTAAGAGTCTTCTTTTCAACTATACAGATGTTTATTGAGTTCCATTATGCAATCTTCTATTGAACTCTGTTATTTCCATACGTTTCACAATTTTGTGCTTTCTTCTTTTGCTTTTGTATGCATTTAATAGAGGTCCCTTCATCTATGCCAGCAGTCAAAATAGGATAACTACTAGCAGCAATGAGGATCCTACCACTACAGCCAAGATGTTCTAATTGTATTATTTTAAACAACAGCAATGAGGATTCACCCATAACCAATGAAGAGCCAAGTTAAAATAGTTCTTGAGTTTTCTCACGCATGAATGAGAGAATCCTCTATGAAGATTAAGAGAAAGATTAAGATGTAAGATATTTGAAGTTTTCCTCTACTAGAAATTTGAAATATGTGATCAAATGTCTACTTGGATCATCCGTTCGCACATTGACAGCATTGATTTTGGGAACAAACTAGAGAAATTTTGAATATTTGAGAGTAATGGCAATTTTAAAATTACAGATCTGGATATATTCTCAGAGGCAGCATCTGTAGTACCTTGCCTTCTCTTTTTTCATGAATTTGATTCCATTGTGTTGAAGAGGGGGCATGATAATATGGGGTCACTGACCATGCCATCAATTAGTTAGTTTCTTGCATTCAATGACACTTATAAAGTGGTCGTGTGAAATATAGTTGATGGCATGACTCACTAATAGTTTGTCATTCATTGGTGCAGTGTTTTTACTGAATCAGATGATGTTGAAGGAGACTTTAAGCGCAAGCAATTTATGGGCTTGGTCAACCTTAGGTTCCTCCAATTGGACCATGGAAATTTTGAAGGAGACTTTAAGAATGTTTTCTTTAATTTGAGATGGCTCTCTTGGAGCAATTGCCCTTCAAAATTCCGAGCTAGCAACTTTGGGTTGAAGAACTTAACGATTCTCATGTTGTCTGGGAATGACGTTACTGAAGATTGGGGAGGAAGGTGTCAAATCATGGTATGATCTCACGACATCCTTTTGCATTATATTTACTGTTCCTCTTTTCTGAGTGTCTACTCAATTACTTTCTAGGTAGCAGAACAATTGAAAATCCTACAGCTCAAGGATTGTCCATTCCTTAGAAGGACGCCCAAGTTCTTTGCAATCTCGCAATTGGAGAAATTGATTCTTAGATGCGGTTGACTAAGAAAGATTGACAAGTCCATTGGCAATCTACAACATCTTGATTACCTAGAGATAAAGAGTGAAGCTATTGAGTCGCCACCAGAGTCCATCAGTGGTCTAAAATCTTTGACAGTTCTAAGAATAGAACGGACACCCTCAATGAAGCCTCACTCGATTGGCAATTTAGCAAAGGTGAAGTCTCTAATCTTGCCATGCAAGGAACTTCAAAAGCTTCCCGACTCTATCGGACAATTGGAGTCACTATTTAAGCTAGATGTACAATATTTAAAAATTAGTGAATTACCTCATTCTATTGGAAATCTTGAAAGGTTGAAAGTTTTATGCATTCGGATTTCCTCTCTAGAAAAGCTACTAGACTCGATTGGGAGGCTCCAATCATTGGTCAAGTTGGATTTGAGTGATTCAAGAATCGAGAGCTTACCTGATTGTATTGGAAATCTCAAAAAGTTGAAGGTACTAAATCTCAATGATAGTTGCATAAGTGAACTTCTGAAAACCATAGGAATGCTGGAAAATCTAGAAGAGTTAGATGCCTGCTCTGAACATCTGGTGGGGGAAATTCCAAGTGAAATCGGGGCACTATCCTCATTGAAATATCTATACTTACGCAACGGTCGCTTTAGTGGATTGCCCACAACGATCAATCAGCTTACACATCTCCAGCGACTTTATTTTCAAGACTGTAATTCAATCCAACAGCTGCCGGAGCTTCCCAAGAGTCTAACATTTTTAACCCTTACATCATATTCATTGACCACGATCCCCGACTGCTCAAACCTAACCAATTTAGTTGACCTTACGATAATTGGATATTCAATTGAAGAACCCAACACTGAGGGGATTGTGAGACTACCTGCTTTGAAACTAATGGTCTTACACGTTGAAAAAATGGCCTTGCCTCTGACCGATTTCAGTTCCCTCTCTCAGCTACGAAGTCTCAGCATAAATTATGCTGAGCCCTAATCCCTTATCGGGCTCCCATACAGCCTTCAAGATTTGTGGTTATGTGAAGTCCAGTCACCGATAGATTGGTCAGTCTTTTCCAACTTGGAGAATTTGTCGACGCTGTCTAATAATGGATATTCGTTGAGAGAGATTCGATTCGAGGTGCTTGGAGAGCTACGAAAATTCAATGAATTGTGGATGTCCGATTGTCCATTGCTCAAGACGCTACCCGTTCTGCCTAGTCTGAAGGAGATCCAGTGTTTGTCCTTGGATCGATTGCCTCAGCTAACTGAGATTCAGAGTTTGGGAGAATTGAAATCATTGCAGGATTTGTATATTTGGGAATGCAATTCCATCAAAAGCTTAAACAAGTCTGATCTTTCTAATCTAAAGAAACTAAAAAGTTTGAGGTTTTGGCGATGTGAATCATTGGAGAGGGTGCTGGGTGTGCCAAAATCTTGTCGACCCGAGGTCGATTATTGCCCGAGGTTCAATAGAGATGGATAAGATATGTATCATTTGATTGGCAAAGATAGTCGATGATGGTAAGTCAATAGAACTAGAGTTTGTTTTTTGTTGTGTCCTGTTTTGTGAGTTTTCCTTCAGCTAACCTTTCGTCTTGGTTCTGGAACCACCTCTTGCATTTGTTCATCCTGTTGTCTCTGAGGGAAAATCCTCTTTCATGTATCATGAACGTGTGATACTTTGACTTGCCTACTTGACAATGGTGATACCTAGTTGGTTTATGTTGCGCACCAGCATAACGTCGAGATTGACATGCTTCACGGCACCTGTTTTGTTTAGAAAATATGGATAAAATGGAAGGGAACTTTTAGATAGTAAGCACACTAAAGATGCTGACAAATGCCGAGTTTTGTTGTAAGGCTGAGGTGGTTGAGACTTGAGAGTATTGGTCTCATCTTATGGAGTGTTTTTTTTTTTTTTTTAAAATTAGTAGAGAACAATCATGATTTATGAGGACTGAATTAAAAGAATTATTGCTTGGTTAGCGAAGAGTGAATCGTTGATACCTATTATGCAATATGAGTGATTTAGTTATTTCCTTCACGAAGAATTGGAGGCGTTTTTCTGGTTACTTTTGAATTGAAGTGGAGAAGCTTCAAGTCTTGAGTCACGGTGTGATTTTTGAACTATCTTTCTTCATTCTAGTATTTAGCCATTTATGTGTGAAATTCATGCTATGAGACAATTGATATTGGAGTAAAGTTGTCTATATGGTAAAACCACTATTTCTTTTAAGACTAGGTTTAGCTACATCGAGTTGTGCATTTTGCAATTTCTGGTGTTAGGAAAGGGGACCTTCGTGTCATTGAAGACTAGATTTTGTTAATTCTTTTAGCTAACTTATTGCACTTTTCCTCATCTCTCTCTTTTTTTGTGCTTATAATGTGGTTACTCTTAACTTGATAAATAAACATGTTTGATCTATGTGTCTATCATTTTTGCATTTGCTAATAAAACGTTTTTGTGCAAGCTCCTTCGGGACCGTGGTGAAATGTTCTTTTACATAGACATCTAGGCTTTGGCAAGACATATTGTTGGTGCTACAGCAACGACTTGTTCTCTTCAATCCATATTAGTAAAAGGGTGAGCTATGGATAAGTACATTGGTACTTTTTAGCAAGCTGTACAAGGCTTCTTTTCAACTATGTGGATGCTTATTGAGTTCTATTATGCAATCTTCTAATGAACTTTGTTATTTCCATATATTTCACAATTTTGTGCTCTCTTCTTTTTCTTTTGTATGCATTTAATAGAGGTCCCTTCATCTATGCCATCAGTTGAAATAGGATAACTAGCAGTAGCAATGAGGATCCTACCACTGCAACCAAGATGTTCTAATTATATTATTTTAAACAACATAAATGAGGATTCTCCCATAACCAATGAAGAGCCAAGTTAAAATGGTTATTGAGTTTTCTCACGCATGAATGAGAGAATCCTTTATGAAGATTAAGAGAAAGATTAAGATGTAAGATATTTGAAGTTTTCCTCTACTAGAAATTTGAAATTTGTGATCAAATGTCTACTGGATCATCTGTTCAGCACATTGGCAGCATTGATTTTGTGAACATACTAGAGAAATTTTGAATATTTGAGAGTACTGACAATTTTAAAATTACAGGTTCGGATATATTCTCGAAGGAAACGGCTATTGTGACATCCCGAATTTCGCTCCGTCCCGAATATGTGAAATGGGTATTTCGTTGGCGCGCCTATGGTCCTTTATCTATGAGCTGATCACTCACAAGTTAACCAATCTATTGGGTGAAGCCGTTAAGGGATATAACCGCGGTAAAATCCCTAAAAGCGACCCGATAGGTCGGATTGGATTAAAATCGCGTTCGATCGATTTTAACCAGAAATTGAATTCGGTTTCGGAAATCAGATGTTCGAGCATATCACAATTCATTTATAAGATGTCGTCTTGTCTTTTAAAGTAATTTCGTTGAGTTCGAGATTTTACAGAAAATCCATTCGGATGTCGCAGAAAATAGCGGAAATTCGGATGGGCTCAATTGAAGAAAATTTAGACTTCCAACCCGAGCTATATGGTGTTGGGGACTTACGGAAAATTTATGGGCTTTTTCCTTGGAATATTTGGACATCGATTTGGGGAATTGAGTGAGGAAATTAAAGTTCATTTTGGTTAAATTCGGAGCAATGGAAGAGAGCTGCATTTTGGCTTCAAGTTGGAATTTTGGTGGATAATTTGCAAGATTTTAATTCAGGGACATAAGAGGATAATTATGGAAACTTTAGGGGACAAGGTTTTAATGCAAATGGATTAGTTTCATTGACCTTTCTCTCTCTCTTTCCCCCCAAACTTGCGAAGCACACCAAGCAAGCCAGCTGCTTCCCACCGTCGCCACTCCCTTTTCATTTCTTTCGGTGCAGCTCCTTCCACGTCAACCCTCTCTCTTCCTTCACGTTGCTGCCCCCCATTCTTATTCTTTTCCCATGCGCCTTCACCTCCATTTTTTATCTTTTGCAAACGAAGCCACCTCCACTGAAACTCCCTCTCCCATCTCACGTTGCCACACGGCGTCTCATCCTTTCACCAAGTCAACAATTAGCACCAACGTTCCATAGAATCACTTGCTGTTGACTTCTCTTCATGCGCCAATCTCCTCTCCACGCGGCCAAGGACACACTGCTTCTTCGTGTCTTTAGTTGGATCGGTGAGCCCATCAATTCCAGCAACGTCTTCGGCCAGCAAATTCAACGTCCGAAGCCACAGCCCAGTAACCGAGCGCCTACTGCTTCTCCATCGGATCAACTCGCATGCTATCTTCTCCACCGTCAGCTGAGCAAACTGTGAAGCTAACTCCTTCCTCCGTGCGCCAGCTGCCAGCAACTCCACCGAATCCCCTTCCTTTCGGTCAACCAGCGAAGCTGGTGCTGACTTTTGAAACTCCACGCGGCCAGCGCACCAACGAAACCCACCGAAGCTGCTCGCGTGAAGCCCAGCCCATCAACAGCTTCTGCACGTCCACGCCTTCATCTGTGTCGGTCAATCAAAGGAGCTCTCCTCGCCGGTTGTTGACCATCGAAGGCGCCGCAACTCCTTTGCATCGACGCCAACGAAGCCAGTCCCAATCTCAGCCTTCAGCCCATCTTCGGGTTTTCTTATGCAGCCCACCGAGCAGCCAATTGAAGCCCATGTGAAGTTCAGCTTCTTCAGCCCAAAAGCCCAACAGTTGGGTCATTTGAAGCCCACTTGAACAGCCAAGTTCGGCCCAAGAACTCGGTAGCCCGCCATCAGGCCATGCATTTTCTGGGTCAGTCCATTTGAAGCCGAAGCCAGCCCAGTCTTGAAGCCCATCAAATTCAGATTCAGCAAGCCCAAGCCCGCGAGTTCAGTCTAAGCCCAGAAATTTCTATGGGCTTGCGAGGCTTTTGAGCCCGGTCTGTGTGCCCGTCGACACCGCCGAAAAGTTGGAATTCGGCCGCCATCGCGTCGCCATCATGTCGCCGTCGTGATTCCGGTCTTCACTTTGCCAAGTGAGTAATCTCACTAATCCTTGCTTAGTAGACTAATGATGCTTAAGGGTTGATTAGATTTAATTAAGTACAATTAGGTGGTTAGATTAGCATGGATTTGCGATTATTAGTTAATTGCATTGCATATTAGTTAGGTGGTTAGCGTACTTAGCTAGAGAACTGTCTATACTATTTATTGAATGTATCTCGGGATTTTTCCCAATCCAATTTGGCTTCCAATTAGGCATTACGGGCCTAAATTGGATTTATCGTATTTATTTATTAATTTTCGAAATTATTTAATTAAATTATTTTTCGAAAATTAGGCGAGATAATAGATGACCGGAATTTCGTGCTTATTGTCGTGGAGCAGTCCATTTATTTATTTGAGCTTTAATTTATGTCAAATTGATTTAATGATGTACTTTTAAGTTATGTTCTTAAATAATGCAATTTTGGCTATGTGATTGACGATTGGTCGAGTATCAGTTGTTAGAATCAAAAGTGAGTTGGTAAATCACCTGGAGAATGCACGTGACCCGGAGTGTCACCTGGGAAGGACACGTGGCTCCATGATTGGATATGTCACATTGGCGAAAAGGTAGCCTTAGAGAATGCACTTGGCTCGGAGACTTGGTATGTCTTCCTAGAGAATGCACGTGGCTTGGTGACAGAGTATGGTATCATAAAAAGGGTCGGGTGGGACCGTAAAGCCACTAGATCTTGAGAGGGTCGGATGGGAACGTAAAGCCACTAGATCTTGAAAGGGTCGGGTGGGACCGTAAAGCCACTAGATCTTGAGAGGGTCAGGTGGGACCGTAAAGCCATTAGATCTTGAGAGGGTCGGGTGGGACCGTAAAGCCACTAGATCTTGAGACTGTCGGGTGGGACCATAAAGCCACTAGATCTTGAGAGGGTCAGGTGGGACCGTAAAGCCATTAAATTTTGGAAAGGTCGGGTGGGATCATAAAGCCATTGAATATTGAGAAGGTCAGGTGGGACCGTAAAGCCATTAAATCTAAGAAAGCTGATTGGTGGGGCCATGATTATCACCTATAAATAAGTTGTGTCCTAAGGACCGTGATTCATATTTGGAAATTGAGTTAGAATAATTGAAATGACCGGAAGTAGTTTTGTTGGTATGTAATCGACTAGGTCGATTGATCATTGCGTTGATTTGATATTGTGAATTGATTGATTTAATGTAAACGACGGTGAATGGTCCGATTGACATGAAATCGACTAGGTCGATTGATCGAGATATCGATCCGTGATGTGATTGCTTGGGTGCCTATTGAATTGTGCTAATATGCAGGTGGAATTCAAGGCTAAGGTAAGTCCTCTGACCCTTGCGTGTATAGGCAGCCCGGTTAGCGTATTGGTTTCCTAATCGAGTCTTAGTGGGGTAGAACTTGCTGAGACATAGTCTTATCCCGTTTGTAGGAAAACATTTCAAGCCCGTAGATGAGCCTGTGTGTGAAATCCCGATTTTTTTCAAGTTTATTTTCAGTCAATTGAGTCGGGCAATTCATCTGTGCATATAGTTCGTTTCTCAGAGTTGGTCACTCATGAGAGAACTAGTCTATTGAGTGAAGTAATTAAGGAATTTTACCGCGCTAGACTTGGGGACTGATCACCCTCGGGTCGGATGCAAGAAAATTTCCCCAAAAGCTACTCAGTGGACTAGGCGCGCTAAAATCGCACCAGAGTGGAATTAACCGTGAAATTGAAATTGAATTCTGAAATTTGAAAGTCAAAGGGTGTTGCAAATCTTATTAGGAACATTGGATTAATTCATGGACTTTAATTTGGACTCAATTAGAAGAGAATTGATGGAAAATTGAAATAATTGAATGTGCAAGAACTTGGACCCCCTGCGGAAAATGAATTGGACCTATTGGAAGATGTTGTGAGGATTTGAATTAGTGGAGAATGACATCAACAGGTGATGTCATGGTGGAGGGCAAATTCAAGGAGAGCTTGACAAGTGTCACATGCCAATTGGCTCACCAAAAGTGGGGATGTCACCCCCCTTGTCTCCATCATCTTCAAGCTTGAGAGGAGAGAGATTGGGAGGGAAAGCAAAGAGAAAAACCAGCGGAACCGCACCCCCCTCCGTCCGCCTTCGCCGCTCGACCGTCACCACCGCCGTTCGCCTTCGCCGTCGCAAGCCGTTGCACGCCGTCGCCATTCGCTGCTCGTCCGCGTGTGAGGCCCCGGGTGCGAGCTCGTTGCATCTCCGTCGCCGCCGTCTCCTCGCCCGAGCTGCTGGTCGCCGTTCGTCGCCCGCTCGTTCGCCGCCGTCGGCCCGCTCCAGCCTCTGCCGGCTCTTTGCACAAGCTGTCGCTGGTCATTCTCCGCCGTTCTCCGCTCGTTCGCCGCCGTTCCGCCGCCCTTTTCAAGCCGGTTAGTTGCTGGAAAGAAAACCAGCAAGATCTAGTTCCTTCCAAGCTCGTTTTGGTCCCCTTTTAGTGCTCATTTGGTCTTGATTCGTGTAGATTTGTCGTCGGCGTCGTCATGCTCTTCGCCGGGGACTCGTCGGAAAGTGATTCCGATGAGTTTACCTCACTAATCCACGATTAGCGAGTTAATGATGCCTTAAGTATGTTTAGTTCAAGTTGATTGAGATTAGGTGGATAGATTGGCTTAATTAGACATGGATTATATTAAGGTGATTAATTAAGGTAAAAGGGTATTTAGTTTAATGGTTAAGTATGTTTATTTTTAAAATAAACCTTGATGTGACTTAAAGGAGTTTATTTATGATTTAAATAAATACTTTGAAATTGTTGGATTATTTAATAATATATCTTATTCCGAAATTCATTAAAATATTGTTTTATAAAAAAAAAACTCGAAAAATTTATTTTGACCCTAGTTGCTCAGAATTTCATGCCGATCGCTGCTTTGTGCATGTAGAATTTGAAATTGATGATTGATTGTGGCGAATTGAGTGTGATTGTGATTTATGAGGATTCTTTAGAAAGCCCTAAGTGTGAGAATTGATGGGAGATTGGCCGTGATTAAACACCTATTAGAGGTCGTGCCTAGTGAGGCCGTGATTAACCACCGATTGGAGGTTGTGCCTAGTGAGGCCGTGATGAACCACCTATGAGAGGTCGTGCCTAATAGGGCCGTGATGAACCACCTAAGAGAGGTCGTGCCTAATGGGGCCGTGATTGACCACCTATTAGAGGTCGTGCCTAGTGAGGCCATGATGGACCACCTATGAGAGGTTGTGCCCAGTGAGGCTGGGATGAACCACCTATGAGAGGTCGTGCCCAGTGAGGCCGTGATGGACCACCTAATTAAAGGTCGTGCCGAGTAGGGCCGTGATTGCCACTGGTTATTAAGCCTTCCTATAGGGTCGAGATTGGAAGTAGTAATTGATTCACTAGAATGACATGTAATCGACCGAGTCGATTGATCGCTGAGACGATCCCCATGATTGAGCTTTGCTGATGATGTGATTGTATCTCCGTTGTTGAGTTATTAGAATTGTACGTGGTTGAATTATATAAACTGTGCTAACTTGCAGATGAGGGCTAAGACGAGGTAAGTCTTCTTGATGTTGTGGCTAAGCTGCTTTGGGGCGTATTTACTTTCTAATAGGGGTTTAGGAGGGGTGAACTTGCTGAGACAAAGTCTCATCCCGGTTTGGGGAAAAATATTACAGGACCATAGATGGCGGGACCCCCATAGAAGAATGGCATCCCAGTGCAGATTATTGAGCAGGTGCACACCTTTCCTGATCATGGGAGCCATTGGGTCTATGAGTTAATCAGGACTACTGTTTGGATCTAGGAGATTGAAGATGTTAGGGTACCCCATAGGTATAGAGCTTGGTTCCATTTTGGGGCCAATGGCTTTAGGATTGGTCCACTGGACAGCTTTGATATCTCATTGGCCATGATGGATGCTATCCTGGGTTAAGGTGTAGCTGACCTTCCTGATGGTAGGGTGGATGACCCGTCGTCCCCGGACCCAGCGTTGTCAGTGGTGGAAGAAGTGGGATCGCCGAGCGAGTCCGATTAGTACTAGTAGGACTGTTCCTCGTTTTGGTGGGCTGACCCATGTTGTGTAGGCTAACCCCTTTTTGATGCACATAAACCTTGACCCATTTTTGGTGCATAGCCTCTGGATCCTGTTGATGTACCTAAACCTTGTAATGATGATGATGTATGAAAGTATGTTGTTTGATTTTGAATTGATGTTCCTGCTGTCCTATCCCGTATGCTTTTGTAAGGGGTTTCTTAGTATGTTCCGCTTGCGCATTAAAAAGAAAATTTGGGGTCGGCGACACTACCTAGGAATATCGCATTTACATGACCATGGTGGGTTGTTTCACGCGTCTCGGGGTTCGGGGCGTAACACTGTGAAGAAGGAACCATAAGAGGACGATGACCCAGTAAAAGATGAAGAGCTTAAATGATGTGAGCTTAGTGAAGAAGAGTCAGAAGAGGATTAGGATGATCCTGAGTACGACCCGGATGAGGACTGAGATCCCATCCTCTTTTGTGAATCCTGTCTAAACGTGAATAGTGTGAAATTAGAATGTTATGAATAGTCTTGTGAATAGACTTTGAGTTATGCCATGTATAAAGATTTGATTGTGGATTTCAATATGAAAAATATGGCATTGCTTTTCTATCTCATTGTGTTATTGTCTGGGGATTTATCACTGCTTCTGCATGTGCTTAATGAATAAAAAGGGTTGGCGATACTTAGTCTTGGGATATCGCACTATAAAATCGACAAAGTAGTGTGTGCGTGCCTGAGGATCGGGGCGTGACAGCTATAACACCTTAACTTCTCTTGTTTCATGAATTTGATTCCATTGTGCTGAAGAGGGGGCATGATAATACGGGGTCACTAACCATGTCATCAATCAGTTAGTTTCTTGCATTCAATGACACTTATAAAGTGGTCGTGTGAAATATAGTTGATGGCATGACTCACTAATAGTATGTCATTCATTGGTGCAGTTTTTTTACTGAATTGGATGATGTTGAAGTTTAAAGTGGTGTGTTTGTGTTAGCAGGGACAAGGTAATAATTTCGTCTTACATGGTAACAAAAAGTACCCTCTTTACATAGCACATTAACTATAAATTGCCGTTGGAAATTGCATGGCCATTATGAATGCTTTGCCAAAAAAATTTCTATGAAGCATTTAATATGGAGACTACATAATAACCTTCAAGGCAGACTTTTAAATGCTAGACATGACTTTTCCTTGATTTAGAATTGTTTAACTTTGGATAGACAGTATTGGATAAACTACATATGTATCAAAGAAGGTAATAAACAATAGGATTGCTCGAATTACTTTTCAGTTGCTGAAGTAGCTTACAAGAAGTGTATTAAATTGGTCTTGAGCCTCTTCAACAACATCAATGGATGTTGATCATTTCAGTTTTGGGTGTGCCAAAATCTTGAACTCATCATCATTGACTACCTGAAGCTCAATAGAGATGGATAAGGTATGTATCATTTGATTGGCAAAGATGGTCAATGATGGCAAGTCCATAGAACTAGAGTTCGTTTTTTGCCGCGTCTTGTTTTGTGAGTTTTCTTTCAGCCAAGCTTTCATCTTCTTAGTTCTAGAACCACTGCTTGCATTCGTTCATCCTCTTATCTCTGACCAAAATTCCTTTTTCACATGTCATGAACATGCAGTACTTTCACTTGCCTCCACGGTGGTGATGCTTTGCCGGTTTATGTTGTGCATCAGCATAATGTTAGGGTTGACATGCTTTGCAGAATGTAACTTGCTTAGATAGTAAGCACACTGAAGATGCTAACAAATGCTAGGTTTTGTTGAAAGGCAGAGGTGGTTGAGAGTACTGGTCATACCTTATGTAGTGTTTTTTCAATTTCACTACAAAACAATCATGATTCGTGAGGAATGAAATAAAGGAATTAACGCCTCGTTAGCGAAAGAGTGAATTGTTGATACCTTTTATGCTGTATGAGTTATTTAGTTACTTCCTTCATGAAGAATTGGAGGTGCTTTTGTAGTTACTTTTGAACTTACATTTTGTTTGTCTGTCTGTTATTCGTTCATTCCCTTCCATCTTATATTACCAAACACAGTTGAGGAAGATGTTGAAATTTGCCAAACAAGGCATTTACATTTTTGAATTCTTATTTGTTGTGCCGATGACATGTCTTTTTCTGAAGCCTTTGCTGTTTTGAGCTGGGTCCGAGAATTTGATGACTTCTACTCATCGATGAATTCTATGAGGTAAATGCAATAACCTGGGTTGCTCACTTTTTAATCATCTTTGTTTCCTGTAGTTTTAGAGATTGAGCAAGGATTATCGATGTTGCACAATCAAAGATTATTGTAAGCTTTACTCCACATTTGATGCCTATGATTATAGTTGCAATTTTCTAGTGTTCCCATTCTTAATGTTAAAATTATGCTTCCCTAGTGATAGCTGTAAGCTTTCTTCATCTATTTCTGTAGAGTCCTAAAAATGCAATAAACTATTCATGCTAAAATGTCTTCAGGTGTAATGGCTGGGGATCTATATGAAGTTGCTAACTAGGCAAACTTTTTTCTAACTAATAGTCCTATCTTGCTTAGGCATTCGATGGCTTAATGTGCTAAGTATTAACCTTAGCTTTCGTTTATTGAAATACTTATTTTTAGTACTCATGATTAGCTTAATCAAAGTACATCATTTTTTTAGATCTTGATTAGAAATCTTGATTAAACTTGAAAGATCCGTTCCTTTCAAATTCTTGAGTAGACATGTTTTCACTTTGGGTGGTTTGGAACTTTTGAAAGTCTTGAAAGATATTTGAGTCAAAGGAGTTTTGAAAATGCAAATTGTGTTTGGTAAATGGTGCTTCCATTTCAAAATAGTGTTTGGATAAGTTAAATTTGCTTTAAAAAAATGGAAAAAATGAGAGTTGGCCGGCCAAGGGCTTCGACGGTTACCGCCGGCGAAGGGTAGGCGGTCCGGCGAGGGGGAGGCGGCGCGGTGAGTGTGCTTCCATCGTGTGGAGGACATACTTCATCGCCGCGATTAGATCGCTGACCTCCGTGCGGAGGTCGCCGGTGCCGCTCGATCTAATCGCGGCGACCCAGCTCGCGAGATCTCGGTCGCCGCGACCCTCGCCGAGCCGTCGTGCAACCCACCGCGCCGCGGAGGTCGCCGACGCTCGCGATTTGGTCTCCGCGACCCAGATCTGCGCGACCAGATCTGCGCACGATCTGGGTTGCCGGCGTCCTCCGCGCGGTGACCCTTGTCGGACGATCGTGGGACCCTAGCCGAACCACTCCGCCCTTCGCCGCACCGCCCGCCCTTCGCCGGACCACCGCTTTTCGCCGGCGCACGCTCACTGATGCTGGCCGTGTTCTCTCGGTAGAGAGAAGGGAAGGATGAAGACGATGAACAGTAGTCGGGGTAAAGCCGGAAAAACGAAAAATTAACAAGGACAATTTCGGAAGAAAAAAACCTATTATTCTCAAAGCCAGCATGAAAGGCAAATGAAAAAAATTTGCCAAACGCCCAATATTTGGCCCAAAGGCCTTAATTCAAAGCTTTATCTTGCTGGACGAGGGATTTGTTATGCTGTTAAAAAATGGAGTTGTTCCTTGTACTCAAAATGTGCAAGGATCCTATTATTATTTTATGAGTGTCTTTCTTGATCAAGTATCTAGACAAACAATACTTATCTATGTAGTTGGTTCCCAAGTGTCTGTTCTCCATTAAGTGCTTTACTTTTCATGTAACGTCAAAGTCATCTTTTTATGATAAGCTGTCTAAACTTTCTTTTGCAGATTGACAATCAAGTGAAGGGAGCTGGTGGTCATGTTCAGCATAATCTTCAATGAGATGATGGGTTTACCTGAGATTGTGGGGCTTAACTACCTATTATTGTTTCCTTGATGCATTCTGCATTCTTGTGAGTGAGGTAGATTATGCATGAATTTTGTTCAAGAAAGCTTGTATAATTGCATTGGTTGTGTCCGAGCTATAGCTATTGTTTATTCTTTATGGTGACTCATAACACCTTTCCTCATCTTGCTCTCCTTCTCTCTCTAAAATGTGGTTATTGTTAACTTGTTAAATAAACCTATTTCTTCTTCGTGTCTATCATTTTTACATTTGCTGATGTAAAATGTTTTTGTGCCAAGCTCCTATAAGGAATGGTCAAATGTTCATTTACATGGATGTCAGGGCTTTGGCAAGACATGCATTGTTGGTTCTGCAGCAGCAACTTGTTCTCTTCAATCCATATAAGTGAAAGCGCCGAGACGTTCAATAAGTACACTGGTACTTTTGAGCAAGCTGTAAGAGGCTTCTTTTCAACTTCACCAATGTTGATTGAATTCCATTGTGCAATCTTGTATTAAACTTTGATATTCCAGACATTTCACAATTTTGTGCTTTCTTTTGTTGCTTTTGTATGCATTTAACAGAGGTCCCGTCATGTATGCTAGCAGTCAAAATTAGATAACTAGCAGCAACAATAAGGATGCTCCCGCTGCAACCAAGGTGTTCTAACTAAATTATTGTCAACAATAGCTCCCATAACCATTGAAGTGGCCAAATTAAAACGGTTGATGAGTTTCCTCATGCATGAATGAGAGGATCCTCCATGACCATTTGGTTAAGAGATAGATTACAATGTAAAATATTTGAAGCTTCTCTCTATTTGAAATTGGTGATCAAGTGTCTACTAGATTTTCTATTCTGTACATTGATGGCATTGATTTTGTTAGCAAAATGGAAAGATTATGAATATTTGAGAGTAATAGCGATTAGAAAAATACAGTTTGGATATATTCTCAAAGGTAGTAGCTACAGCAGCTTGCCTTCTTTGTTTCGATGAATTTGATTCCATTGTTACAAAGAGGGGGCATGATAATACGGGGTCAGTAACCATGTCGTCAATCAAGTTAGTTTATTACATTCTATAGCACTTAGAAGGTGGTCGTACGAAATCTATTTAATTGTTCGACTCACTACTGATATATTATTGATTGGTGTAGTTTGTTACTAAGTGAGATGGTGTTGCAGTTTTAACTAGTGGGTTTGTGTTTGCTGAAACAAGGCAATAAGTTCGTATTAAATGATAACAAAAGTACTCTCTTCCAATAGCACACTAACTATCAACTGCTATTGGAAATTGCACAGCTACTGTGAATGGTTCAACGAACATTTTATACGAAGCATTTGGTATGGATACTATGTAATAACCTTCAAGGCAGACCATAAAATGCTAGACATGACTTTGCCTTGATTTAGAACTGTTTTACTTCAAATACACAGTATTGGATAAACTACATATGTATCAAAAGATGGAATTGCATGAATTACTTTTCAGTTGCTAAAGTAGCTTACAAGAAGTGTGTCATGCTAGTCATGAGCCTCTACAACGGCATCAACTGATGTTGATCATTTGAGTCTTGTAACATCGAGCATATGCAATTTCTCAGTTATCATGATATCTTTGCCATGTGAGGTTCTCTTTTGTTTTGCTCAGGGTTCATCCATCTACTAATAATTCTAATTCACTTTTCTTTCTGAGGATGCTTTTTCTTTTTATCATTGCCTATTCACATGCTTTGAGTGCTACCTGAGTTACATTTGATGTGAAGCAGTAGACTGCGCTTACTTGACGCTGCACTTCTGAGACCTGGCTGGCTTAACTTATGTTCTGTGATTTTCCTTCTATACAAGAGAGGCTGGATATTCTTAGACTTATATCCAGGAAGGTAGAAAGTTAGCTTCCATCGATCTACCAGTGCTTTTGCTTTGAGCATTTCATTTTTGATGTGGTCGGAAACGGGGTTGTTCGTATTGAAATTTATGGGATTACTTGTTAAAGAAATATATAACCGCAATCCTACATTTTCCAGAAAGATGCATCCGAAAGATTACATATGAACAGAGAATTGCTTAAAAACAAACAAGAAGAGTTAGAAGTAGAGTTGATTTGAGCTGTGCTAAAGATCCTGTTTTGAACTTATGTCATCTGAAGGAGTGCATTTGGTGATACATGTTAAGTTAAAAGCTAAACTCCTTCTCCCATGGAGTTAGTCCTTGCACCCAAATCACCCTAAACATTGTAAATTACAAGAGAACATTGTAAAAGATGTTGTGGGGTGGATCTGCAACACGCTTAGGTGAGGCTCAATTAAGTTTAGATGTCCAATAGTAAATCACTTTTAAACTCAGATTTAAAATCTACTGACGTTGCTCAGAAAGAAAATTGAGAAAGGCCTTTACAGCTTATTCCATGAAACAGGACTAAGACTTGCCTTTGGTTATCATTTAGTATAACCTTTCTAAGACATCATTATCCTCTCCTTTTCTTTTCTGTTCACTAATTAGGAAGATATTGGGTGGATTCAATTAATTATATTAATCTGATTTTGTATGATCAGTCAGTAAAAGTGGCAACCATTGGGCAACGCTGAAGATTTGTTGAGTGTATGCTTTAATGCCCTTGTGCAGCTTTCTTTGGCCAGTGATATCGACTTAGATGCTACAGCTTATATGACAGCGGGATTCAGCGGAGCGGATCTTCAAGCTCTGCTTTCAGATGCACAGCCTCAAGCTGTTCACGATTTTCTTGACAGTAGGAAGGGCGATCAGCATGGGAAAGAGCCAATTATAATCGATTCTCTTCTGAAGTCCGTTTCTTCGAAGGGAACACTGTTTGTCTCAGATGCCAAGAAGAGAAGACTTCGTAGAAATTTTTTTATTCGTCGAATGGTATCATCTATCCCTTAAGAAGAATTATGCATCTCCAATTAGAATTTCAACTCCAGATTCTGATAGTGGCTGATTATGCATATGTTGGAGTTAATCCCTACAATAATCTCTTTCTCATATGGGAATTAATCCCTACAATAATCTCTTTCTCATATGGGAACACGACAATGATGGAACAATTCGTCAGGTGAATTTGCGACTCCCAGTCGCAAATTTCAAGCAGTCGCGACATTTTGGTAGGAGCTACTATTTTCATAGCTTCTTTGGCTTAGAACACCGCTTTCAAAGTGATGAGACAAATCATGGGCCCAATATTTGGCTATGAAGGACAATGGAAAATTATGAGCCCAAGTAATTCAAATGAAATCATCTGCAATATATTCACGTTATTTGTTGTCATTGTATAAAAGGGTTTGATGAACTGTGCTATGATATTTCATGGCACAATTCATCAGTATAGTCATAGTGACTTTTGTTTGTGAATATGTTTTTATCTTTTGTTCCTGGCTTGAAAGAATTTCTTTGGAACTATTGTCTAATCGGTGTAATTAAAATAAATCATGAATACATCAAGGCACAAGATGGTAGATGATCGGCTTAACAATGAGGAAATGTGGCATGGAGAGACCACTTACAAGCTTCCTTATCACAAATGAATCATTTTACCTCAAAGAAATGATATTTACCATGTTGAAGACATTTATTCCAAAAATATTTTTTTACGACAAGACTGAGTAACCTATATATCAAGTGAAAAAGTGAGACGGTTGAGATTACTTTTCTATGTTTCTTTACATATGATAGTTAGAAATCTAATCTTATGATGAGGTGACTTCACTGGAAAAAGCCATCTTAGATATGTCATGTGATGTTTGTTTACGGGATATGATAAGATAGGAATAGAATAGTTATTCTACGGAATTGGAAGAGAGTAGGACTGAGAATGGAACAACTATTTTGTAGTTTGGTTTGTAGAATGGATTCAAAACCACCCTCTTGTTTGTTTTACCATTATAGGAGGGAGAATAAGTTAGGAATAGTAGAAAATACCCATAATACCCTTTGACGATATATAATTAAAGTCTAATTTCTTTTATTATCATATTTTCATAGGTCATAAATGAAAACTGTCACACCCCGATTCTCGAACGCGTGCCCATCTCTCACTTGGTCAATTAATAGTGACGTCCCAAAACACATCGCCGACCCTATCTTTTTAATACGCATGCGGAAGCATATAAACAATCACCGGACAATAAAGCAACGGGATAAGAAAGAAGGACTAAATTCCGAACTTTAAAAAACAACCACACTTATATACAATGCAAATCAGTGCACATATATATATGGTGGACTACTACGCCAAATTCAACTTAAACAAGTTCAGAATCAAGGTCTATAAGCAGGGGTGGGGGTTCCACAAACTATGGGTCCTCGTCCTCCTCTTCGTCATCCTCCACACTCCAACTAGACCCTTCAGCAAATTGCACCGGACTTTCGAAATCTTCAAAATCCAAGTCTGCTGGACCTAAGGACTCAAATGTTGTTCCATGGCCGGGATGAGACTACGTCTCAGCAAGCTCTACCCTCTAAGACCCGATTAGGAAGCCAATACACTATAGGCTGCCTAAGCACACACGAGTCAGATGACTTACCTTGGCCTCAGTTCCTTCATGCAAATCCGTTCAATAATGAACACTGACAATCACATCAACCCCTCAAATCAACCAATAGGATTGACTCAACGATCAATCGACTCAGTTGATTACATGTCATCGAGGCCATCACATGGTCATCTCGACTATTTATTCTTGACTCTGAATCACGGCCCTATAGGCACAACCTAGATTAAGTGGTCATCACGGCCCCACTGGCAACTTTTCTAAATTTGGTGATTATCATGGCCCCACTTGGTAATTTTCAATGTTTAGTGGCATCACGGCCCCACTCGGCAATTTCAAATCCAACTCACACCCTCACACAGCTATTTTCCCTTCAAATACTGACATTTTCCAATTTTGGGATAAATCCCCATAATTACAAATTTCACTCAATTTAGGATAAATTCCTAAAATATCACAATTAATTTGATTTCACGCAACGTAGAGCTTAAATAAATAAACATACTGTACCACAACAATCAGCATGAAATTTCGTTCGTTGACTATCCTAGCCTAATTTTTGAAAAGTAAATGAATAATTAAATTAATTTCGAAAATTAATAAATAAATACTAAAAATTCAATTTAGGCCCATAATGCCTAATTGGAGCCCGAGACGAGTCGAGAAAAATCTGAGATGCATTCAATAAATATGAGAAGTTCTCTAGTTGCTAATGACTAAGTCTAACCACCTAATCTGCATCATTAAGTCACTAATTTAATTGTTTTAAACTAATATAACCACCTAATTGCACTTAATTAAATCTAATCAATCCTTAAGCATAATTAGCAAACTAAGAAAGCATTAGTGAGCAAAAATCACTTGTTAAAAGCGAAAACTGGGACACTGCGACGGCAGCCGAACTTGGGCTCGCGACAATACCCACGGACTTGGACCGGGCCTGAGATTGGCCCAACCAATCTTGGCCCAAGCTGAGGTTTACTCTTGAATTGGGCTGGACCAAAAGTTGACGTTGCAGGATGGGCTTGCAAACTTCGCGGGCTGAACCAGAAAATTTCGTGGGCTGATGAACCAGGCCCAAGACGCTGGGCTCACTTGATGGGCTGATTGCTAAACTTTTGCAGGTTTTAAGTGGCTGAACTGCTGGACTTTTGGGCCCAGCTAGACTGACATTTGAAGATTGCAAATTTGGACCGAGCAAGAAGCAACAAAGGCTGCCGTTGGGCCTTTGAAATCCGTTGGACTGTTGTTGACGATGGGCCATCCAATTCGCTGAATTTGCTGGGCCGAGACGCACGCGTGCAGCTTTGTGCATGGGCGAGTTGCTGGAGAACACGCGATAGAGGATGAAGACGGTGGAGGCTTCGTTCGGTGCTGCTTCGCTTGGTGGATCGTTGGAGACGCGGACGAAGTTGGCTCGGTGGTCTTGAACTCTGCTTTGTTGATCGAACAAAGAGCAGACACGGCCAAGTGGCAGCGATGCAGGGCTGCTCGGTCAAATGAGGAGTTTCGGTGGGTTCGTTGTTGACCGAAGCAGGCTAGGAAGTTGGCAGGTGGCAGTGGTGGGGAGGAGAGACCGGCGAAAGTGGGGACGCTGGCGGTGAGTAGGCGTGCAGCGGTCCTGGCATTGCTGGATGTTCCTGCTTTTGCTGGCGTCTTTGTTGCTGCGGTGTGCGAGACGGAGCGAAGATGAGATGTCTCGGATGGCAGCAAGAGAGAGGGGATAAGAGAGAGATGAGTGAGGGTCCCTTGGCCTCAATTTTCCACAACAAATATCCTCTTTGTCCCCTCATCTTGATCCAAAACCATAGCTGTCTTCCACCAGCACAATTTCAGCCCAAATTGCCCCCTTCTAGAGTGTTGAGTTGGTCTAAAAGTCACAACTCATGGAGGCATACGAATTTCCTAGCAAAATGCTTCAATTGCACATCAATCCCCTCTTGATTCTTTCTTAAATGACTCTCATAAAATCAATTGATGTCTCATTTATCAAATTGATCATTTTCTTGTCCAAGAACCCATCTTGCGTCTCAATTTTGCCTCCAAAACTAATCCTCGGCTTGTTCTACACAAAAACGACCAAGCAACGACTTTTTCCCAAAAAGTTTCGGGCGTCGGAAAAATCTTCTGAGATTGAGTCGATACTCCTATAATTTATTGTGACATGATAGAAACTTCAATTTTTAAAATCGGATTTCAATTCACAGTTAATTTCAATTTGACGCGTTTTTTAGCGTGACCTAAACTACCGGATAACTTTAAGATATTTTTAAATGCAAATGATCCGTGATCAATTTTCTTCGAACCACAATGAACCCACTTGACTCATTGGCGACTCTTGGTTGTCGTGAAAATCTCGAGAATCCAAATACGAACACAGGGTACCAAAACAATAAGAAAATCAGTCTAGTGTTGGTCGACGAGAATTTTCCAACATTTAGCGGTGTCACCCATGATTAGCCACACATCTCTATCGAACTAGTCTATCTTTGATTACAAATCGATTTTTAACTGTGTCGTAATGGCCTCTAAAGATTGACACGGTCAAGAAGCCGATTCTTGATCGAGTTTTCAAGACTATTGCCTTAAAATTTCTTCATGGCTTTCCTAGATAGTCTAGTTATCTCGAGAGTGATCGGCTCCGAGAATAATTCTATAGGTGCGCCAATGAAATGCCCGATTCATTCAGAAGAAAACAGAGTTGAAAATTTGGGATGTTGCAAAAACCTACTATAATTTCTAAATACTTGCAATGTTTTAATTTCTAATGTAAGTAACCATTATTTTATTAATCGATGATAATTAAATCATAATATAATTACTAAAAAATAAATGAACTAATTATTAAACTATAGTATAATTACTATATGGATAACTTTTATTTTTATATAATAACTACCATTCGGGTGAAGCCAATAAAAGAAGGCCAAGCTCAAGCTCAACTGCTATTAGATATTCAATGCTTGGAGTTCCGCTCTAGCTATGAAGTATTAAATATCTAGCTTTAGCTTGACTTGAAACAAAAAATAATCCAGATATTCAAGCTCAACTCGACTTGATGCAGTCTAGTCATAAAATGAGCTCGAGCTCGAGCTCAATAGTTACAAATATTGTTCTCTGCTTCATTAGAAATGGTATCTTTGAGACATTGAACTCCAAATCATGTACTGTAAGCTCTTCCTTAGTTGGAAGGTTACATACATTTTCCTGATGAGTGATCTAGCCTCAAACGGGCCCTTGTTAAGAAGTGTGATTAGTTTGCCCCTTCGAAAGAATGCAATCTAGAGAAGTTGATGGAGAAAAGTACATGATCAAAACTTAACTGGAAATTTGAAGTCGCAGCTGATGTAGCTAGTATAAGCACCTAGAGGGGGGTGAATAGGTGTAAAAACAATTTCTCGAGATAACACAGCAATACTAAGCAGACGATAGAAATGAAGTACTCTTTTGCTTTTCCAAAATGAATTACGATCAAGGTAAAGTAAAGAGTAGGGAAGAGAAGATTAAACACAAGGTTTATAGTGGTTCGGCTTATCCCAAGCCTACATCCACTCTTCCGCACTGATAGCCTATCGGCTGGATTCCACTATGAACAAAAGAGATGTTATAGCACAGTTCTTCCTTGATTCCACAGTGTGGATGTTCTATCACACTTCCTCAAGGTTTCTCACAAGTATAAACTCTCTTTTGAGTACAAGTTTTTCACTCAAATGAATTGACTAAACAACAAGAAGCTTCAGACTTTGGAATTCTTCTATCGTGCACTCTCTGAACAGCTTAGAACGTCTTCCTTATATACTCCTTTACGCCATCATACCCGTTGGTACTTACCAAAGGAATTCCTCCAATCTACCCATCGGACGGAATCAATTAGGAAGATCATTCGAGCTATTAAAGGAATATGTCGATAGCCCATCAATCCTGTTCGCCCATACAATTAGGATCTCGGTTTCCATAAGTAGAACCTTCCACGAATATTTCGCCAATCATCGGATCCTTAATCATCGAATCAATCTCGATCAATTAAAGGGATTCCGTTATGTCATATCCAGCCAAGATATCTTCTCCAATCGATAAGGTCATATCCTTAATAAAACATCCAGTTCTGGATAGCCTTTCTTCAACGGATTAGAACTGTTAATGAGGATAGACTTTGAATCTTGAGTCTGGCTGTCCGGAGGTCTTCAGACTTTAAACAGCAGAGTCTGCAAACCTTCAGACTAGACTGATGGAAACGTTTTGTCAGCTTCATAACATTTCAAGAAGATTTCTCCAACAATCTCTCCCTTTTTTATGGTGACAAAACTTTCCTACAGATTTGGTTAACTTTGACCTACAAAACATTTCTTAAACAAATATACATATCTTTATAAAGATAAATGGCTAAATGAATAACACTAGAATCTGCAACCATAGAAAGTAGGTTAGTCTTGAATATGATAAAGCCATCCATAAGATATCAATAACAGTCAATAGTAGTCAAATCCAAATTCACATCCAAACACAAAATTAAAATCAAACATCAATCCAAATCAAACAAACCAAACGATTAAAAATTCAAAGTTTGATTCAAATCTTTCTCCCCCTTTTTGTCAGCATTAAAAAGGTTGAGAATAAAATTGAATAAAGTTGAGATTGCTTGGGAACGCAGACAAGCTGAAAATCTCCCATAGACTGAACGATGCCTTCCAGCCTTTTCAAGTCTTCCTTCAGTTGTGCAATCTCCTCACCCTTAGCATTGGCCTGAATCTGAACAGAGAGGGCTTGGATCTGATCTTTCAATGAAACTGAAGAAACTTGACCTATATTTTGCAAGCTTTGAACCTCACATCTCAGAGCATAGATTTGACCGTGCATTTCTAAGAGAATATCCATAATTCTGCGAAAATCTGTTGAGTTGTCGGTGCGTGCGACTTCAAACGATCTGCAGATGATGGCATATCAGAATAATCGCGCAAATTTGGCGATGAAGCATCATGTTCTTCTTCAGGAAAATGAGAGGCATGAATGGCTTCCGGGTCGGCTGGAGAGCGGCTGACTCCCTCATTATCTCCCCCTGTTTCTGTGCTTTCAGGTGGAGAAGAGTGTTTTTCAGGCTCTCCTTCCTCTTGATTCATTCTCTCTTCTTCTTCTTCAACTTCTTTTTCACCAAGTGCTCTTTCTTCTTCTTCTTTTTCATCCCTTGCCTCCTCAACATCCTTTTCTTCTGCTTCTCTTTCCTCTGCTTCCTTCTCCTCTGCTTTTTCTCTCTTCTTTCTTTCTCTTCTCTTTCTCGAGTCCTCTGTTCTTGATCAGAACGGCTCAGATGTTTCAACGCCATTGCAGAGATGGAGATGTCTTCCTCATCATCTTCATCTTCAATGATGAGAGCTCTCCTTTTCTTGGATGGAGCAACCATGGGCTCCTTTCCTTTTCTTTTGATGCGAGAAGAGATTTGATGAGATTTTACAGATTCTTCTCCTTAAATTTCTCCAACGCCTTGCTTAGCTCCTTCAGACGCATCTTGGTCACCATTTTCAGTCCTACCACCATATGATCACACGATTGAGCACAAAGAATTTGTGGAGGCTGAATGTTCAGATGTCTGAAAAACTTCGACACAAGACTTGGATAAGGAAGTTGACATCTGTCTTTCACCACTGCTCTATACATGTGGAGTATAACAGTGTGAGGAAGAGAAAACTTTTTCCCAGTGGGAATGGCATACATCAGCTTTGCCTCTTAACTTGAAACATCAGTCTTGGAAGTTGATTTCGGTCCGAGGCAATTGATCACAATTTTGTGAAGTAGAATATTGAACGCACTCATCCTTAGGTAGGAAATCTTTTCCTCTGTTCTCCTGTCCTTCACAAGTTCCAGTGTAGCACGAGCAATAGAAACTTTGATCAGTTGATATCTTCCTCTCTCAACTCCTAACACATCTCGCAAAGATATCCATATCCACTACAAAGTCTTGATCTTTGACGCTGAAAGAGGATCTATTCGCATCCAGAAACGAGATTCGAATAGAAATAAGCAATTAATTTAGCATAAGCATCTGTGGTGTCAGTGCAGAATTTTTCAAGTTGAAGATAACCGAACTTTTCTCTCAAGTTCACATTCACAGCATCCAGAAAATCAAAATCCACACTCCTAGGGTTTATCACCCCACGCTTCAGCAATTTCGAGTATAGATCTTTCTGTTCTTTCGATCTAAACATCTCTCCTCTTTTTCCTCGATTTTCCGCCGCAATACCCATCCTCGGTTGAAATTAGCTGTACAGTTTGTCATCATCATTCCCATCTACAGGATTAACTCCCCAATCACGAGGATCACTTGGGATATTCGCAAGGGTTTCTTCTACCACCCCTTTACGAGCAATTCCCAAACTTTCAATTTTTCACAAAAGATATATTCGTTCCCATATCTTTTGTCTTTAAGAAAATCATCGACATAGTTCAAAGGAGTATGAGTCCCCTTTAAAGCACGATACAGCTTATAAATAAAAGCGGGCTTTTGAGCTCTTACAGGATCTGCGTCTTCAATGATATCTTCTTCTTGTTGATGTCCAACATTTTGAGGACTAGATGGTGGAGAATGACGCTGTCGAGAATGTTGTGGGCTCTGCTGCTGATTTGGAGACACTTCTTCTTCAGTGAGATCGAAGTGTGTAGGCCCCTCACTCATTCGCCGTGGTCCCCTACTTGCAATCCTCGAAGACTTTCTTGAAGACGACATCTTTCTCACTCTTTGAAAGATTCATTGCTTGACTTTCCCAAGTAAAAATGACAACTTTTTCGAAGATTAGGCAAGAGAAGAAAAAAGGAATGGAGGATCGATGCTTTCTAGGGTTTTTTAGAGTAAAGTGAAGAGGAATTAACGGTGCACGATCGGTTAAAAAGAGAGGTATACAAATCGTCACAAAGGAAAATAAAAAGATGCCTTTTCAAAATAACTGTCATTTTTCCGAAAATAGTCATTAAAAAAAAAACTTCTTTTCGAAAAGGAAATGTTGCAATAATTACATCGATTAAATATAACAATAATTAACCACAGTTTGACGATCATACCTTTTCAAGATAGGATTCGAGAGAGAGACTAACTTACCGTCAAGGTCTTGTTTGCCTAAGTCTGGGAGTCTCTAGACTTTAACTTCTTCAAACCTCAAAATGTTAAGTCTGGAACGAATAACTTCAAATTGATTTTTCTCCAAAGGCTTTGTGAATATATCCGCCAGTTGGTTCTTTGTATCAACATACTGAATCGAAACTTCTCCATTTTGAACATGATCTCTAATGAAGTGATGTCGAATCTCTATATGTTTTGCTCTTGAGTGAAGAATTGGATTTTTGGTAAGATTTATTGCACTGGTGTTGTCGCAGTTAATCTTCATGCATGAATCTTTAATTCCAAAGTCTCTTAGCTGTTGTTTTATCCACATAATTTGTGAACAGCAGCTTCCAAGAGCAACATACTCTGCTTCTGTTGTAGAGAGAGCTAATGTACTCTGCTTTCTTGAAACCAAGATACTGTCCCCGCCTCTAAGTAATTGACAGGTACCCGAGGTGCTCTTTCTATCAACTCTGCAACCGGCTAGATCTGCGTCTGAGTATCCAAGAAGAGTAAAGTCTCCTCTTTTAGGATATCATAGGCCGATGCTTGAAGTTGAAGCAATGTATTTAATAATACGCTTTGTAGCATTTAAATGAGATTCTTTAGGGTCTGCTTGAAATCTGGCACAAATGCAAACACTAAACAAAATGTCAGGTCTAGAAGCTGTAAGATAAAGAAGTGAGCCAATGATACTCTGTATAGCTTCGGTCGACTTTCTTTCATTCTTCATCTTTGTCTATCTTTAAGGAACTTGACATTGGTATTTCAGCCTTCTTGCAATTGTTCAGATCAAACTTTTTGATGAGATCATTAGCATATTTTTCTTGATGAATAAAAGTTCATTCATTCAGTTGTTTCACTCGAAGACCGAGAAAGAAGGTTAACTCACCCATCATGCTCATTTCAAATTCATCCTGCATAGTCTTAGAGAATTTCTTGCACAGACTTTCATTAGGAGATCTAAATATAATATCATCCACATATATTTGAACTAGCACAAAAATTTTGCTTTCTCTTTTAATAAACAAAGTAGTGTCTACTTTACCTTTCACAAAACATTTTTGAATTAAAAACTTACTCAGCTTGTCGTACCAAGCTCGAGGTGCTTGCTTTAAGCCATATAAGGCCTTTTTGAGTCTGAATACTGAGTCTGGTTTCCTTGGGTCTTCAAACCCAGGTGATTGTTCCACATAGACTTCCTCATGGATGAATCCATTTAGGAAGGTACTTTTGACATCCATTTGAAATAACCTGAAATTTTTATGACAAGCAAATGCAAGTAATAAACGAATTGCTTCTAACCTTACTACGGTACGTAAGTCTTGTCATAGTCTATCCCTTCTTCTTGCGTGTATCCCTTGGCCACGAGTCTTGTTTTGTTTCTTACGACCTTTTCTTTTTCATCCATCTTGTTTCTAAAAACCCATTTAGCTCAAATAACTGATTTATGTTTCGATTTTGGAGTTAATTCCCAGATATCATTGATACTGAATTGCCTGAGTTCTTCTTGCATGGCTTCAATCCAGCTTTCATTAGATAAAGCTTCTTCTATGCTTTTGGGTTCTATTTCAGAAATAAGAACCACAACACTAGACTCTTCGCGCTTTTGGATCTTGTGCGAATTCTTTCATTAATGTTGCCAATGATAAGATCTTTGGGATGACTGGACTTATGCTTCCGGTTGCTAGTTAATTTGTCGAATGATGATCACTTCCTTCACTTGAATCTTCAACGGTTACTTGCTTTGGTCCTTCAAAGTCTCGAGCTGCTTCTTGAGATTTAGACTTTGTAGAGTCTAAAGCAAGTTCTGGATATTCAAGATGAGTTTGAATAGATTCATTTTATATAGAATCCTGGAATTTGACATTTATTGATTCTTCCATAGTTTGAGTCTTTTTGTTGTAGACTCGTACTCTTTGCTTGTGGTTGAGTATCCAAGGAAGATGCCTTCATCGACTTTTCTTCAAACTTACCAACTCGATCATTTGCATTTTTCAGTATAAAACATTTGCATCCAAACACATGAAAATATGAAAAAACAGGCTTCTTTTCTTTGAATAATTCATAGGGGTTTTTTCTAGAATAGGCCTTAGAAAAACTCTATTGATAATATAACATGCTGCTTCAGCCTAAAAACATGAGAAGATGTTACTTTCAATTAGAAGAGTTATAGCTATTTCTTGAAGCGATCTATTCTTTCTTTCCACAACTCCATTTTGTTCTGGAGTATATGGAGAGGAAAACAAATGCTGAAAACCAGATTCATCACAAACCTTGCAAAATCTTGATTTTCAAATTCACCTCCGTGATCTGTTCTTATAATTGAAATAACATATCCTTTTTCGTTTTGAACCTTTTTAGCAAAATTTTCAAAGTAAGGGAAAGTTTCAGACTTACTTGCCAGGAAATACACCCAAGTAAATCGTGAGCAGTCATCCACGATTACTAGGCAATATTTCTTACCTCCAATGCTCTGTGTTCTGGTTGGTCCAAAGAGATCCATATGCAAAAGCTGTAGTACACGGTTAGTGTAAACTTGATTTATTGGTTTAAAGGAATTTCTTACCTGTTTTCCCAATATGCATGGTGTACATAGGTCAGACTTTTGATATGATAAATTGGGCAGACCACGAACAAGCTTCTTTGTTGAAATTTTGGCTATTTGCTTCATATTGATGTGCCCAAGCTTTCTGCGCCATAAGCTTGCTTCGTCTTGGATTGAAATTAAACATTGCGATTCATCTAGTTTCACATCCAAGAGGTTGATATTTCCATGTCTTCGTCCTATAAATGACTGAGTAGAGTTTTTACTGGTTCCTGAACATATACCCTTTTGAAAGTAGATTTTGAAACCGGTATCACATAACTGACTGACACTGAGCAGATTGTAGTTGAGTCCTTCAACTAAAGAAATGTTGCTTATTGTGAGGTTTCCAATCTTCACAGTTCCAAATCCCACAATTTTTCATTTGCTGTTTCATCCAAATGAGACCATTTACTTGAACAAGTTTTATGAAGCAATTTGAGTCTCCCCGTCATGTGTCTTGAGCATCCATTATCCGGATACCATTTTACCTTTTTCTTGATAATGATCTGCATTTAAAAAAGAAACTCAAACTTTCTTTGGTACCCATCTTTTCTTGGGTCCATTCGTGTTAGTATGATATGTGGTTTTTGCCCATACTTTATTGACAGGTTTCCAAACCATAGGACATTCTTTTTCAAAATAATCTGCACTATTGCACTTTGAACATCTGAGAGCATTGCGACCTACTGGTTTTACAAAGATCCTTTTAAAATGATTTTTATAAGCATCTCTTGAGGGTCTTTGTTTGATTCTTTCCTTCACTTTAGGAAAATCAATTAAAGGAATGGTTTCAAAGCAGTCATTCCCAAACCAGATTTATTGAAATAAGGTCTTTGAACATAAAGTATTTTTTCTAGTTTCTCATATCCTATCGAAATTTTTTGGAAATATTTGAAATATCATTTTTCAAGAATGCATTTTCTTTTGAAAGATTATCTTCACTTTCTCTAAGAGAAGAAACATTCATATCTAAATATTTCACCTTTTTTTTCAAAACATTTTCTTGTTGTTTTAAGGCAGAATTTTCCTTTTTGAGTTCGTAAATCCTTTTAAGAGAAGTCTTAAGACTAAAACACAACTCATCAATGTATTTAGAAACTTTAATATGGATTTTGAAGTTACTTACTTCAAATTCATTGTCTGAATCGAGTCTATCTTGGAGTTTGAATCTGAATCCGATTATGCCATCGATATATGTTGGCATAATTATCATCACTTTCTTCACATTCTCGTATCACTCCAGTGTTTCGCTTTAAGAGCCTTTCGATACTTTTCAGCTTTTCCTTTCTTCTTCCTCGAAGAGGACAGTTGGGTCGATGTGTCCCTTTTTCTTACATTCAAAGCGACTACATCTTTGTTTGATTCATCATCCTCAACGTACTTAGTCTTTTGCTTTTGAAAACTTTGTTTCCTTGGATTGAATCTTCTTCCTTTTCTGTTCAGCTTTCTGAATCTTCTTATCATGAGAGCAAGCTTCTCATCGTCCATATCGTCTTCAGAATCTGCAACATCAAAATCATCATTGGATTTTAATGCAATGGATTTCTTACCTTTAGGGTCTTCGTCTTCATTGATTCGTTTCACTTCATAAGACTAAAGAGTTCCAACCAATTCATCAACGAGATAGAGGCATAATTCTTTAGGTCTCTCTAATTGAGGTCTTCATGGGATCAGAAATTGGTTGACCTTGATTTTCAAGACCATTCACGATATCTGTAAAACGACTAAACATGTCGGTTATAGATTCTCCCGATTTCATTACAAGGCTTCGTATTGACCGAGGAGAATGTTGATTCTGGTCTCCTTCACTCGATCGAATCCTTCATAGGTAATATGTAATCTATCCCAAACTTCTTTAGCTGTAACACAAGAAGATAATCTGTAATATTCAGTAGGTGATAAAGCACAATATAAAGAACTGTCAATGAGGATAGACTTTGAATCTTGAGTCCGGTTGTCCGGAGGTCTTCAGACTTTAAACAGCAGAGTCTGCAAACCTTCAGACTAGACTGATGGAAACGTTTTGTCAGCTTCAAAACATTTCAAGAAGATTTCTCCAACAGCAGTAAGGTAAAATGTTTTTTTTTCAATTAAAATAATTCATACTTATTAAGCACGCTAATTACTTCTATGATCATGAATATACCGAGACGATAAAATGTGGAGACCATCAGTATATTTTAAAAATTCCATGGGTTTGTAAAAGCCATTGGCTTTTAATGGCACATCATGCATTACGTTCGACCAACGACTCTTAGGTGCGGAATGCGACCTTATGCTGATTTCACATTTTCTAGTTTTGCTATGACGAAAGAAAATGAGTGGAAAGTGGAGTATGGGCAAAAATCAATTGATCAGGTCATGACTTCGGATTAAATGTAAGAAGATCTGCTCTGTTTGGCTCAGCAAAGCAGAATGGAAGTCTGGCCCCAACCGAGAAAAGCTAATCTTAGCGTGGACTTTCTCAAGTTCTATCCATCGCAAGGAGGTTAATCATTTTAACATGCAAAATCTTATTTTTTCAGGATACGTCACTAATCAATTATTAGTAGGCTGATTAAAAAAGCTAATCCTTTTTAATATGATGAGCAAAACAAAAGCATTTAATATATGGTATTTCTAGCCTAACGATAAAGGAAGAGATTTCTCACTAAACAAACAAAAAGATAAAAGGGGATCCATTATGCTTTGGTCACGCCGGATGTTGGGCAAATTCTATGAGCTATTGCATTGAACTTTGATCTATATGTAAAAGAACATAGAAGAGTCGAATGCTTTCTCTAGAATCATACGTGGAGATTTTGGATTCTCTGAAATATATATAAAAGTCAGAATGCATGACAAAATTTGAAAGCACCAACCGTAAAACTTTTTGTGTCATGAAAATGCCCAAAGATACGTATATTTATGTTTTGACATAATTTCCGGATGTGACTCTAAATAAGATTTTCATTACATATATACATATCTCCTAATTCTAGAAGGGTAGCATACACTTCAAGCGAAAATGAACTTAGTACATTTAAATTTAACAAAATATCACCTAAATACATGACAAAAGTGAAAAAGATGAGATTAAAAAGGAAAAGTTGCATATAAATTGTGGGTGGGCCTAATTAGATCCAAATATTTTTTTTTTGTGATACCAAAATTCCCAAACTTTTTTTTTTTGTGATACTAAATTTTAAGAATAAATGTATCATACGAATACAAACTTGAGAATTTTTATATCATAAGAAGAAGTTTGGAATAGATATGTCTCATTGTATAGATTTGAGGTAAATGTGTGACATATATATAAATTTGGAATTCCTGTTATCAAAAAAAAAGTGTGGGGGTAGACGATGACTAAACTGCCCTCACTTCTTGACGAATTTCCATAAAAAATATCTAGATCGTGAAAAATCCCCTACTCTTCCCTCAATCTCTCTCCTCCACCAATTGATCACCGCAAGCCTCCGCCACCTTGCCGCCGCGTTGCCGTCGACGTCAACGTCATATCCCCTTCCCGTGCCATCACCCCTCGTCGTCGAGCCGCCCCCAGCCATCGCCTGTGCCAATCGTTTCACGTCTCGTCTCGGCCAAGCCACCATCTCTCTCTCTCTCTCTCTCTCTCTCCCCCCGTGTTTCCACTTCAAAGCAATTATTTTGTCAATCTGAACGGCTTTTTCACTTACAAAGGAAGTGTTGGATGCACATTGTGCAATCTCAAAATCTCTATAACCAGAACAAGAACATGCATAATTAAGTAGAAAGATTAACGCACCTGTTTTGGGATCCGTCGAACATAAAGCGGAAGTAGAAAATAGATTACCCACATATCAAGGGGATCCATGCATCAAGTCCTTCTCTTCTATTGCCCTCTGTATCGTTGGCTCAATGAGGCAGCCCCCCTCACGTTTAGCGCTAGGTAAACGCCCATTAGGCGATGATACATGTGAGAATTAAGGTTAGATGAGAGACTTAAGCACTATTTATAGAGTTTCCAGCTAGGCCCCCTCATTATGGGTTAGGCTTAACTCGACCCACACTAGCCAGCTCCATATTAGACTAATTAAGAATCCTTCTATCTCACTTTAGACCAACCCTGTTTTACGGTAACAGTAAAAACAGTAAATTACAATATCAATTAATGTAGTCAACATTAAGAAAATTCTTACATTCTCTCACTTAGACTATATTAATTGAAATCGTATTGTATGTGCGCACATTTGGTCCAGAGATAATTCTTAATAATCAATCCTATCTTATAAAGTCTTAAACACGAATCATGGCAGTAACTGCATGTATACACACAGAACATTCCATAATCACAAATGTTCTCAACTTTATTGATATGGATTCAATATGGTAGTGTGTCAAATGGATAACATCTCTTATATAGAGATCTCATTTGTCAGTCACTATTCTCTTATCTTAAGCGTCACAAAAACTTGTACCACTAGAGAATGTCCATTCTCTTACCTTAAGTGTCACAAAAAACTTGTGCCACTAGAGAATGTCTTTATGGTTCCAATAAACCCACATATGTCTTGTCCTTACGGTTAATATTTCTTTATGTATCATAAGACATATGCACAAGACTAATAACCAAATAATTGGATGCCCCTAGCCTTCACTCAAGGCTTATACAATCTCTTAAGATTTTATTAATATGTATTCAACATAATAACAACATATTCAAAATATTTTATTGAATGCAAAAGTTGATACATATCAAACTGTTACTAAATGTAACGAACATAGATGTGAACCTTATTAGAGTAAAGCCAAAATAACTTCCACTAAACAACAGTATCTTAAGATACTCCTAGAGTTATGCTAATGACATGTCGCTCAAATACACATGAGCGTAGGCTTTTAGTTAGTGGATTTACAACCATATTATCTATAAAAATATGTTATATTATTACGTCACATTTCTGTATCGTTTGCTTTTGGTCAAAAATTTTGACCACCATATATTTAAACCCTGTGAGACCTCTGTAGCAAATAAATAATACTACAAATTTGTTATCTCAATACAACTGTATAGGTCTATCTATAAAGTTAAAACGATGAACTCCATCATGAGGTTACGGAGCCTAATAGCCCAAGTAACAGCCTAAAAGAATATTATTAACACTGCTTACATAGTAGAAGATGACATAAAACTTTATTTATTGTACTTCCTGCTAACATAAATACGTAATCCGTTATTGATTGCATGTCATCCTAACAGCTAGCAAAGTTTACATCTGAATACTCTACCAGCTGCAAGAATTGAACATGTCCGTAAATTAGCATATAATCTCTTGTCTTATTTAAATACCTTAAAATCTTCTTAGCAACAACCTAGTGATTGCATCCTGGATTTGAGTGATATCTTCCTAGAAGTCCCATCACAAAGACAATATTTAGTCTAGTGCAAATTCGAGCATATATTATACTTTTAAGTGCACGACACAAGGTACATCATTTAATTAGATTTTCTTAATATTTAAATAAGGACAATGTGATAGGTTTAGTCCATCACCCTTAACAACAAGAGCAATTCCTGGCTTGCAATGATGTATATTGAATATTTCCAATATACAATCAGCAAATGTCCTTCGAGAAAATCTAATATAATATGGCAAAAACAATCCTTACAGACCTCGGTACAGAGGATATAAGATGTTTCAAGGTCATTACTTGTAAACAAAATATCATGTACATAATGTATGAGAAAAATAAATTTCCTCTCACTGACCTTGTAGTATATATATACTGAATTACTTTATACCCAATTGAACAAAATAATAACACTATGAAACTTTAATAATATTGTTTAGAAATTTGCTTAAAATCATGAATAAGACTTTTCAATCTACACACAAGTTTACTTGAATCTGTTGCAAAATACTCCAATTGCACTATATAGATTTTGTATCTATTTAACATAACTCCAAATAAAATTAGAAAAAAAAAAAAAAACTATTAATGCTACGTTAACTCTAAAAGAATATATAAAGAAATACTATAAATAAATATTTATTTCTTCACTATTAACTATCCACCCCTCTTTTAGAATGAAAACTTTAGCTATCAATTTGGCTTTAAATTCCACAATCTTTTTTTGAAATTCTTTTAGTTTTGTATGCCAATTTACAATTAATGAACTTATGATTTTTAGGCAAGTAAATTAGTTTCAAACACTATGATATTTCATAGATAGTTTATCGCATTTTATGGCATCTAATCACATACTTGATTGAGAATAAAAAACGACATTTATAAATATGCCATTACATCAACCATACAGTGGATATTGTAATCATGCTCTCACAAATAGACTATATAGTTTGATGGTATAACCGATCGTCTTTCCTTAACAAATCTCCCGAGTAAAGCTATAACCACTTCATTCTATACTTGAGAGGTTTGAAAAATTCCATCATAAACTATATCAAGAATAGTATCTTAAATCTCAACAAGTTTAGTCTATAGTACGAGATTCCATAATTATCTGTATAGATAAAGACAAAAACACAAGTAACCTCCATCATACTATTATCTTTATTAGTCTCGAGAGCAACTATCCTCTACAATTACGTCAATCTTTAGAAACTTTAGAGTATGTAATTCCATAATTCTTGCACCTTATTTAGGGTCATAAAATCAATACCCTTTAACAATCTAGATAAAATACAAAATAATTCTGAGTGGATCTAAATTCCAACGCACTTAATATTAGATTAGATAACCTCACTTTTGCATAACACCTCTAAATTTCATATGATTCAAGTAATTTATGTCCAATCTATAACTTAAAATAAGTTTATGAAATAACTTTGATAAGAAACACATTTTGTATGTGAAAATGTTGCTTTCAAAATATCAGCCCACAAAAGATTAGATAAATTAGTCTTACTAATCATACTCATCACCATATTCAATATGGTGCATTTATGCCTTTCAACCAAATCTTTTTTGTCAGGATTTTCAGGTATAGTAATTAAGTTACCACCCTAGAATCTACCAAGTATTTGACAAATGACCCTTTAAGCTATTTCGCATTGTCATACTTGCCAAAAAACTCACGGCCACTTTTAAGCCTAACAACATTTTAAGACTAATTGTAATTGTTTTATTTTTTGTCTCGGTAATTTTACTTCCACAATAATCTATAGAATTCTTTAGATAACCATTAAGAGTAGACATAATATCAACATTGTCAACTTTTCTACTCTTCCTTTAGACATGTGTGAGATTATTCCTTAAATAAAAAACTTTTGGAAACAACATTTTCAACCATATACAAGATGTATATGCTATTAGGACTTAAACACAATCTTTGTAGATGTGTCTTAATTTCGATATCAAACAAGACATAATTTCAAGCAATTAAGGCTTCCATCATCTTATAGCAGTTCAGTCAGTAGACAAGCCACTTTTCAAGTGTTCTTGAATGGAACGCTTCATGGACAGTAAACAAATTCTATTACTATTTTCTCAAACAGCAAATCATATGTCCACTACTTAAAATTTGAAGCAGTAAAAACCTCAATATTAATGAAGTTATTAATTACAGATTATGTGATTGAAAACCAAGCAATATATATAATTAGCATCATGTGAATATCATGTAACTTGACGTACAAGTACACATCCAAAGAGTTACATGTATAATCAGATAATCACATTTGGGCAGAATATATGACATGCAGTTGTACACTCCCTACATGATAGCGGTTATGAGAATATATTTTAATCTTCATGAATTCATCACCTTTGGGCAAATGAACCACTGGGATCAGTCAATCCTCTACCACACGATCATGTATCTCTCTATGAACTAATACACAATCACCTCATTTAGGAGTATGACAACGTATTAGACCAGGAGACATCCCAATCTGCATACGAGACCGAAATTTCTCAAACCTAATCGAGCGTGCCACTTTGGCGATCACTACTCAATTGAATCCTTGAAACTCTCTCATTCTAGGAATATAAACTTTACTCCTCACATACATCATATAAATGTGATTTTAACTTTAGTGATTAGGGCAGGTTATCACTAAAATCACATATCATGCTAATTACATTGCTTTATCCATTAATAAAAATTAATCATACATATATATAAATATATATAGCGAACCTGAAAGACAGATTCCAATAAGATCAACGATCACAACAACACAAGAAACTTCTCATAACATAGAAGCAATTATCTCTTGTGTACCTCAATTACTGATTACTAGAATAACATTAAAAGAATGTTGATCTAGAATATCTCTCACAAATTAACATCAATAGTAATATAGGATATACCAAATCGACAAGCTTGACAGTTGATCCATTATCACTCATGAGTTCATAAGGCAAAAAATAACTCCAAAGCCAACAATTGATTTATTAGCCAATTTTTAAGTAACAAATCATCATTGTAATCAACCAGTGACATATAAATTGAGTCAAAACACAAAACCAAATATCTAAACTATAACAGTAGATACAATTGCTTTGTGTAAATGTTGTCATACTTCTTAATCATAAAAATATTCAACTTGATAGACATTAACCAACGACTAGATGAGTTTAGATACAATATGCAATAACTTAATTGACATGCATTACCCACATTCAGCAGATGTGTTAATCAGTACAATCAATTTGGTCATGAGTTTTTAAAACGTCCATCATTCAAAGATTACTAGCGTGTCAAGGAGTATGCTTGAGCAACAAAAGTTTCATAACCTTTACTATTTTTCATCAGCTCAATACATAGCTCAAATACTATCCCATAATGATTGTATCTCATTAAACCGGTTTCAATTTATAATAAAGTTTGATTTTATTAATGAATCACACATTCATAATGTTTATGTGATAACATATTAGTAACCCATCACATGTATTTCAAAAATCACAGGAAATACAAGAAAAATATGCAAAAATACACTAAAAAATATGCATATTTAGGATTTTGTATGTATTTTCACATTCATAAAATCATCAAACGTGTAACATAAATTTACCACAAGATAGAGGACGGCCATACGAATCCAACGCCACCATCCACACGCCGATCGGAGGCTCCACGTGCCCGCATGTGCCGCCTGAGTGCACGACGTGTGGAGCCCACGCATGTACGTAACTAACCGGTTAAAACCGATCTAACCAGCAGTGGTCTGACCGGCAGCAGTCCGACCGATTCTCGGTTCGACTACCCGATCCAGCTGCCTAGTCTGACAGGTTGACCGGTCCGGTCAACGGGTCGGGTCGGGTCAACAAGTCGGGTCGGGTCAGTCGGCTGCCAATCGAGTCTGGTCCGGGTCACTGACATCAACGTGACATCAATGCGGCGCACGCACAAGGATTGGATCCGGGTTGCTGACGTCTTCATGACGTTAGCACCTGCGTGTGTCGCACGTTCGAGCCTCGCCTCACGCGTGGAGGCGCGTGGGGCATGTTTTCGACACCCCATCGGTGCGTGGCCGTGTGTGGGGGCGTGTGCGGCATCCCCTGGCGATAAGCTGCCTACGATTCTTCTTGTCTCATCAAGCCTAGTTGGAATTTGTGATTTAATTTTATTTTTATATAGTGAAAAATCACGAAAATCACAAATTATGGCAAAAATCTTATGCGGTTGAGTTCTCGGGTTATGGTTACTTTGATACCATATGTTGGACGCAAATTGCGCAACCCCAAGATCTCCATAACCAGAATAAGAACATGCATAATTGAGTGGAAAGATTAACACATCTGTTTTGGGATCCATCGAACATAAAGAGGAAATAGAAAAGGGATTACCCACATATCAAGGGGATCAATGCATCAAGTCCTTCTCCTATATTGCTGGCAAAGGTTTCCTGACTTTATCGATGCTACTTTGGGATTTGTTACTATCGACATCCCTTTAGATGTTTGTGTATAATTTCTCATCGACTGATTCTTTTGTATCGTTATATCTGCTATTGAATTCGCTGTTGAGTTACATTTCGTTGTTCATTTTCTTCGTGTGATCACAACAAACAAAGACCCAGATTTAAATGCATTTTCGAATACCATAGACACTATCCCTCCTGTCAGCCCTCGTGCTAGCACCAAACCTTGTTTATTTCTCTTTCTTTTTCTTTGGTTTTTTCGGTATAGTATAACCAATGCAGTGTTGACTGAGGATACTTAATGGGTATCTGTCAGACTCATGCTGTTGAATGTTGAGGCTTTTCACAAACTAAACTTGTTATTGTCTTAGAATCCACCAATTTTTTTCTTTCGCAGTTTCTGTTTTTCATCTGGAATCCTCGACAGTCGATTAGTCATCTTTTATATATCATGCAACTACTTGTTATGCTAAAAAATATTATCTTAGAAAAATCTTCTTGCTCCTCAATGCTCTCTTTGATCATATCATCCCTTTCTATCTTTATAAAGCAAATGGAGGATAGCCTAGTTTAATTCTTGCCATACTAGGAACTAATTTTGGCGTGGTTGACATGATTTGAAATATCTGATGGTCTTTTCTCCTTTGCAAATGCACTTCTGGAAGCAACATTCCTAATAATCTAGGTTAGTGCTTTGAAGAGCCATTCTGATCTCAATAATGAGGTGGTTTTAGATTTGAACACCTGAATATCACCAGTAATGTTTAGCTAGTTGCTTTGATGTCTGAAGTTCTGATTAGAAACCGACATGGGGTGGGATTACTGTATTGGGCTAAGACTATCAAAACTTCTATGGCGCAAAAGATTATAGGCACCAAGCTGACTGGTTTTAATGACTCTTTATTTTGCATACAGGCACTCCTTGCTGATTTTGAAGTCTCTGAAGGCATATATTCACGAGCTCGTATTGAAGATACTGATTCAATATGTTTATATGGCTGGGAGCAAATGTTATGTTGGAGTATTCATGTGAAAAGGTTGTACTCGTGTTTAAGCAATGTCCCTTTCTCTCCAATAATGATGTCAAGTATCTTATTTATTGCATAAATTTATGTTGCAGGCCACAACCATTCTACAAAAGAACTTAGAAAATGCTAAAGAAAGTTTAGAAGTTCTTGTTGCTGATCTACAATTCTTAAGGGACCAAGTAACAATCACACAGGTACGTCAGAATGATTTGGAACTTGGAGGCCCGTGTTTGTTTTAAGCCATTTACTGTGTCAGTTTTGGGTAGGTCTATTAGGGTCGAACTAATGTTGCTCTGAATTTTGTTACTGTCGTGAGGATATAAATTGGGAAGACATGTTCTTTGGTGATAAACTGGAGTGTGGTATGTTTGCACGAATGTGAACTTGAAAAAATTCAAAGCTTGTTGTAGGACCATATCCTTTAGTTTATCATGGCAATTAGGTTGGTGGCCCTGGGAAATTTTTCTGTTTTGGGGGGTGAAAAGCCCTTGAGAGGTGAATTTTTATTTGGCAGGTTACGATTGCTCGTGTGTATAATTGGGATGTTCACCAAAAGAGAATCCGTCAAGCCGGTGCTCCTGCCAAAGACTCTTAAAGGAATCTTTTCAGCTCGCATCATGGTAGCAGAATGTGTACTCCTGGATGAGAGTACAACTTTGATCTCCCCATTTTCAATTAGGTGAATGAATTATGCACCGCTCTATGATCGCAATGGTTATGACCCACCACGAGTGATTTTGGTTAGGTCTACTTAGATTTACTGCATTACATAAAGCTTGTCATGTAAACGATTTTGATTGAGAACCTCCCGAGCTTGAGTTTTCACTTTCTGTGTTCGGTGCGCTAGTTTTGGGTTAATGTTAGGTCCATCTATTTGGTGTCGTTTCACCTTGACTGTATGATTAGTAAGGACCAAATCTAAATTTAAATTTGATTTCGGGGGGAAAAACATGGGCCTACCTGAGGTCCACTGTGGAATACATGTCAGCAAGAGTGTTTTTGGATAAAGTGACATAGTGCTGTAATTTGGTGGGTCTCTTGTTGTCAGATCTTAGAGATGAGATTCCTATTAGAGCAATGCAGGTATAGTCTGGTTTCAAAGTCCGTGCCATGACAATATATATATTACTAAAATCAACTTTTTGCAACTTTTAAGTATTTAACGTAAGTACAATGCTAAATCAAATTTTCGATTCAAGCCAATACAACAGTGCTAAGCTCGAGGTCAACTCCCATTAGATATTCGATTCTCAAAACTCCCCTCAAATCATGGAGTGTTAAATTTTCGGTTCCAGCTTGCACCAAAACAGAATCGAGATATTCAAGATCACCAAAACAGAATCTAGATATTCAAGATCAAGTTGACTCGATACAATCAAATTGAAAAATGGGTTTGTGCTCAAGCTCAATGACTTCAAATATTATCCTCTACATTTATGTTCTTTAGGTGTACTACAATTTCCAAATATATTGCCCTCAATTTTCGTAGCTATCAATTATTTTCTGAACAAAAAAATAGAAATTGGATTAGAATTGCAAGTTTTTCAAGGAAAGTCTTAGTAAGCTCTATTTTGACTTGATGAAATACTTGGTATAGCTCCAGTGTAAGCTTGACTCGAAATCAATCGATTTCAACTAGTTATTAAGTCAAGCTTGAATTAGTCCTAAGCTTCACCCTAGTGCAAGGCATGCAGAGTTCGACATATGTATGAGGACTTCTGTGACATCCAGATTTTTCAACCCTGTATTCTACTGAATAAATCGGGCATTTCATTGACGCGTCTATAGGGTTATTCTTAGAGCCGATCACTCTCGAGATAACTAGACTAGCTGGGGAAATTATTAAGGAATTTTAAGGCAATAGACTTGAGAACTTGATCAGGAATCGGCTTCTTGACCGTGTCCATCTTTAGAGGTCAATACGGCATAGTTAAAAAATCGATTTGAAATCGAGATAGACTGGATCGATAAAGATATGTGCCTAATCGTGAGTGACACCACTGAATTGGAAAATACTCGTCGGCCAACACTAGACTGATTTTCTTATTGTTTTGGTACCTTGTGTCTGTAATTGAATCATCGAGATTTTCACGACAATCAAGAGTCGCCATTGAGTCGAGTGGGTTCATAGTGGCTCGAAGAAAATCGACCACGAGTCATTTGCCTTAAAAAGTTCTGAAAACTACCCGATAGTTTAGGTCACGCTAAAAACGCGCGAATGAAAATTAACGGCATATTCAAGTCCGATTTCAGAAATTGAAGTTTTGGCCATGTCACAATAAATTTTAGGAGCATCGACTCGGTCTCGGAAGATTTTCGGAGATTCGGGAAATTTTACGGAAATGGGTTCGGACGTCGCGAAATTTGGCGAAGTTCGAGATTGGCTAAATTAATGGGAAATTGACTTTCGGGCGAGCCGTTGTGTGTCGGGGATTTATAGAAAATCATTTGGGATTTTTCTACGTCGAAATTGGACCTCAATTTGGGAATTTATTGGAGAAATTGAAGTTCAAATGGTGAAATTCGTATGATTGGATGAGGCAGCAATTTTGGACTTTAAAATTTTTTATTTGTGAGTTGATAAGCTTGAAATTGATTGGGGGGACAAAGAGGAGTGTATGGTGGACTTGTGGGGCCAAAACATTAAATGTATTGGCTAAGATTTCTGATTTTTCTTGTCTCCTCTTAGCTGGCTTCTCACGCTCGGCACTCCCATCCGCTCATTTTTCCTGCTTTTGTCTTAATATCTCTATCGTGCGAGACAATCCATCCAATCTCTCTCCATCTTCATTTCTTCTCTTCCTCAAACGAAGCCCACACACTCTGCTCACGCCAACCTTGAGATCTTCAATCAAGCTACTTCTCTCCACTAGTTGCTGTCCCCCGCCAGTCAACTCTCCTCACTGAAGACTGATCGAAGCCCCGTCTACGATTTGCTTCTCTCTCGCGCTGCCTCCGAATCCCAAAGTCCAACATCTTCGTTCATGCCTTGCCAACAGCCACGAAGACCTGCAGCCACGCCAACCAGCTACTTCCTCGTCCACGAAGCTGCTCCATCGTCCACGCCAACACGCCCCATCTTGGTCAAATTCCCACCGAACGAAGCCTTCGTTGACCGAATCAGCGACCTCACGTTCCAGCTGCAGCTCCTTCGTGCCAGTGAAGCCTCCAGGCGTCTTTTTCTTCAAGCGCATGAAGTAGCCGCCTCGTCCGTGAAGAACAAACTCCACTGAAGCCCCTGTTGATTTAATCCACCTCACGTGCCCACGATCCAGTCGACGGTGCCCCCTCCTCCACCGTTGGTTGACCGAAGTCCCCACGCACCTGCCTCCACAACTCCATATGCGGCCAGCAAATTCCACTGAAGGAATCCCAGAATCCCAGCGAAGCAGCAGCCTCGTTGAAGCCGCGAGTCCACCGGTCTTCAGCCACGTGAACAACCGAAGTCCACACTAATTTTCTTGGCCCAATAGTGGCCTTTGTTGCTTCTGGTTCAGCCCATCAGTCCAAGGATAAATCAGCCCAGCAGCTCATTTGAAGCCACCGAACAGTCCAGCTTCCAGTTTGCATCTTGCTCAGCCCAATTCAATTTGTTTCAGCCCTCTTGAAGCCCAATCCAATCAAGCCCAGCAAGTTTTAATTTTAAGTTTGGGCCCAGCCTATTTTCGGCCCAGTTGAAGTCTTCAAGCCCAACAAAGTCAGCCCATTTTCAAATCAGAAAAGCCCAAGAGCAAGCCCAGTTCAGCGCAAGAACAAATCTCAGTTGGGCTGAGATTTGTTGGGCCAAAGTTGAGGCTCGGTCCAAGCCCGCCGGTGTTGTCGAAAGCCCGATTTTGGCCGCCGTCGCGCTGCCGTTGCGGTGATTCGATACCCGCTTTTACCAAGTGAGTTTTACTCACTAATGCTTTATTAGTTTGCTAATTATGCTTTCGGTTGGTTAGATTTAATTAATTGCAATTAGGTGGTTAGATTAGATTAAAACAATTAAATTAGTGACTTGAGAATGCATGTTAGGTGGTTAGCTATAACCATTAGGGAGTAGAAATGCTCTATTATTTATTGAATGCATCTCGGGATTTTTCCCGACCCGTTTTGGGCTCCAATGAGGCATTATGAGCCTAAATTGGACTTATATATATATATATATATATATATATATATATATATATATATATAAAATAATTATTTAATTGATTATTTTTCCGGAAATTCAACCGGGATGGCCGGTGACCGGAATTTCGTGCCGATTGTCGTGGTGCAGTCCGTTTATTTAATTGGGCTTAAATTTTTATGGAATTGATTTAAATTGTGAAATTTGAGGAATTGTCCCAAATTGTTTATTATTAAGTATTTGATTGGTAATGGCCGAGCATGGATATATAGCGCCAGTACGTTGATGGGCTATATAGTAGGGAGAATGGTGAGAGCTAACGAGAATGTTATTGGGCCGAGACCAATCGGGTACGATGTTATTGGACATACGTGGTTCGGTGATTGGAAGTATCACCTTTGGCGAAAACGGCGCCTTAAAGAACGCACGTAAATGACTTATAGACAAACGTGGTTCGGTGATTAAGGAAATATCACTGGTGAAAACGACGCCTTAAAGAACTCACGATGTTGTCTATAGCCGATGTCACCTTGGCGAAAACAGCGCCCTATAAAGCACACGTGGTTCGGGGATCGAAGATATCACTGGTGAAAACTGCGCCTTAAAGAACGCACGGTGTCGGTGATCGATATGTCATTGACGAAAACGACGCCCGAGAAACACATGTGATTTGGTGAATGAGTACACCACTGGGAAATCGTGGTATGAGTGGGAATGACCTAGAGAGGGTCTGACTGACATGTAATCGACTTAGTCAATTGGCCAGTGCTTGATCGGATGTCGTGAATTGTTTGAATATTTATGTTTAACCTTGAATTGCAGGTTGGAACTGAGGCCAAGGTAAGTCCTCTGACTCGTGTTGTGCTTAGGCAACCGTATGGCATAGTAGTTTATTAATCGAGTCTTAAGGGGTAGGACTCGCTGAGACGTGGTCTCATTGGTTATTGAACAACCATTTCGGGACCCCGAGGAAAAGCGAGGAGGAAGAACTTTGAAGGGGAGAAAGTATTTTGAAGTAGAAGATGATCCAGAGAGGGATCTTGAGTACAACCCAGTTGTGGATTGAGATCACATCCCTTTTGTGCACCCTGTCTTAGTGTAGATAGGTGTGAGACTTTTATGTTGTAAATAGTATTGTAAATATACTATAAGTTATGCTGTTAATGAAAGTGTGGTTGTGAATTTCAATATGAAAAATATGGCCTGCTTTTCTATCATATTGTTTTATTGTCTGGGGATTTATAACTGCATTCGCATGCGTAATAAAAAGAAAGGGTCGGCGATAAGAAGTCCTGGGATATCGCACTTTAATAATCGACCAAACAGAAGGATGGCCATGTCCCCGAGGATCGGGGTGTGACATCCCCTTTTTGTGGTATCAGAGCTAAGTTCAAGATTAGAGTGATAAGGAGCGTTGACCATGGGATAGTTAGTAGAAAAGGCCTTTAAATTGATGCTGGTGCATGTCTGTGTTAGCTGAGTGCAAAAAAATTGTTTGTTGTTTGGATCGCTCCGTTTCTAATTCAGTGTTGAATCAGAAGCAGGTGTCAGTTCTTTAAAGCGACACTATGAACGATCAGGAGCTGAGGACTCCTGCAAAGAGGGTCAGTAGGGCCGTGACTTGGGGAAGAGCGCCGACTAGAGTCGGTACCTGAGGAGGCCGTGGTCGAGCGCCGGCCACGACTAGCGCGAGTGGAATGATTCCACATGTTATTGAAGCTAGAGTAGCACCACCTCCTATTGGTGCAAGGGTTGCAGCCCCCGAGTGAGCAAGCAGCGGTTGGAATCAACCAAGCTCTGGATGTTATGCGAGAAATGATGGGGCAACAGGCCTGAGATCAAATTGCCGCCTTTACTGCCACTGTTGGAGCCGCCGCCACTACTGCTGCCAATGCTGCCGTTACTGCCATAGCTGCCGCCGTACTTGCTGCCGCACCTGTTGTTGCACCTGGCGCAGCTCAAGCTGAAGGTCCACCCAGAATAGTGGTCGGGAACAGACTAATTCATCAGTTGGTAGAACAATTCCTAAAGCTGAATCTGCCTCAGTTTACCGGGACCGAAGACCCTGAAGCTGCTACTTCATGGATCCAGAAATTGGAGAAAGCTTTTGCACTACTAATGTGCAATGAGACTAACAAGGTACTACTTGCAACGTACCAACTGGATGGAGTTGCATATACTTGGTGGAAGACGACTCGAGGAACCATATTCCCAGAAGGCATTGTTCCAGAGTGGAATGCCTTTCTAGAGGCTTTTAATGTCAAATATTTCTCAGAAACTGCTAGAGAGGTGAAGATGTCAGAATTTCAACGTCTTCGTCAGGGTTCCCTAACCGTCGATCAATATGAGGCGAAGTTCGCTGAACTTTCGCAGTATGCTCCTGAATTAATTGTGAATCCAGTAAACCGAGCGAGGAGGTTTAGAGAAGGATTCAAGCCAGACTTAAGAAGTACATTGATTTCCTTGAACCTGAGGACTTATAATGACCTTTATGAGAGGGCTCAGATGATCGAGAGAGATGAAAATGATCGAGCATCCTCATCTGGGTTGAGATTTAACTCTCATCGAGAGAATATTCGTCAGGGAAAAAGACCCATGCCCGGAGGTAGATCCCATGCCTCACCCTTCAAGAGGAGTGGATTCAATAGACAGATGTCCAATAACACGGGTATATGTCGCTTTTGTGGAAGGCGACACGGGACAGCTCCGTGCCTAGCTAGGACAAGAGCTTGTTTCGAGTGCGGCCAACAAGGCCACATCGTAAGGTATTGTCCCAAGAAGCAGAGAGGACAACCGCAATTGCCACCGCCACCACCGAGAGGACAGATAAGAGGGTATGCCCCTCAAAATGTGCCGCAAGGAGGACAGCAGAGACCTCCAACTCAAGGCACAGTATATGCAATCACATAAGGTCAAGTAGAAGCTGCGCCTAACGTGATAATAGGTATGGTTTCGCTCAACGACCAACCTGCTTATGCTTTGTTTGATCTAGGAGCAACTCACTCATTTATTGCTGAACAATATGTTAAGATGATAGGAGTCAGTCCTATATTATTGGAGTCGGCAATGTGCATATCTACACCCTTGAAAGATAAAGTTATTACTACTTTGGGTTGTTCGGGGTGCAAGTTAGTGATTGGTGAGCGAGAGGGGAAAATAGATCTTTTAGTCCTAGCCATGTATGACTTTGATTTAATAATTGGCATGGACTGGCTCACCAAGCAAAGAGCTAAAATGGACTGTTGTCGTAAAGCGATTCAGTTTGACCCGATAGGGAGTGAGAGCTTTAAGTTTGTTGGGAATCAAGGAGGATTCACGGTTTCCTTAATCTCGTCACCAGAGGTAACTCGTCTGTTAGACGAGGGTTGTCAAGGTTACCTGGCAACTGCCGTGGATACGACAGTTGAAGAGCTGAAAGTGGAAGACATTCCAGTAGTTCAAGAATTTCCAGATGTCTTTCCAAAGGAATTGCAGGTTTACCGCCAGAAAGAGAGATTGAATTTGTGATTGAACTAGCACTAGGGACAGAGCCGATCTCAAAGGCACCGTACAGATTGGCATTGACAGAATTGAAAGAATTGAAAGTACAGATGCAGGAATTATTAGACAAAGGATTTATTCGTCCTAGCGCATCACCTTGGGGAGCGCCAATTTTGTTTGTAAAGAAGAAAGATGGTTCATTGCGTTTGTGCATCGATTATAGACAACTCAACCAAGTGACTATTAAGAATAAATATCCACTCCCAAGGATTGATGATCTGTTCGATTAGTTACAATGAGCATCAATGTTATCGAAGATTGATTTGAGGATGGGATATCATCAGCTGAGAATTAAGAAAGAGGATATTCCTAAGTCAGCATTTCGTACTCGGTATGGTCATTATGAGTTTACAGTGATGCCATTCGGGTTGACGAATGCTCCAGCTGCCTTCATGGATATGATGAACCGGATATTTAAGAAATATTTAGATCAATTTGTGATTGTGTTCATTGATGATATCTTGGTCTATTCGAGGAGTGATGAAGAGCATGAGAATCACCTGAGATTAGTACTCCAGACCTTAAGGACGCATCAGTTGTATGCTAAGTTTAGCAAATGCGAGTTTTAGTTGACTCGTGTTGCGTTTATAGGTCATGTGATTTCTGAAGAAGGAATCTCCGTCGACCCGAGCAAGATAGAAGCCGTAATAAAGTGGCCAAGACCGACTACGGTGACGAGAAATAAGAAGTTTTCTAGGTTTGGCAGGGTATTACAGACGGTTTGTAGAAGGTTTCTCGGTGTTAGGATCACCTCTAACTAAGCTCACGAAGAAAAACGAGAAGTTCATATGGACAGACAAGTGCGCGCGTAGTTTTCGAGAGCTGAAGGAAAAGCTGACTATCGCACCTGTGCTGACAATTCCATGGGGTCTTGGAGGATTCGAAATTTATAGTGATGCATCATTCAAGGGGTTGGGTTGCGTGCTAATGCAACATGGCAGAGTTGTTGTATACGCCTTCCGCCAGTTGAGACCTCATGAACAGAACTATCCAACGCATGACTTAGAACTCGCAGCCATTATCTTTGCCCTGAAGATTTGGAGACACTACTTGTGCGGGGAAAAGTTTCAGATCTTCACGGACCATCAAAGTCTTAAGTATTTATTCTCTCAGAAGGAGTTGAACATGAGATAACGCACATGGATGGAATTACTGAAAGACTATGACTGTGACATTCTGTATCACCTAGGAAAGGCGAACAAGGTCGCCAATGCACTGAGTCGAAAGTCTTCAGTGGCTCATATACTGATTAAGGAGTGGAACTTAATCGAGAGAGCTCGAGATTCGGTATTTAAATTTGAGGTAGGCCGCCTTTCAAGTTTTATGGCCACCCTCGGAATTGAACCAGATGTCCAGTCGAATTAAACAACTCCAACCGATAGACCGGATGTGCGAGAGAATTCTTCAGGGAGGACGCGAGAAAAAAGAAAGGCTGATTTTCAGATTGCCGATGACGGGACACTAAGATTCCAAGGACGATTGGTTGTAGATGTAGAGAGCTTAGAGAAGAAATCTTATCGAAGCACATCGTAGCAGTTACAACATTCATCCTGGAAGCACTAAGATGTATCAGAATCTGCGTCAACACTATTAGTGGTCAGGTATGAAGGCGGATATTGCCAAGCATGTGGCCAAGTGTTTGACATGTCAACAAGTAAAAGCTCAACATTGCAAGCCGGGAGGACTTCTGCAACCTCTCGCGATCCCAGAATGGAAATGGGAGCATATCACGATGGACTTCGTGACTGGACTACCAAGAAGTCAGAGAGGGAATGATTCGATTTAGGTAGTAGTCAATAGACTAACAAAGTTGGCTCACTTCATTGTTGTTCGAAAAGACCTCAGTCTAGATAGGCACGTAGACCTGTACGTACGTCAAGTGGTTCGAATGCATGGAGTGCCAGTTACGGTAACATCAGATCGAGACCCGAGGTTTACAGCCGCTTTTTGGAAGAGCTTGCAGAGTGCTCTTGGTACAAAGCTTCAGTACAATACGGCATATCATCCTCAGGCGGATGGCCAGTCCGAGAGGACAATACAGACCCTTGAAGACATGCTGAGAGCTTGTGTAATAGACTTCAAGGGAAGTTGGGAAGATCAGCTTCATCTGGTGGAATTCGTCTACAACAACAGTTATCAACAGAGCATCAAGATGGCTCCATTTGAAGCGTTGTATGGCAGAGCATGCAGAACTCCAGTGTGTTGGGATGAAGTCGGAGAAATGAAGATAACAGGCCCAGAGTTGGTTCAGCAGTCAGTAGATGCCATGGTAGTGATCAGAAACAGATTAAAGACAGCGCAGAGCAAGCAGAAAAGTTACGCAGATAAGCGCCGGAGGTCTTTGGAATTCCAAGTTGGTGATCACATTTTTCTAAAAATGTCACCAATGAGGGGAACTTCGCGCTTTGGTAAGAAAGGCAAACTGAGTCCGAGGTACGTAGGTCCGTTTGAGATTCTTGAGAGAATCGGAACCTTAGCATATCGTCTTGCGTTGTCGTCTTGCGTTGCCGCCAAGATTAGCGCAAGTGCATGACGTCTTTCACGTGTTGATGTTAAGGAAGTACGAGCCTGACCCGACCCACATGCTCAATTTCGAGGAATTGGACGTGGATGACCATGTGTCATACGTTGAAAGACCGGTCAGTTATCGATCACAAAGAGCAAGTTACGCGTACAAAGACCATCTCGTTGGTCAAAGTGGTGCAGCAACACCACGGTACGAAGGAGCGACATGGGAGACGAGGAGTCAATAAGAGAATTGTACGCCCACCTTTTTGATCAAGTCTTGTAAGATTTAACTTTCGAGGATGAAATTTTTATAAGGGGGAAGAGTTGTGACATCCAGATTTTTCAACCTTGTCTTCTACTGAATAAATTGGGCATTTCATTGACGCGTCTATAGGGTTATTCTTAGAGCCGATCACTCTCGAGATAACTAGACTAGCTGGAGAAATTATTAAGGAATTTTAAGGCAATAGACTTGAGAACTCAATCAGGAATCGGCTTCTTGACCGTGTCCATCTTTAGAGGTCAATACGGCACAGTTAAAAAATCAATTTGAAATCAGAGATAGACTGGATCGATAGAGATATGTGACTAATCGTGGGTGACACCATTGAATTAGAAAATTCTCGTCGACCAACACTAGACTGATTTTCTTATTGTTTTGGTACCTTGTGTCCATAATTGAATTCTCGAGATTTTCACGACAATCAAGAGTCGCCATTGAGTCGAGTGGGTTCATAGTGGCTCGAAGAAAATCGACCACGGGTCATTTGCCTTAAAAAGTTCTGAAAACTACCCGATAGTCTAGGTCACGCTAAAAACGCGTCGAATGAAAATTAACCGCCAATTCGAGTCCGATTTCAGAAATTGAAGTTTTGGCCATGTCACAATAAATTTAGGAGCATCAACTCGTCTCGAAGATTTTCGGAGATTCGGAAATTTTACGGAAATTGGGTTTGGACGTCGCGGAAATTTGGCAAAAGTTCGATTGGCTAAATTAATGGGAAATTGGACTTTCAGACTGAGCCGTTGTGTGTCGGGGATTTATAGAAAATCATTTGGGATTTTTCTACGTTGAAATTGGACCTCAATTTGGGAATTTATTGGAGAAATTGAAGTTCAAATGGTGAAATTCGTATGATTGGATGAGGCAGCAATTTTGGACTTTAAAATTTTTTATTTGTGAGTTGATAAGCTTGAAATTGATTGGGGGGACAAAGAGGAGTGTATGGTGGACTTGTGGGGCCAAAACATTAAATGTATTGGCTGAGATTTCTGATTTTTCTTGTCTCCTCTTAGCTGGCTTCTCACGCTCGGCACCCCCATCCGCTCATTGCTCCTGCTTTTGTTTTAATCTCTCTATCGTGCGAGACAATCCATCCAATCTCTCTCCATCTTCATTTTTTCTCATCCTCAAACGAAGCCCACACACTCTGCTCACGCCAACCTTGAGATCTTCAATCAAGCTACTTCTCTCCACTAGTTGTTGTCCCCCGCCAGTCAACTCTCCTCACTGAAGACTGATCGAAGCCCCGTCTACGATTTGCTTCTCTCTCGCGCTGCCACCGAATCCCAAAGTCCAACATCTTCGTTCATGCCTTGCCAACAGCCACGAAGACCTGCAGCCATGCCAACCAGCTACTTCCTCGTCCACGAAGCTGCTCCATCGTCCATGCCAGCACGCCCCATCTTGGTCAAATTCCCACCGAATGAAGCCTTCGTTGACCGAATCAGCGACCTCACGTTCCAGCTGCAGCTCCTTCGTGCATCCAGTGAAGCCTCCAGGCGTCTTTTTCTTCAAGCGCATGAAGTAGCCGCCTCGTCCGTGAAGAACAAACTCCACCGAAGCCCCTGTTGATTTAATCCACCTCACGTGCCCACAATCCAGTCGACGGTGCCCCCTCCTCCACCGTTGGTTGACCGAAGTCCCCACGCACCTGCCTCCGCAACTCCATATGCGGCTAGCAAATTCCACTGAAGGAATCCCAGAATCCCAGCGAAGCAGCAGCCTCGTTGAAGCCGCGAGTCCACCGGTCTTCAGCCACATGAACAACCGAAGTCCACACTAATTTTCTTGGCCCAATACTGTTCTTTGTTGCTTCTGGTTCAGCCCATCAGTCCAAGGATAAATCAGCCCAGCAGCTCATTTGAAGCCACCAAACAGTCCAGCTTCCAGTTTGCATCTTGCTCAGCCCAATTCAATTTGTTTTAGCCCTCTTGAAGCCCAATCCAATCAAGCCCAGCAAGTTTTAATTTTAAGTTTGGGCCCAGCCTATTTTCGGCCCAGTTGAAGTCTTCAAGCCCAGCAAAGTCAGTCCATTTTCAAATCAGAAAAGCCCAAGAGCAAGCTCAGTTCAGCGCAAGAACAAATCTCAGTTGGGATGAGATTTGTTGGGCCAAAGTTGAGGCCCGGTCCAAGCCCGCCGGTGTTGTCGAAAGCCCGATTTTGGCCGCCGTCGCATCGCCGTTGCTGTGATTCGATACCCGCTTTTACCAAGTGAGTTTTACTCACTAATGCTTTATTCGTTTGCTAATTATGCTTAAGGTTGGTTAGATTTAATTAATTGCAATTAGGTGGTTAGATTAGATTAAAACAATTAAATTAGTGACTTGAGAATGCATGTTAGGTGGTTAGCTATAACCATTAGGGAGTAGAAATGCTTTATTATTTATTGAATGCATCTCGGGATTTTTCCCCGACCCGTTTCGGGCTCCAATCAGGCATTACGAGCCTAAATTGGATTTTTAATATTTATTTATATATATATTAATTAATTATTTAATTGATTATTTTCCGGAAATTCAACCATGATGGCCGGTGACCGGAATTTCGTGTCGATTGTCGTGGTGCAGTCCGTTTATTTAATTGAGCTTAAATTTTTATGGAATTGATTTAAATTGTGAAATTTGAGGAATTGTCCCAAATTTTTTATTATTGAGTATTTGATTGGTAATGGCCGAGCATGGATATATAGCGCCAGTACGTTGATGGACTATATAGTAGGGAGAATGGTGAGAGCTAACTAAGAATGTTATTGGTTGAGATCAATCAGGTACGATGTTATTGGACATACGTGGTTCGGTGATTGGAAGTATCACTGGCGATAACGGCGTCTTAAAGAACGCACGTAAATGACTTATAGACAAACGTGGTTCGGTGATTAAGGAAATATCACTTTGGTGAAAACGAGGCCTTAAAGAACTCACGATGTTGTCTATAGCCGATGTCACCTTGGCGAAAACGGTGCCCTAGAAAGGACACGTGGTTCGGTGATCGAGGATATCACTGGTGAAAACGGAGCCTTAAAGAACCCACGGTGTCGGTGATCGGTATGTCATTGGCGAAAACGACCCCCGAGAAACACATGTGATTTGGTGAATGAGTACACCACTGGGAAATTGTGGTATGAGTGGGAATGACCTAGAGAGGGTCTGACTGACATGTAATCGACTTAGTCGATTGGCCAGTGCTTGATCTGATGTCGTGAATTGTTTGAATATCTATGTTTAACCTTGAATTGCAGGTTGGAACTGAGGCCAAGGTAAGTCCTCTGACTCTTGTTACCGTATGGCGTATTAGTTTATTAATCAAGTTTTAGGGGGTAGGACTCACTGAAACGTGGTCTCATTGGTTATTGAATAACCATTTCAGGACCCTGAGGAAAAGCTGAGGAGGAAGAACCTGAAGGGGAGAAAGTATTTTGAAATAGAAGATGATCCAGAGAGGGATCTTGAGTACAACCCAGTTGTGGATTGAGATCCCATCCCTTTTGTGCACCCTGTCTTAGTGTAGATAGATGTGAGACTTTTATGCTGTAAATAGTATTGTAAATATACTATAAGTTATGCTGTTAATGAAAGTGTGGTTGTGAATTTCAATATGAAAAATATGGCCTGCTTTTCTATCCCATTGTTTCATTGTCTGGGGATTTATAACTGCTTCCGCATGCGTAATAAAAAGAAAGGGTCGGCGATAAGAAGTCCTGGGATATCGTACTTTAATAATCGACCAAATAGAAGGATGGGCGCGTCCCCGAGGATCGGGGCGTGACAACTTCTATGGGCCAAATAGTATATCTGACATCTCCATGTTATGTGATGTAAGCTCTTCCTTCATAGGAGGGTGACGCACATTTCTCTTATAAGTTATGACTTCCAAATAAATGGGAATTTCTAGAGAAGTTAATGGAAAAAAGTATATGATCAAAATTCAATGGGACAATTGAAAGTCACAATAGGATAATATTTTTGTTTCTGCGTAGAAGGAATGTATATTTATTATGCACACTAATTATTCCTATGATCATGAATATACCAAGATGATCAAATGCAAAAGGCCATCAGTAAATTTGGGAAAATTTGTGTATTTTCTCAAACAATCTATTAACGTTTCATGCATGACAATCAATCTATGACTCTTGAATGTGGAAGGCAACCTAGAGTCGCATTCACATTTCACAACTTTGTCATGGCAAAATAAAAAGATCAGTAAGTGGAAGAAAGGCGATCATGCCAATTAGCGCGAATTGGGATTAAATATTAGATATGCTTTTGGATTTGCTTTCTTTGGCTTAGCAAAAGCATAATGGAATTCTGGCTCCAGCTAAGAAAAGCTAATACCTCTTAATTTAATGAGCAAAAAAAAGCAATCAAAATATGCTTTTCTAGCCTATAAATGAAGGAAGAGATTCCTCCCCAAAAACAAAACAAAGAAAGTGATTAAAGGGGATCCATTATGCTTCCTTTGTGGTCACGCCATATTTGAGTGGAGCTAAGTGGCCACTTAAAATAATCTTTTTATAATGTTATTATAATTCAATTTTTTTTAAAAGCAAAAGCACCAGAAAAAACATCTCGATTGGGATCCCTTGATTCACGCCAAAAGAGTAATATAGTATTTCATTTGATTTGTCAGCCTCGTTCGTCTCACTTCTTGTTTCCAAAATTGAGGGACATGTATAAGAAGGCTAATTTTTGTGTGCAGTTAATTGCTGATATCGATACAAAATTTAACATATATATTTACTTTATTTTTAGAATATTCAAATATTAAAGAAGCCTCTATCTAATAGCTTAAATTTTTAGAATAATTGGCGGTAGTTCTATAAAATTTTATATTTATATCTATAAAATATCATGACATTTGATCTCAAACTTAGTACCCAACTTGACATAATAACATGTTTAGGACATGATAGGCACATTGCACGATTGTTATTTTTCTCAAAATCAAACATATTTCAAGATAAAGATTCAAAGTGTTAGATCAAAATCTTGAATTTATCCAACAAATTTAGATAGTTTATCAAAAGGGTCTTCAAATTTTTGTTATTAATTAATAAGGACAGCAAAGATTTTAATAGTGCATTACTTTAATACGATAATTGTCATTAATATAATTACTCTCTTGTTTGATCAATGATCAATTGATCATGCCACTTAATGCGACATTGGATTAAATATAAGGGGATCTGTTTTAGTGGGCTTAGCAAAAGCATAATGGAATTTTCGCTCCAGCTGACAAAAGCTAATCCTCCTAAGTTTAATGAGCAAAACAAAAGCAATTGTGTGTGATTGTACAGTAAAAGTAAGTAATACTTTTGTTGCAATGTGACAAAAGCTAATGGTGAACGGCATCTTATCTGCAAGTACTGGAGCCCGCCGGCATAATGAAAGTAAGCAATAATTCTGCTGCAATTCTGGTGGCTATCTTCTCTTGGTGATTTTGTTCTTCTTCTAACATGTCGACCCCATACCAGTCATCATCTTTTGTATCTCCGGTGCAATGTGATTAGCAGGAGCTTTTCATTGTTGGTGGACTCCTTAATTTCGGCTCCATTACTGCAACATATTCATGTGGTGATTGTGCAGCAGCAAGGTGGGGCTGCTACAAGAGATTTTCGTTGCAAGAATGGTGCATTTGATGATCCAGCTAATGTTGTTTGTGATCTTGTGGTGATTTGGATGTTTCAGTTGTTTAACCAATTCCAAATTGATTCTTCAGAAGTTTGTATCTTCAAAGAGCACATATAGCAAAATTTATCCCCACTCCCGCAATTTATGCATTCTTGTCATAAATCCTTGTATCTATTTCTCGGGTTACACACTTTTTTTTCATGAGTGATGACCAAGCCTCACTTGGCCCACGGCAAAAGTTGATGGAGAAATCCACCCCGTATAAAACTACTTTAACCCAATTTCCACTAAAAGAAAAAAGTGCTCCAAATCATTCAATTGCGATTTGATTGGTAGCTCCAAATTCATTAACCTTTTTTAGTAGTTTTTCTACTTCAATGTAGGATTCAGTTACCATAATTAAGAAATTCACATATCTAGTTTTTCTTAAATGTAAGTATTTCAAATATATTAAAAACATTATTTCTTTTTCACTTTCAGAGATTTCTTCCATAAAAATTAGTTTTGTCTAAAAAGGAATTTTTCAGGAAACCTAGTTTGTCGAGCAAATTTAAGGATAAATTGTTAAGTAGAATCTAGAAAAAAATTATTATATAGATAAATTTTTAACATAATCACTTGTTTACAAATTTTCGAATTTGTTGTCCATATCACTATCAAACTTCTTGTCATTCAACCAAAAGTGTGTCCTTTCTTAACGGTTCTCTTCTATACACACATACATGCAAACTTATTTCAAAATAAAGACTCGGAGTGTTAGATAAAAATCTTGAATTTATTTGACAAATTTAGATAGATTACTGAAAGAGTCTTTAAATTTCGGTTATCAATAAGAAGGATCAGCAAAGATTTTAATAGTGCATTTCATTTCAATACAATACTTATCACAAATATAATCATTCTTCTGTCTGATCAAGGATCAATTGATCACGCCATTTGGTGCGACATTGGATTAAATACAAGGAGATCTACTTCTTTAGGCTTAGGAAAGCATAATGGAATTCTGGCTCTAAGCTGACAAAAGTTAATCCTTTTGAATTTAATTAGCAAAACGAAAGCAATTGCACGTGATCGTACAGTAAAGGTTCTAGTGAAAGTAATAATTTTGTTCCAATGATCTGATCGTGAACAGTATCTTGTCTGCCAATACTGAAGTCCACTAGGATTAGTAAAAGTAAGCAATAATTCTGCTGCAGTAATTAGATGGTGAACAATATAATTGCACATGCTGCTATACTTTTGGGGGTTATCTTCTCTTGGTGATTTTGTTCCTCCTCTAATAGGTCGACCCCATACTAGTCATCTTCTCTTTTATCTCCGCTACGGTGTGATTGGTAGGAGTCTTTCACTGTTGGTGGACTCCTTAATTTTGGAAATGATTTTCTCCATTACTGCAACGTATTTGTGTGGTGATTGTGCAGCAGTAAGGTGGCCTGTTGCCTGAGATTTCTATTGCAAAAATGATGCATTTGATGATCTAACCAATGTTGTTCTTGATCTTGTGGTAATTTGGGGGTTTGGGTTGTTTAACCAATTCCTGACTGATTCTTCAGAAGTTTATATCTTCAAAGAGCACGTATAGCAAAGTTCGTATCTTCATAATGACATGTTTAGGACATGGTAAGACTTTATGTGTATGTGCAGGTGTGAATAATCTGCAAAAATGGAGAATAAATCTAGACCACATTTTATAGAGCTAGAGAAAGCTTCAAAGCCTTCGATTCATTAGAGACGTCATCATCGATTCATTAGCAAAAAAGTAGTTGATTTAAGCATGATTAAGTTAAAATTTTGGGTTTGTCACTAATAAGAAAGAAATTTTTGCTGACAAAAAAAAAAAAAAGAAATAAACCCTTTGGTCCTTACATGGATGTTTCTACAATCTTTCCAAAAAGCATTCTAGGAGGGCCCGCAATTATTAAATCACAAGATAAGGAATCTCAACTGTGAAAGCAAAGCTTTTCAAGTTTTTGCAAATTCCAACAATTTGCATTATGATTAGTATCGATCAATCAACTAATCATAAATTGGAAATAGCTACATGGATCATGTTCTATAGACCAAATGTAATCACATCCATTGATGTTTGGGCAATCCATGTATGATATATGTGATTAATGATTTTGTGATGGATTCATTTTATCTGGATCCAAGAACTGACAAGTCTAACCGAATGAAGCCTATGTGATTTGGGAGAGAGAGTGAACTTCCTTAAGAAACAAAGATAAACCTAAGTTCTCTTTGCTTATAATATACGCAAGTCCATCCTCAAGTCTTTGTCCGACCCCCTCGTGAAAGCAAAAGCAAAAGCACTGAAGTATGTTTGTCTAGTCAATTGGTCTGCACATAGCCAAACTCCACATCAAATAGACTCCCTTGTTCGTGTGTTCACACATGCACAACGTGTTTTGCAGTTTCAAGACTAGGACCTAAGAAATACCAAGAAAATCAGATTGATATCATCAAAAAGCATAAAGACCCTCGTTCAACATTAAAAATGTTTCAAAAATATCAACTTTGTAGATCTCTTTGTTTGTGTGTTCACACACGCACCACATGTTTTGCATTTTCAGGACCAGGACCTGCATAAAACCAAGAAACTCAGGTTGATATCATTGAAAACCATAGAGATCTTCGTTCGAGATTAAAAATGTTTCGAAAATCTCAACTTTGTAGATTTCCTTGTCCTTGTGTTCGCACATGCACGTGTTTTGCAGTTTCAGGATCAAGACTTGGAAAATACCATGAACCTCATGTTGATATCTTCAAAAAGCATAAAGACACTCGTTCAAGATTAAAAATGTTTCGAAAATCTCAACTTTGTAGATCTCCTTGTCCTTGTGTTTACACACGCACAAAGTGTTTTGAGTTTCAGGATCAGAACCTGGAAAATACCAAGAAACTTAGGTTAATATCATTGAAAAGCATAAAGACCCTCGTTCAAGATTAAAAACGTTTCAAAAATCTCAACATTGTAGATCTCCTTGTTTGTGTGTTTACACGCGCAACGTGTTTTGTAGTTTCATGACCAAGACTTGGAAAATACCAAGAAACTCAGGGTGACATCATCAAAAAGCTTAAAGACCCTTGTTCAAGATTTAAAATGTTTCGAAAGTCTCAACTTTGTTGATCTCCTTGTGGAGGAGGAACCATATTTATTTGCAATTTCCACAAAAGAATCAGCTAAAGTCTCTCCCTCAGGATCCTTTAGCTCAACAAAAGGGATCTATTTTGTACGGATAGTTTGCAAAGCGAAACTCAAATTGCATAAAAGATTAACATTAGCATAGACTCTAAATTAAAGAATATAGAAAAATTTAATCAATATCTTTTTTTTTTTTTGAACCATTAGGTCAAATTGAAGTACATAAACTTCGAAGGTTAGCCAACTAAAATTGCCCAATCTATCTTACATTGAAGCCGAGACAGCAGTTGCTCCTATATGCCATGAGACTCTTCTCTATAGTTCTATACTTATGATGTGACATGACACTTGTCATTGTGTTGTCATGTGGCTCAATGACCTTACAAATTATTTACATGTCATCCTGTACTTTGTGTTATTTTCTAGTTCTATTTATAGATAAAGTCAATATTTAACACAAATAAAAAAAAAGATTTTATCTATAGGCAGGTTTAGGCAAAACAATTAATTTAAACTTAGCCTAAATAATTGAATTAAACAAAAAAATAGGTTAGAAATGTGTCTTATAAATAAGTAGTACGTATTGCAGTAATTGTCTTCTTCTACGGAGCATCAGCATTTTTATTTCGAAAAAATCAAAAATTAATGTTACGCATACTTTATTTAAATTTGACCGAACTGGGTCGAGCATAACTTTTCCGTATAATGTACAATTGAACTCATTTTTCCCCATGCAAAGCTGGCGACTTCAATTTAGATAAAATGCAGTTCACCTCGGATTGTGGATTTCGGGCAGTCGGGCCGGTTTGAACCTGGCAAAAAGTTACATATTTGTGTCATAAAATTCCAATCTTTGTGATTCTTATGGTATTGGAAAGCTTATGATTTAATCTTTATGGTGGAATCAATCCATTGAATAAAATCGTAAACTTTCCAACACCTCAAGATCCGGCAGCCTTATTTAGAAAAACTTGATATCTTAAGATCCAGCCGTCCGATTTGGGCGAATTGGGTATTTTTAGAAAGCTTTTGACAAGTAGAACCCGATTACAACCTTCAACTGAATTTTTAATGAAGTTTGACTCTCGGTCAACTTTGCTATGGCATTGGAGGGCCGCTCGAGTCTTTAGGGACCTTTTGAACGTGTTCAATGATGCAATGGAGGCTCCGTCCACAAGTGATTATCTGTTGAGCAATCGAACTTTGCCATTTCTGTTCCTTATTTGATGTAGTTAGCCGACAAAGAGGGTGACCCTTTTTCGGTCCATTCGTTATTGCCAAAATAAAATTTTCTGGAGTTCTACAAAGACATTCCACTTTTTGGTCTGTACCGTGTTGGATCCAAAATTGAATATGAACGAGGCCGGAGTTCTGCTTCCAATATATTATTTTTGGCCTAGATGAATTGTGAGATATACAACAAATCTTGGCGATAGTGAGGACTTGGCTACATAATCTATGGACCAATGCAATCACATCCATTGATTTTTGTAATTTATATAACTAATGGATTTGATAGACCCGGTTTATGGGGACCTGAGTATTGGCAATTCTAATCTAATGAAGCCTATTTGAGTTATGAGAGAGAATGAACTTCCTTAATAAACAAAATGAACCTGCCTTTTCTCTTTGCTTATATTGTACACAAGTCAATCCTGAAGTCTTTGTCTATCCCTCTTATGAAGGAAAAAGAGAGCACAGAAGTATGTTTTGTCTAGTCAATTTGCTCGTTATGCCAAATTGCACGGCAAATAGGCTCGTAATTCGTGTGTTCACACAAGTACACACAAATATGTCAATATTTGCAAGTTCTGTTTGGAGATTGGCAACCCACTCGGAAGATCGGCAAAGAGCGTTTTGAAATTTCAAGCCCTGAAAAATACCGGGAAACTGCGATTGATGTTATCAAAAAATCGTAAAAGTCACAATTTCGAGAATAAAATGTTTGAAGAATCTCAATTTTATTGGAATTACTGTGAAGAAGGAACCACATTTTCCTCAAAATTTCCATAAGAGATCAACCTCCAGTTAAGCGATATGAGTCCAATGCTAAATCAACCAAAAACAAATGACAGAGACGAATCAAATCCCGACAGAATCAACATTTGATTTAAATATCAGCGTGCAATTTTATTTGGTGTACAATTTCAATCCGCGAGCAATTTTATTTTGTTACCGTTCAATCTAACATCGAAGTGCAATCATAACTTGTAATAATGGTCTATATTCAGGTTCATATAACTTTATTGCAAAAGCGACTAATTACGAGTATGAATGGCTTTTTGGGTTATTTTATTTACGAAGGAAGGCTGCAGGTGGCTTCCAGGTAAACGACACGTAGTACCAAAGCAATGGCAAGTGAAACTCATTTAAAGTTGTCCAGCTACATCCAACATTTAACCATTCATTAACACACAACTTATACTTCTGAGACCACCTCCTCCTCTTCGACCACTTCTATCAATTATTTACTCAACTTAGCCTGAATGCTTTTGTTTGCTTATAAAGGAAAGCCGCAGGTGATTTCCCAGGAAACGCAGTGGAAGTGAGCGATTTCACTCCTTTGCTTCGTCAAGTTGTTGCAAGGATCAGGCTCAAACTTCCCGAGTTACCGGGCAGACTCAATTCAGGGATCAATCACTCCATCGTCCTCTCAGAATGAAGAGAAAGCGAGAGGGAGAAGAGGCCGCTCCGACAGCTTCAGCAAGTAGTAGCCGTGATGATGGATCGAGGAAGGATTATGAGGTATTCTTGAATTTCAGAGGACCTCACACTCGCTTAACCATTGTTGATTGTCTTTACAATGACTTGATCCGTGAGGGGATCCGCACATTTAAAGACGATGAAGAGCTCCGATTTGGCGAAAACTTTGAACACGGCCTCTTGCAAGCAATCAATAACTCCAGAATTTACATCCCGATTTTCTCCAAAAATTATGCTTCAAGTAAGTGGTGCCTCCGTGAGCTGGCACTCATAATGGAGTTATCGAGAGATAATGATGAGAAAGTGATCCTCCCTATCTTCTATGACGTGGACGTGGAAGATGTCAAGCTTAAAACTGATTTATATAAGGATGCCTTCCAAAAGCACAAGGAGGACTCTGCGGAGGATTTAACAAAGCCGTGGGAGGACGCTTTAAGAGATGTTACCAGAATTAGTGGAAAGAAACTAAAAGATTACGGGTATGGTTTGCTTCTCCATTGACTTTATTTTCTTATTGACAATTTCAATTTCTTATTCCTTCAAAGAATAGTTAGATTCAGTTTGCTGCTGTCCAAGCTTATGTAATGTTTGGTTGGATTTGACGCAATGATCTGTCATTTTTTAAACCAAGTTTGCTCAGAGGGCGAGGTTTCTTGCACAAATTGACTTTTCATTTTTAAAACCAAGTTTTGATAACAGTTAATGTTAAGGTATATCAACTTGATTGATTAATATATAATGGAAAAAAACCAAGATATCCATAAACATCTAAGATGTGTTAATATGGTATGCCTATATATGTGTGAAAAATAAAAATATTTAAGTTTCTTAACTTCAATTGCATTCCGTACATAAAGTTAAAAGACTTGTTACAATTATCTCGACCTTATGGCTATTATGTTTGCCTGAAAAATTAGATTGTTCAATATTATATCTTCTTTTCTTTTGTTATACTAATGAAAGCTGAGGAAGAAATGGCCCAAAATAGGAGAGCTCAGTAAGGAGCTTCTTTATGCATCCGAGCTGTTAATGGTTATAGTTAGTTCATACTTGTTAATGTATGATGTGCCCGAGGGAGACCAAAAAATGCGCAGGAAACATAGAGGAAGTCTTTGGGATACTTTTTTTCTAAAACACAGCGAAGAGGAAGAAATGATGGAGCTGACCCCCTTTGGGATTGACCCAGTGACAAGGACGTTCCCATTCTTCTAGCCGAGGAAGATCATTGCGGATTCGGTTTTGGCCTTAGGATTTCATATATTTTGCTACTGTTTCCCTTTAGGTCATCGGTCAAATAAGGTCATACCCCTGACTTACACAAAAATAATGTGATGGTTTTTCCAGTTGGTCCAAATATACAAGACTGAAAGCTGCAAAGATTTGCATGCCATTATCCAAAAGAACATAAAAAGGATCTCCACCTCATAGAGGCTCTATTCTCCGGTCTATATCAGATTATAGGAAACCTTGATTAGTTTGCAAAGGACTGACTCAGGTTTAGGTGGATTATTGACTTTGGGCTTTTACTTTCATCGTGGTGGGACAAGGGTCTTAGGCTCCTTCAGTAGCTTAATTGTTCATAGGCAAAATCTGCGACCTTAAAGTGAACAATTTACTATGGGTGATCTATGATTTGTCAATGTTAGACACCCTTTATGCATGTATAAAGTGAAAAAAAAAAAAATGGTTCTTCCTCTTGCTTTAACGAACTATTCATGGCCACTGATCTTAATTAACACAACATTCAGCTAAGGGACTTTTGGGTAGTTACAGTCATGGTTTGAGAAACCTAGGAACGTCTAGAAGATGGATATGTAGCTTCTCTCTACCCTATTTTTTGGTAGTTATTTCTATAAACCCTAGTTGTCACTCTCTGCTTACTCACATCCTTCTTTATTAACCCTTCCCGTTTCTGTTCTTACTGTATCCTCCAACGATCGTTTCCAACAAAGGAAGAAGAACGAGTGGATTTGAGAATGGGGAAGGGCAGGCCCATTACCGACCATGCCCAGTCCGTGCTGTGCAAAATTCTTTGCCCCGTCCGACGCAGCCCATCGCGGGGCGCGAATTTCCTGTGCCCATATTTTAAATAAAATTACCAACTTTAATTTTTGTTTTACCAACTTCTTTTTCAATTATTTTACCAACTAGTTTTTGCTTACTGTCTTTTTTTGGGTCATTTACTAGGTTTATTAGATCGTTTACCGATGTACAACTTACCATATCGATTACTCCACATTTCTAAATTACCAAGTCTTGTACAAATTACTAATTCTAATATAAGTGTCGTATTAATCAATCTTTGATTAAGTTATTAACTTGTTTAATTTTTTTTTGGTCAAAACTAACTAGTTTAAGTTACTCATTCTTATTTGAGCCATTTATCATTTTTTTTATTATTATTTGTTTCAAAATCACTAGCCTCTATAACAACATTTGTTAATAGTTTACCAACTTTTATTTGCAAGGTTATGTTATTAGGCTAAGAATTATGTTATTAAATTACCAACCATAATTTGAGTTATTTATCAACCCAATAGTTTATTGTTATCAATATAGAATTGGCAACCTCAAATTAGTTGTAATTTATTTGGAGATATGTTTGTTGGTAACTCAAATTAAGGTTGATATAAAATCTAGAAAATGTTCGTCATTTTCGGGTACGTTAAGAAAAATGCTTTTGAGCTAGTAATCTTGTTTCCTTCAAGGTAACTGCTTAGTGAGATTTTTGCTTTTGCCACCCTCAAACTCATACCGAGTGCTTGAGTAGAGAGATGATCAAGACCGGGTTTACCGAGGACTGGATATCTAGCCAAACTTTAGTGGTCCCGCTATGTGAGACAAGCAGAAACTAACCAGTGTAAAATAGTGTGAAGTGAAATGGAGGCATAATTATGGAACTAGTTTTAAATTCATTGTATGGAAGCCAATTCATTTCTAAACATTTCAATTTTACAAATGTAGTTATAAACTTTTGCGTGAAATTCAAATATAATCGTTCCAGTCAATTGTTATCGAAAATTATTAACATGGTGTCCAATCATCATTGCCCATCTTATGTGACACACTAATGTGAACAATTTTACTTGAAAATGACATCCTACATGGATTGCCACATCAACAATTTTCCATAATTATCTTGAAATTTTTGTAAAGTTTTAGGACCAGATCATTAGAATTAGAAAGTTTATGATTGAATTGGTATTTGTATAACAAATTTATGAATGATTTAGTAATTTTCTCTTGAAATGGAATTGAATGGAATGAAATAGAGGTGTAAAACCAATTCAAACCCAACTATGCGCAGCACTTAGTTGACAATATGCCAAAGCGACTTCTAGTCGAAGCCCAATTAGACGCTCTGTCACGAAATGAACTTCTCCCACCATTTCATGGTCCAAATGACCTCGATAGCGGTAGCTCTCAAATGTGAATAAGGTCTTTCCTCTTTATCCTCTTGAAAAATTCTGTTTTCGGGTTTTTTGTTTTCTAACGGTTCACAGCTTGATGGTCACTTTTTCTGCGTTGATTGCTTTGAAAGTAAATTACTTCGAACTTGATGATAACCTTCTATTGCCCCGTACTGAGTGCACGGTTTTCATATTTGTGATTTTTCAATCTGAGATGATTGCATCTTATGTACGTGGCAGCCTAGATAAACTTAAAAGTCTCACCGCCAAAGAGGTGTCCAGTTTGTTGTGGACAAGACAAACAGATGTGTCTGATTGTTTGGTGGGAATCGAGGACCCAGTGAATGGCATTATGAAGATGTTAGTTATAGAAGCTCGTGACGTACAATATATTGTGACGTACAATATATTGTCAAGTACTAGACATTTGGGGGACTGAAACTTGGAAGGTCTGTGATTTCCTCTATATTCTTGAGTGTGCTTCCCACATACTTAATAATATATGATCGCTTAATTCACTTTATCTTGCTGGATGAAGAATTTGTTATTTTGTTAGAAAAAGGAGTTGTTCCTCAAACTCAACATGTGCGAGGATCCTATTATTATTTTATGAGTGTCTTTCCTGATCAAGTATCTAGATGAGCAATACTAATCTATGTGTAGGTTCTCAAGTGTCTATCTTCCATTAAGTGCTTGAGTTTCCGTGTAATGTCGAAGTCATCTTTTGATGATAAGCTGTCTAAACCTCTTTTGGTAGATTGACAATCTAGTGAAGGGAGCTCATGGTCATCCTCTACAGAATCTTCACTGAGATGATGGGATTACTTGAGATTGTAAGGCTTAACTACCTACCATTGTTTCCCTGATGCATTCTTGCAAGTGAGCTAAATTATGCATGGATTTTGGTCAAGAAAGCTTTTATAATTGCATTGGTTGTGTCTCAGCTGTAGCTTTTGTTTATTCTTTCTAGTGACTTATTACACCTTTCCTCATCTTGCTCTCTCTCTATCTCACTATGCTAAAATGTGGTCATTGTTAACTTGTTAAATAAACCTATTTCATCTTCGTGTCTATCATTCTTATATTTGCTGATAAAATGTTTTTGGGCAAGCTCCTCTAAGGCCATGGTCAAATGTTCTTTTAAATGGATATTTGGGCTTTGGCAAGACACACATTGATGGTGCTGTAGCAGTAGCTTGTTCTCTTCCACCCATAACAGTGAAAGATTGAGCTGTTGAATAAGTATATCGGTACCGATGAGCAAGCTATAAGAGGCTTGTTTTCAACTGCACTGATGTTGATTGAATTCCATTGTGCAATCTTGTATTATACTTTGTTATTTCCAGACATTTCATATTTTTGTGCTTTCTTCTGTTGCTTTTGTATGTATTTAATAGTCTCTTCAGGTATGCTTGTAGTCGAAATAGGATAACTAGCAGCAGCAATGAGAATCCCCCCATAACCACTAAAGAGGCCAAGTTAAAACAGTTGATGAGTTTCTAATGCATGAATGAGAGGATCGTCTATGACTATTTGATTAAGAGAAAGATTAAAGATGTGAAATATTTGGAGGTTTTCTCTACTAAAAATTTGGAAGTTGTGATCAAATGTACACTTTGGATTTTCTATTTTGCATATTGATGGCATTGATTTTGTCGGCAAAAGGGAGAAATTTTGAATATTTAAGAGCAATGGCAATTAGAAAATAAAGTTTCGGTATATTCTCAAAGGCAGCAGCTGCAGTTCCTTGCCTTCTCTTTTTTGATGAAATTGATTTCATTGCTCCAAAGAGAGATAATAAGGGTTTCATTGACCATGTCATCAATCAAGTCGGTTTCTTGCATTCACAGCACTTATATGGTGGTCAAGTGAAATATATTCAATGGTATGACTTAGTAATGGTTTGTTATTCATCGGTGCAATTTTTTACTCTATTAGATGGTGTTGAAGTTTTAACCAGTCCACTGCTGTTCACACAACCAAGGTAATGATTTCATCTTACATGGTAATAAAAGTACACTCTTCCAATAGCACACTACCTGTAAACTACTATTTGAAGTTGCAAAGCCATTATGAATGCTTTGGCAAACATTTGCCACCAAGCATTTACCATGGAGACTATGTTATTAACCTTTAAGGCGGACTATAAAATGCTAGACTTGACTTTTACTTGATTTAGAACTATTTAACTTCATATACACGTTATTGGATAAACTACATATGTATCAAAGAAGGTAACAAAAGATGGGGCAGAAGAAACTGCCCAAGTGCCATAACTTGGCACGGAGGGACACTTAAATGCCATAACTTTAAAATGGTACACTTGAGTGCCGGTTTTGAAGTTAAATGGGACATTTAAGCGCCACTTCGGCGAAAATCCGGCCAAATGGCTGATATCGCAACTTTCCGGTGATTTTGATCCAAAACGGCGTCGTTTTGCACACCGACGTGGCGAGAAAATGCAAAAATGATGCCGTTCCGTGTCTGCGTGTAAATAATAATATAAAAATTAATTAAATTAGATTTAAAATTAATTTTATTTAAAATATTCAAAAATTTATAAAAAAGAAAAATTTTAAAATTTTAAAAAATTTTAAAAAATTAAGAAAATTTTAAAAAATTTAAAATAAAAAAGGGGGTGGAGGTCGAATGGGGCGGCCGAGGGCCGAGCCCTCATTTGCCGCAACCTCCCGCCGTCGCCGAGAAGGGCCGGTGACGGAGGGGAGGGTCGGTTGGGTGGCGAGGGCTTGCAACCCTCGCCCTAGATCCGGGTGAGGGCTCGCGGGCCCTCACCGCCGGCCGGCCGACCTCGCCGACCCTTGGCCAAGGCGACAACCCCGGCCGGGGCCGGCGACCCCCCGCCGACCCTCCCCACTCCGTTGCTGGCCCTTCTCGACGGCGGCGAGGGCCCGCGAGCCCTCGTCGGATGGGGCGAGGGTCGTGACCCTCGCCCTAGATGCAGGCGCGGGCCATGACCCTCGCCTAGATCCGGTGAGGGCTCACGGGCCCTCGCCGCCTCCCCGCCGTCGAGAAGGGCGGCGACGGAGTGGGGAGGGTTGGCCGAGGTCGCCGGCCCCTAGCCGGGGTCGGCGACCCCACCTAACGGGCGAGGGCCCACGAGCGCTCACCCAGATCTGGGGCGAGGCTCGCGACCCTCGCCGTGATCCGGCGAGGGCTCGCGGCCCTCGCCGTAGGTTGGCCGAGGGCCGCGACGACCCCGGCGACCCTCCCCCTTCGTCACCGGCCCTTCCTGGGGACGGCGGGGAGGCGGCGGCGCGAGGGCTCAACCCTCGGCCGCCCCGTTCGACCCCCTATTTTTTAAATTTTCTTAATATTTTAAAAATTTTAAAAATTTCTAAAATTTCTAAAATTTTCTTAATTTTTTTAATTTTTGAATATTTTAAATAAAATTAATTTTAAATCTAATTTAATTAATTTTTATATTATTATTTATACGTAAATACGAAACGACGTCGTTTTTGCATTTTCTCCGCCACGTCGGCATGCAAAACGACGCCGTTTTGGACCAAACTCACCAGAAAATTGCCACGTCGCCATTTGGCCGGATTTTCGCGGAGTGACACTTAAATGTCCCATTTTACTCCGATATTAGCACTCAAGTGTACCATTTTAAAGTTATGGCACTTAAGTGTCCCTTCGTGCCAAGTTATGGCACTCAGTGTCCCGACCTCCAAAAGATGGGATTGTATAAATTTTCAGTTGCTGAAGTAGTATGCAAGAAGTGTATTAAGCTAGACTTGTGCCTCTACAACACCATCAATGGATTTTGATAGTCTTTGATAGTCTTGTGACATCAAGCATAAGGCGATTTCTCATATCTGTCATGACATCTTTGTGGCATGAGGGGGTCTTTTGTTTTCCTTAGGAGTCATGAGTTCATCCATCTCATGATAACTCCAATTCACTTTCCTTTCTTGGGATCCTGTTTCTTTATTTTGTAGTTGTCCAGTTATGTGCTTTGAGCTCTAATCGAGTTGCTTTTGGTGTGAAGTAGTAGACCGGGACTTACTTGATGGCGCACTTCTGAGACCTAGCAGGCTTGAACACTTCTGTTCTGTGATTTTTCTTCACTACAGGAGAGGCTAGATATCCTTGAAGTTTTATCAAGGTAAAAAATTAGCTTCCATCCATCTACCAGCACTTGCTTTTAGTTTATTTCATCTCTGACATGGTTCGAAATAGGTTGTACAGATTGAAATTTGAGATTACTTTATTAAAGAACTTAATATCCGTATTACTTTTTGAGAAGATGCATTGGAAAGATTACATATGAACAAAGAATTGTTAAAAAATGAAAAATAGGGAGAGCTAGAAATAAATTTGAGCAGCTGAAGATCCTGTTTAGAACTCAAGGCATTTGACACAATACTTTTAGAAGAAAACATTGTAAAAGGCATTGTGGGTTGGATCTACAACCCGCTTGGGTGAGGCTTAGGTAAGTCTAGATGTGCAATAGTAAATCACTTTCAAACTCAGACCTTAAAACTGATAGATTTGACACTTACTGATGTTGCTCAGAAAAAAATGAAAAGGCCTTTACAGCTGATTCCATGAAACTGGACTTGGACTTACCTTTGGGTATCATTTTGTATAAACCTTTCAAAGACATTGTCATCCCTCTCATTTTCTTTTCTCGAGACTAATTAGGAAGATGTGCAAATTCATTTAATCCTATTACACCAGTTCAGCATAATCAGGCAGTTAAAATGGCAACAACGGCCGTCGCTGAAGTTTTGCTAATTGTCTGCTTCAATGCCCTTATGCAGCTTCCTTTGGCCAGTGACGTGGACTTGGACGCTACACTAATCGATCTAATCATAATCAACGGTTCTTCAAGCTCTGCTTCCAGATGCACAGCTGCAAGCGGAAGAGTTATCAAGCGTGGGAAAGACTGTCATAACGGACTCTCTTCTGAAGTTCACTGCTTCAAAGGCGAGCTCGTCAATCTCAGATGCCGAGAAGAGAAGACTCCACAAAAATTCTTTTCATTCTTTGAATTCTATCGTCTCTACCCAAAACTACACATTATGCATCTCCAATCAAAAAATTCAGCTGGAGAATTTGACAGTTGCTTATAACGCATCTTTGTACGTCAGTACATTGATCAGCATGCCTCCCCTGAATAGTCTACCCAGCCTCGGAGTTTATTCGTCTATTAATTTTTGTGAGTCCAATAATGTCAAACAGCTTAATCCTTGCCAACAACATTTTCATCCGCATGTCTATAATATTCGTCTTGGCCAGTAAATCAATAAGATGGCATGCTTAGGTTGGTTTTTCAGTTTACAGTCTGAAAATTCAAACAGTGAGCAGTTGCTGGGGCGATCCCTTTGCATTAGAAAATCGAAGAAATGAGGATGAAAAGATTGCCTTATCACAGCAGCCACTATCTCCACGGCTTCTTTGGCTTTGAGCATCGCATTCAAAGTGAGGAGACAATGTTTACCACTTAGCAATAATATCAACGAAAGCTGTGGAACCCCACTTTGTATCCATTCATCTTCGATTGTAATAAGCTTCTGCCTCTACCCAAATGTTGTTCATTGGAGAAACCAAAAAACGTAACAAATCGTGGACTCAAGATCTTGGCGTCGGCGAGGGACATGAGCCTGAGTACTCCTAGCCGGGTAGAACAATCTATTCGGTGGGTCAACGGTATGGTGCACCATCTATTTTCGAAAAACTTTGTATCAGAAAAATTCTAATGTAATCATCTGCACTATAACACTACTTTGTTCGCTGTTGATATGATATTTCAAGGCGCAATTCATAAGTATTGTCATAGTGAGTCTTTATGTGAATATGCTTTTTTTTTTTCTTGTTCTTGGCTGGAAAGAGTCTTTATGAAACTGTTGTCTAATTGAAGTAATTCAAGTAAATCATGAATATATCAAGGCACAAGAGCATAGGTGAGCGACTTAAAAATGAGGCATGGTGAAATGGAGAAACCACTTTTTTACTGATTTCATCAAAGTTAATCTTTTATAATTGGAAAAAGTGGTCCATTTCTTTTAACTAGTCAATTAGTGTAGATTTCTTTTAATCACTATTTCTGTCAACCGTCATTTGGAGATATGATTGAAAAAGAAATCCGCATATTCTAAAATGAAAATAGAATCCAATTTATTTAGAAAGTAGTGGTATTCAATTTTTAATTTTTTTTTTATCATGCCTTTGTTAAAAGTTAAATTGGACTTTAAACTTTCTGGTCGTATTTTTCATGTTTGATTTGACAAATGGTTTTACTTGGTAATTTTATACCTAATGGATAATAAATGGAGTGTTATAAACAATACCAAATGAAAATGAAAACAAACATAATTAAAGTTCATCTATCAATATATGTCCATTTAAAGCGCGGGCAAAGTATTTAGTTTTAGTTTTAGTGTGGCTTAGTTGACTGTCACTCAGTATTTAGCAGAGTGATTAAGAAAACATAAAAATTAGAGAAAAAGGAAATTAGGTAAAAGATGAAAGCCGATCAAAAAAGTCAACCCATTTCCATCTTAGATGTGCGGTTCTTGACCCGTCGTCACTCCGTCATTGACAGAGTGATCGTCAGCTAAGCTTTCCCCTTTTAGTTTTAATCCTTTCTTATCGCAAAGCACTTCAAACGCGCGACTCCGGTAATCTCTTTTTCTCCCATGGTGCGGACCGTGCAGTTACCCCTCTTAAATGACCAAACTGCCCTCACTTCTCGACGAATTTTCATAAAATTATCCGGACTGAAAAATCCCCTGCTCTTCCCTCTGTCTCTCCCGTGCCATCACCCCTCGTCGTCGAGCCGCCCCCGGCCATCGCCTGCGCCGATCGTTTCGCGTCCCGTCTCGGCCAAGCCACCATCTCTCTCTCTCTCTCTCTCTCTCTTTCTCTCCCCGTGTTTCCTCTTCGAAGCAATTATCTTGTCAATCTGAACCGCTTTTTCACTTACGAAGGAAGGCCGCCTGTAACTTCTAGGCAAACGCAGTGAAAGTGAGAGATCTCTCTCCGTTGCATTATCAAGTTGCTACGAGGATCAGACTCGGACTTCCCAGGTCACCGCGCAGACCCAATTCGGAGATCCATCCCTGCATCGTCCTTCCACAATGAAGAGAAAGAGGGAGGGAGAAGAGACGGAGACGGCAGCTGGGACAGGCAGCAGCCGTGATGTTGGATCGGGGAGGGGTTACGATGTGTTCCTGAGTTTGGGGCTTTTGCTTCCGCTAGGCTGAAGGTGCTGGTGAAGGAGATGTTTGTTGAAATTTTGGAATTTTTTTTTTTTTTTTTTTTTTTGGGGGTCTTAGAGTACTTGTGGCGATTGGTGGGATGATGCTTGCAGGCTGCAGCGATACAAGCTGGTCGAGATGAAACTCCTAGCTCGACAGAGGGATCTTCAGGTGTGTTATTGTATTCTGCTATGTCAGTTTGGCGTAATCGCTGGCTTTCTCTAATTCGTTTTTTTGCTGGCAAAGGTTTCCTGACTTCATCGATGCTAGTTTTGGGATTTGTCATTATCGACATCTCTATAGATGTTTGTGTATAATTTCTCATTGACTGATTCTTTTGTATCGTTATATCTGCTATTGAATTCGCTGTTGAGTTACATTTCGTTGTTCATTTTCTTCGTGTGATCACAAACAAAGACCCAGATTCAAATGTACTGCTGAATGGGAGGTTGCGAAACGACATCGTACGTCATGCTTTTTCTATTTGGGTCAAGAAATGGGCCTCCTCCGAGAGGAGAGGTGGGAACCTTGTGACGCCTCCCCCGGTTTTGACCCATCTTTTCAGGTCATGCGATTTGTAGGGGGGAGTCGGGAGTGGGGCAATGACCTCTCTGCGCTTTATTTATTTATTTATTTATTTATTTACACTTATATAGCATGGCACGACGATTCTAACGTGTTTCGCTATCTAATCACTTGGGCTTTGGTACGTGTTATTCAGGATGTGTGTGTGTATATTCATTCTAAAGAAAGTTTTCCATTAACTTGAGAACCGAACTCTGTCGGTCGATGAGAAGTGCGGGAGCACAGTATGATAATGGGATCAATCTTCTAACGAACAGGGCAATCTGAGTTGCAAAGCACACGACACAACTAAGAGCGTCGGAAAATGACGAGCCACACGAGCTTTATGCAATCCGTCTCGAGATTCATAGCTCATTGAGGCTCCCTCGAGGCTCCCTTTCGTAACCTGCAAAATAGCAAATGGATTATGGTCCTCCCTGCACGTTGGATTAGAGGATTTAACCCTATCAAGGTAATGAAAGTTAATGCCGGATTAGCATTTAACCCCGGAATAACAAATTCATGCATCACCCGACACTAGCACAAGGATCTCGCGTTCCAAACTGAAAATTCGAAGGGGTCTGGGCCGGATTTTAATAACGGGGCCTAGACTGCACAAGACCCTAAACTCTTTATAGTCCGGGTCTTACTGCTTTACGTTTTCGAAACCCAAATGACTATCGAAAGGCCTCGCCTATTAAACTCTCTTCTTTAAAATAAAAAACCTATCCGAGGCATCACGTACGAAAGATTGGGTTAATATATTATGCTTATTTGCTCATTAGCAATTGCTAAAGTGCTATGACGCGTTCTTATTTGCATGTAATCGTGAAAAAGAGTCTGAAATCTTCCGTCATCAGCGGGAGGAGGAGAGTTGATACCTTAGCAACTGGCGGGAGGAGTAAGACCGCACTTAGCAGGCAACCCCATCGCGAGATCGGAATCAATCCCTAGAGTCGGCAATATGGCCGAGTTCTTGTACGAGCAGAAGCAGCTCAGGTCTGCCCCGAGAGCCCTTCGCAGCACTCCTTTGTCGGTTCCGCCGGGTCCGGCTTCCTCACCGCCGGCTTGCAAGCCATCATCTGATCATTGCTCATCTTGCACAGCGTTATCGCCTCTGAACCTCCTGCCAACGCGACGGCCACCACCGCCACCGCCACCAACACCAACATCAACCTACCAACAGCCATCTTTTAGAAGTGGTTTTGCAAGGCGTTTGTAAACTTGTGATTGTAGACATATGTCTACAACGTGTGGTTATATAGAGAGTGTTGATACCTAAATTTCACCTAAATTAGTTAGTTAAAAATAGAATTAGAGATTAGGAATTATCCAAAAAAAAAAATTAAATTAAAAAAATATCCGAACCGTGAAAAATCCCCTACTCTTCCCTCAGTCTCTCTCCTCCGCCAATCGGTCACCGCAAGCCTCCGCCACTCGCGGCCGCGTCGCCGTCAACGTCGACGTCGTATCCCCTTCCGTGCCGTCAACCCTCATCGTCGAGCCGCCCCCGGCCATCGCCTGCGCCGATCGTTTCGCGTCCCGTCTCGGCCAAGCCACCATCTCTCTCTCTCTCTCTCTCTTCCCCCGTGTTTCCTCTTCGAAGCAATCATTTTGTCAATCAGAACCGCTTGTTCACTTACGAAGGAAGGCCGCGTGTAACTTCCGGGCAAACGCAGCGAAAGTGAGAGATCTCTCTCCGGTGCTTCATCAAGTTGCTACGAGGATCAGACTCGGACTTCCCAAGTCACCGGGCAGACCCAATTCGGAGATCCATCTCTGCATCGTCCTTCCACAATGAAGATAAAGAGGGAGGAAAAAGTGACAGCGACGGCAGCTGGGACAGGCACCAGCCGTGATGGCGGATCAGGGAGGGGTTACGATCTTTTCATGAGGTTGGGGCTTTTGCTTCCGCTAGGCTGAAGGTGCTGGTGAAGGAGATGTTTGTTGAAATTTTGGATTTTTTTTTTTTTTTGGGGTGTCTTAAGAGTACTTGTGGTGATTGGCGGGATGATGCTTGCAGGCTGCAGCAATACAAGCTGGTCGAGATGAAACTCCTATCTCAACAGAGGGATCTTCAGGTGTGTTGTTGTATTCTGCTCTGTCAGTTTGGCGTAATCGCTGGCTTTCTCTAACTCGTATTTTCGCTGGCAAAGGTTTCCTGACTTCATCGATGCTAGTTTTGGGATTTGTTACTATCGACATCCCTATAGATGTTTGTGTATAATTTCTCATTGACTGATTCTTTTGTATCGTTATATCTGCTATTGAATTCGCTGTTGAGTTACAGTTCGTCGTTCGTTTTCTTCGTGTGATCACAAACAAAGACCCAGATTTAAATGCACTGTTGAATACCATAGACACTATCCCTCCTCTGTGCCCTTGTGTTGCCACTGGACCTTTGACTCTCTCTCTATTTCTTGGTTTTTGTTTATTTATTTATTTATTTTAATAATTATAGTACAACGGTTACCATGCAGGTGGGCGTACGTGCAATTTTTAGAACTTTGAATCATTTAAGTGTGCAACTTTTTTCTCGATCCTCAAGAGGTATAAAGACATGATTAGAGATACTGATACCAAAGGCTTAATCACGATGAATATTTAGTTTCAGGAAAAGGAAATATACTGGGTTGAGACAAACAAGTAACACAACGAGAGGCTTGTTGGCCCTGAGTTCTGTCTTTCGTAGTGCATTGTTTATTTAGTGTCTTAGATTTTTCATTAGTGGAATGGGCATGTACTCAATTATGAAGGTTGCTACACTCTCTTGCAGTTTTCTTTCTCCTTATTTCTTTTATCTAGTTTCTGTTTTTCTAGTTCAACTTAAACCTCTTCTCAAATTCGAGTGAGCTTTACTTTTCCCCTAAAAAAGGATGAGAATTTGGCTTACTGTTTCAGTTATTGTGATCTAATCTAAAATAAAAAGTTAAAACAAATCCAGATGGTCAGCACCTCTTTGATGTCTCACAATGAACTTCTCTTTACATTGACCTGATAGATCCGAGTTCACGTGGTTTTTTGTTCCCACAGAACTTGATGACTTTGTTAGTATTTTATTGTTACTCTGTCAGTATGATACTTTTCCATTTGCTTTTTACTGGGTTGTTAATTCAATGTCTATATTAAATGCCAGGCGAAAGTTCCTGGTATTGAGAAGTGTTTAGACATAGTCGCCACTCTACAGGCCAAGAAGAGTTCTGGTGAGGTTTGTTGTCTCACGCAACTCATACTTCTGACTATGTGAACTAGATTTTGGGGAAATTTCCTTTTATTTTCCACAAGTTGATAGGAAAGTGGTGGTTTTTTGCTTTTTAACAACAAGCTGTGGATTTCGGTAATTTAGCTGAGGGTTGCCCGATTGATTGACTACCTTTTGTTGAAATTGCTAGGCTTTGAATCTTGAAATGATTGCAGTTACCTACCTCTGAGCAAATTAGATCAAGATGGTTTTGACCAAAAAAAAAAAAAAAAATTAGATCAAGATGGTCACATGTAATTAGAATGAGAAAGAGACTTTCCTTATAAAATGCTTGCTTGGCCCATTTATGGTAATGAAAAATGTCGATGCACATCACTAAATAATAAGCCTTGTTTATCCTCTCCACATTAGGGAATTTTCTCATTTAAAGGTACAGGGAACATGCTGATTAGGGGTTGCATCTTGCATGTTATACCTTATTAATCTTCCTTATACTTTATCGCATCAAATGGTTCATCAGTGAAAAACATCGGTATCATCTCCCATGTTTAGCAGTTGTGCATTAGAGGCTTTCAATTGCTTATCTTAAAATAAATAGGAATTATCTGCATTTAGGTTCTATTTGAAAACAGAATCACTTCGGCGGATCTTTCTCGTCCTTTCAGAAAGCGCAAGATTATAGGAAGAGATATTGTTTTGCATTTTATTCTAGTTCAGAGCCTGGTTAATGGTACTGTGGAAACTGACAAAATAAAGGTGGAGATGCATCTAATTCTGGAGTTCTTTTCTTTTCTTTCTTTTTTTTTTTTTAAAAAAGAAAAAAAGAAAACTGTTTCACATTGGTTGTTATTCTCTTTTTGCTGAACCCTTAATGAAGCTCAGAGCTGGTGTTAGTGTCTTGTCTATAGAACAAAATAAAAAATTCATTTGTTTTATGTGTCCCTTCATTTAATTAGGAGAATGCTTTCTCGTTGATTGAATATCCTTCAGAAAGTAATAGTTATTGGGCAAACATCTTAGTAGAGTTATTTACATGAATCTAACATACTTGGCGTAAGAAGTTAGTCTTAGAAATTGTTAACCGCGTGTGAAGTCTCAAGCCATCCTTTTTCTTAATGCAAGATTTAAAGGCTCTCTTATTTCTATCTCTTGACTAAGAAAAAGGCTAAGATTTGGATTGGGTATGATTCAATTCCATGGCCACCACGTCTTATTTGCGTCTTTTCCAGCATATCCATGTCCAAAGGAGATCCAGTCTGAGGGCAACATATCGGTGGGTGATCTGAGGATTCTCATTGACTTTGCCATAGCTAGTATCTGTTCGTATGCACCCTTCTTCTTGTTTTTGTTCTTCTAAAAGGTCGACCCCATGGCAGTCATCTTCTTTTGTATCTAGTGTGATTGGTAGGAGCCCTTCAGCTGGATTCCTTAATATCGGAATGATATTCTCCATTACTGTTACATATTCATGTGGTGATAGTACAGCCGCAGGGTGGGCTGCTGCAAGAGATTTTTGTTGCAAGAATGATGCATTGGATGATTCAGCTGACGTTGTTTGTGATCTTGTGGTGATTTGGGTGTTTCGATTGTTTCCTAACTGATTCTTCAGAAGTTTGTATCTTCAAAGAGCACAGATAGCAAAGTTTATCCCCACTCCCGCAGTCTGTGCATTCCTACCATAAAAGCCTGCATTAATTTCCCGGGGTTACGCACGTCTTCTTGATGAGTGATGACCAAACCTCACCTGCCCCATGGCAAAAAGTTGATGGAGAAATCCATCCCCTATAAAATTCACACAATCTTCACTAAATGGACAAAATTGCTCCAAATCATTCTATTGCAATTTAATTGGTAGCCCCAAATTAATTTCAATGGATGACTTAGTTACCATAATTAAGAATTTCAAATGTTCAGTTTTTCATAATTGTAGGTATTTCAAATATATTATTAAAAACACCATTTATTTATTCATTGTTAGATTTTTCTTCCATAAAAATTAGTTTTGTGTAAAAAAGAAATTTCCAAGATATCTAGTTGAGCAAATTTAAGGATAAATTATCAAGTAGAATCTACAAAAAAAATTATTATTAAATAATTTTTTAACACAATTACTTGTTTACAAATTTTCAATTTCATTGTGCATATCATTATCAAATTCCTTATTGTTCAATCAAATAAAATTCCATCCCATTGGTTCTCTTCTATATATATATATATATAGGAAGGACTAGCAAAGATTTTGAACTTATTTCAAAATAAAGATTAAGGTGTTAGATCAAAATCTTGAATTTATCTGATAAATTTAGATAAATTATCAAAGGGTCTTTTTATTGTTATCAATCAATAAGGACCAGCAAAGATTTTAATAGTGTATTACATTTTAAAACGATACCTATCACAAATATAATTATTCTTCTGTCTGATCAAGATTAATTGATCATGCCATTTAATGTGACATTGCATTAAATATAAGGAGAAACTTTGTTGGGCTTAGAAAAAGCAAAATGGAATTCCGCTCCAGCTGATGAAAGAAAATTCTTTTAATTTAATGAGCAAATCAAAAGCAATTGTGTACAGTAAAAAGTAAATAATAATTTTGTTGAATGATTTGATGTGAACAATATATTATCTGCCAATACCGGATTTCACCAGCATAGTGAAAGTAAGCAATAATTTTGCTACAATAATTATGCTGCAGTGATTGGACGGGACCAGTATGCACATGCTGCTACAGTTTCAGGCGACTATCTTCCTTGTGATTTTGTTCTTATTCTAACAAGTTGACCTCCCCATCCAGTCATCTTCTTTTGTATCCCCTCAGCGTTGTGATTGTTAGGAGCTTTTCACTGTTGGTGGACTCCTTAATTTGGAAAATGATTTTCTCCATTACTGCAATATATTCATGTGGTGATTGTCCAGCCGCAAGGTGGCTTGCTGCAAGAGATTTCTGTTGCAAGAATAATGCATTTGATGATTCAACTAATTTGTTTGTGATCTTTGATGATTTGGGCATTTTGTTTGTTTAACCAATTTTGATTCTTCAACTTTGATTCTTCAAAGTTTATATCTTCAAAGTAAATTATTCCCCACACTCATAATTTATGCATTCTTACCATAAAAACATGCATTTATTTCCTGGATTACACACATTTTCTTGATGAGTGATGACCAAACCTCACCCGATGGCAAAACAAAGGTTGATGGAGAAATCCATCCCTTGTAAAATAAAATTCACCCAATTTTCACTAAAAGACAAAATTACTTCAAATCATTCAATTGCAATTTAATTAGTAGCCCCAAATTCATGAACTTTCTTTTATTTTTATTTTCAATGTTTTTGTATGTCAATGTGGATTTTTCAATTACTTTCAAAATTAAAAATTTCAAATGTTTTTTTTTCTAGTTTTTTGTTTTTTTTTTTTTGGTAAAGTTAGGCTTATTTTTTTTTTTTTTTGGGTAAAAAAATTAGTTTTGTTGAAAAAGAAATTTCCAAGAAACCTAGTTCTTTTACATGTTGTCAGGGAAAATTGAGGATAAATTGTCCAATATAATCAAGAAAAAAATTATTAAATAGCTAATTTTTTTAACACAATCACTTGTTTACTAATTTTCAATTTTGTTTTGCATATCCCCATCAAACTCCTTTTCATCGTTTGAAAAAAAAATTCCTTTTATCGGTCCTCTTCTATGTACAAATACATAGATGCACACACACACACACACACACATAGGGATGATCAGATAATTGCAAAAAAAACCCTCTTCTTTGAAAGATTTTCCCAAATAAAATCACAATTACATTCTCCAATGGAAAACTTTAAAGATGAAATTTAATTAAATTGAAAAATTACATAAAATAACAAACTTTTTAAAATGTTGATAAAAAATCTCATTATTTTCAATTGACAGAAACTAATATCATCTACAAAGTGTGTACGAAAAATATCAAGATGTTTCATTATGCACAATGGTTTTAGTATATTCCTAGATATTACCATAACACCTTAACATCTATGTAAAAGTATCTCACCAATAGTAAGGATAAAAGATAAGTTCTTTAATATAGTAAATAAAAAGACTTGATATATTTTGACTAATGAACTTAAAAAAAAAAAAAAAAAAATTCACCAAGAAAGTGAGCTTTGAGATAAGAGGAAGAAAAAATAAATGAGTTTTTATTAGAGAAATGATGAAAAGAGACTTTCAAGTTTCTGATATTAAATAATTAACTTTTTTTTTTCTTACTAGTGACTTTTATATAGAGCATGTAATGCATTATAATAATATTTAAGGATACACTAAAAAAATTCTTTAATACAATAAGAAAAATAAAACACGTGAAATGCATGACAATGGCAACTAGATCCTTAGTTGAAATAGAAAAACAGGAAAAAGAAAGAATGTGATTGTCACTTTAAATTGCAATTAAATGATTGAAGGCAATTTAGCCTTTCTAGTTGTTAATAAATGGGGTGGATTGGTCATATAGGGTGGAAATAATGCTGCTCAAAATTTAAAGGGAAATTAAAGTCACAATGAGATAATATTTTCTTTTCCATATAAAAGAATGTTAGCTCCTATTCATGATATTTATTCATAATATACCAAGATGATAAAGTGCTGAGGTCATTAGTAGATTTAGAAAATTCCGTGTGATTGCACCAACGATTGACTTTTTAACTGTGCACCATGCGTCATGGTTGATCTATATCTCTCGGGCGCAAAAGGCGACTTTGCACCAATTTCACATTTCACGATTTTGCCATGACAAAGGAAAAAGAGTAGTAGGTGGAACAAAGGCAACATTGATCATGCCAATTATCTAGATATAATATGAGAAGATCTGTTTTGTTTGGCTTAGCAAAAGGAGAGTGGAAGCTGGCCCTGGCTGAGAAAAGCCAACCCTTTAATGAGCAGAACAAAAGCAATAATGGTCTGCTTTTTTCTAGACTAGAAATCGAGGAAGAGATTTCTCACCAAAAACAAAATGGATAAAAGATTGAAGGGGATACATTATGCTTCCTTAGAGGTGACGCCAAATCGTCTGCTTGTGGAGCTAGACCTTATCATCTTATGTTATTATAATTCTATATATGTCTAGAAGGAAAAAGGCATTAAGACAAGCATCTAGGCTGGGATTCCGTGATTCGTGCAATGATTGAATTGCATAATTTCAATTAAAATACAAACCTGTGATAAAAAAAATTGATGCAATTCTAACTGATTTGTGAGCCTATTCCCTCACTTTTTGTTTTTCAAATTTAGGCATCTGTTTGAGAAGCTTAATTTTTACATGAAAGTAATCATCAATATCGATAAAACATTTTAAATTTTTGTGTGTGCGTGTGTGAAGTGAGTCTCCGTACAATCGTATAGTATTAGATTTGAAACTTGGTGCCCACCTTAAAAAGGAAATAACATTTCAGGACATGATCACATTTTGTGTATGTGAATGAGTGAATAATCTGCAGAAATGGAGAATAAATCTAGACCGCATTCAATGGAGCTAGAGAAAGGTTCAATGCCTTCGATTCATTAGAGATGTCATCATCGATTCATTAGCCAAATGTATTGATTTAACCATGACAAATTAAAATTTTGGGCTTGGCACTTATAAGAAAGAAAATTTTCTCACAAAAAGAAGAAAAAAGAAATAAAGCCCTTTGGTGGTTACATAGATGTTTCTATGATCTTTCCAAAAGCACCTAGAGGGCCTGCAATTGTTAAATCACAAAATAATGGATCTCAACTGTGAAACAAAGCTTTTCAAGCTTTTACAAATTACTACAATTTGCATTGTGATAGGTATCGATGGATCAACTAATCATAGAATATAAATAGGATCGAATCATGGTCTATAGAACAAATGTGATCACATCCATTAATGTTTGGGTAATCCATGTATAATTTATGTGATTGACAATTTTGTGATGGACCTGATTTATGGATCCGAGTATTGGCAAGTCTAACCTAATAAAGTCCAACATGAGTTAGGAGAGAGAAAACTTCCTTAAGAAACAAAGATGAACTTAAGTTCTCTTTGCTTAAAATAGATGCAAGTCAAGTTTTTGTCCGACCCTCTTGTGAAAGCAAAAGCAAAAGCAAAAGCACTGAAGTATGTTTGTCTAGTCAATTCGTTTGCACATAGCCAAATTCCACATCAAACAGACTCATTTGTTCGTGTGTTCACACACGCACAACGTGTTTTGCAATTTCAAGACCAGGGCCTGGAAAATACCAAGAAATTCATGTTGATATCATCAAAAAGCATAATGACCCTCATTCAAGATTAAAAATGTTTCAAAATCTCAACTTTGTTGATCTCCTTGTGGAGGAGGAACTGTACTTTCTTTGCAATTTCCATAAAATAATCAGCTAAAGTCTCCCTCTCAGGACCCTTTTAGCTCAACGAAAGGGATCTATTTTGTACATGTAATTTGCAAAGCAAAACTCAAATTGCGTAAAAGATTAACATTAGCATGGACCTAAAATTAAAGAATATAGAAAACTTTAATCAATATCTTTCAATTTTTTGAACCATTAGGTGAAATTGAATTACATAAACTTTGAAGAAGGTCAGCCAAATAAAATTGCCCAATCTATTATGTAGAGTTCAACTGAAGCTGAAAGAGTGGTTGCTCCTATACTGGTCACGCCACACTTCTCTATAGCTCTATACTTATGACGTGAGATAACACTTAGCATTGTGTTGCCATGTGGTCCAATGACCTTACAAATTATTTCTATGTCTTCTTGTAATTCATGTGTTATTTTCTAATGCTATTTATAGATAACATCAACATTTAATCATCTTCAAATACTAGAAAAACTGATTATATCTAGAGGTAGGCTTAGGTAAAACAATAGATTTAAACTTAGCCGAAGTGATTGAATTAAACAATGAATAGAATGGATATGTGTTTTATAAGCAGTACATACTCCAGTAATTGTCATCTTCCATGGAGCATCCACTTTCCGGAAATCTTGAAAATTAATGTTATACTTTTTTTAACTAAATTTGATCGAAAAATTGGTCCAGCATACCTTTTCTGTACAATGGACAATCGAACCCATTTTTCCCCCACGGAAGCTGGTGACTTCAATTTTGCTAAAATGCAATTCACCTCGGATTGTGGCTTTTGGGTGGTTGGGTCGGATAGATGAACTTGGCAAAAAGTGATGATAATTTTGTTATAAAAATTCCGATCATTGTGATTTTTATGGTGTTGGAAAGCTTATTATTTAATTTTTAAGATGAAATTAATCGATTGGATAAAATCATAAAGTTTTCAACACCCCATGATCGGACAGCTCTGTTTGGAAAAACTTAACGTCTTAAGATGCAGTTGTTCAATTTGGGCAAAATGGTTATCTTGAAAAGCTTTTGACAAGTACAACTCAATTATACCCTTTCACTGAACTTTTAATTGAACTTTTAATGAGGTTTGCCTCTCGGTCAACTTTGCTATGGTATTGGAGGGTCGCTCGTGTCTTTAGTGACCTTTCGCATGTGTTCAATGATGCAATGGAGGCTCTGTCCACCAGTGATTATCTATTGAGCAATCGAGGTTCGCCATTTCTATTCCTTATTTGATGGAGTTAGCCAACAACGAGCACGACCATTTTACGCTCCATTTGTCATAGCCGAAATAATATATTTTGGAGTTCTACTGTTCTTTTGGTCTTTACTATATTGGATCCAAATTGAATGTGAAAGAGCTCAGACTTCTACTTCTAACATATTATGAAAACTTTGGCCTTGATGAATTGTGTTATGTCCGAGAAATCTTGGTGATAGTGATGACTTTGCTACATAATCCGTATGGTACATATTTTCCTTGATATGATGAGGAATTGGCCACGGACAAAGATGCCAACCTCATCTACCAGACTATCCACAACCATTTGGTACCTAATATGCACAAATGAAAAAGCGCCTTTGAGCTCTCCGAGCACATCAGCGGGGGCAGCAAAAGATTATTAATTATTCTTATTAATTAATCTCATTCTTTCTCAACTACATGGACATGGACTTTACCTTTTTTTATAGTTGTGTCTTCCTCCTATCTTATCTCTCACTTGGCACAGAACTATGTACCGTAAGCTGGTAACTAAGTAGGGCATTAAATTGGCCGTAAGTTCTTGATCAGTCAGACCAGTGGAATGAGCTACGACGCTTGAATTCATCCTCAACTAGCGTGCGCCCTTTCTCGTATTCAAAGGGACTCCCCGTCGTCAAGATCTAGCTAGGAACAAAGGTTCCTGTCATTTCGATGCCGCAAAAACGCTTATTTCGTTTCATGCTTGTACGGCAAAAGCAAAAGGTAAAGAGCCTACGTAATGACCCCATTTCAGACGCGTGGAATACAAAGGCTGAAATTATTTGGGAAGCGTACCCATCCCACGTCGGGACGTGAAAGTCCAAAATTACCCACCACAGGCAGGAAATGGGATATATTAAAAGCCTTTTTTATATATGTATGGATGAAGAGAGAAGGGGGGAAAACAAGCATTTTAGAAATGTAAGTCCCATGTCAACTGATTATATTTGAACATCTTGACCAAATTGGTCTTGATGGGTTATCAACACTGTGAGCCTCCGTTACATCCCACTCAATGCAAAGGAGTATAAGAAGAAGGCTTTGGTCATGTGAAAGCAACGATCCAATTTCAAGATTCAAAACATCACAATTTCAGCACGGGTTGTCCGCCCAGTGGCAATTACATCTAAACCCTTCTCGGTATTAGGAATATAGCTAATGAATTAATTACACAATAAAATCCAAATGAATTATGATGCTTAGCATGATATAAGAAGTTATAACCCGTTATAATATGATAATCTCTCTTTCGATAGATCTTGAAGTTATCTAATCATGAAAATTATTTACTAGTTTTGATGTTTCAATTTGAAAGCATTAAAACGAAAATGATGGCTTTTTAAAGTCCTACCAAATAATTTTTTTTTAATAATTGAGAATAGAAATCAATAGTCCGAGAAATTTCCTTAATGAAACAAACCATCATTTTTTCATATTCTTCTCTCCTTCCTTGGCCCCTTCTCCTACTCCACTGATGTCGCTTTAGTGCAAGCTTCAACAACCTTTGGCAGCTTTCTAGCTCAAGGAAGGCAGCCAGCACATGATTCATGAAATCTTTAAAAAGGGAAACATTCAATCAAATTTCAATTTGTTGAGTTTTTTAACCCGTGGTCCGTATGCTCGTAAAACTAGAGTCTTATAATTTATCATCTCTCAAATTGTTGATAAGAATCCCAAGTACCAGAATATGACTCCACACTTTATTCAATATCATGACTAGGTAGAAGTCACAACAAAACTATTTGGACATTTGCCGGAAACCATGAAATGAGTAGAATCGGTAGATCAATTCTTGTCAATGTTATTTTGAACAAGTTGTCTTTAGTTTTAAGGTGTAGTTTCATCGAACCATCCCAACATGATGGTCTTGTATACTTGCAAAAATGATTGTTATTAAGTCTTGATTTAAGATTAACCAACTTGATCAAAAACACTTTGTAACAGAAGAGTCCTCATTATATGAAGCACCATTGCCCACAAGGACCATGAGAATGATTCCTTGAAAGCAAGATGAATTTCAGCTCAAAACTTGATAAAATTTAAACTCAACTTGAACTTAACCTTCACGCGACTTCATCGACCAAGCATGAATTCCCAAAAGTTGCCGAGAGATTGGACAAATATCCTCAAGTCTCGCACCAAAGTTCTTGCGGAACAGCTATGCACCACCCTTTTTTTCCTCACTTTTTGTCTCTAGTGGCCAGCCAAACCAAGAGTGAAGATGAATGGGTAGAATCCACGTGGCAAACTTAGAGTTGTTAACTTTTCTTTTATAAAGAAGAGTGGTCGGCCCTTGAAAAATTTGCAATTTGGTCTGTCGGGGGATCCAATTTTTTGAGGGCTTTTTTAATTTTTGTCCGGTCAACTTGATCTCAGATGCGTAGGCAATCTTTCGTATCTTTGGTTTGATTTACTGGGCGATGAGAAGAGTGAGCTGACGTAAATCCCTCGGTGGCTTGTGCTAATTCGAGCCAAATTGACATCTAGCCAACCTAGTTAATCTTTTAATGCCACGGTCTGCATTAGAAAGTATAATACGTTCACAATAATTATGATGAGCTATGATTGAAGTTGATCAATCAAGTGTGCATTTGATAATATTTCTGTTTAGGAGAATAATTTCTTTTTATATATATATATTTCCTGAAATATTTTTTTAGTAAAAGAATACGTTTAGTGACTATACAAAATTTATATTCTCGAAATAGAAAAAGAACAAAAATGCGTTTGGTACAACTTATGAATTTTTTTGTAACGTAGATTTTTTTTTTTTTTTTTGAGATTTTTTTCCCTCTTTCTTCTTCTTCTTGCTCCTCCTCTAGCCGGTAGTGGTGGCATTTGATAAGCGGCGGCAACTGGTGACTTGTGGCGGCGGCCACACAATTGGCGGTAGTGGCTAGCGGACATCGAGGGGGCAGTGGGCTATGAGGAAGAAGAAGAAAAGGAAAAAAAAAAAGAAATAAAATAACTTATTTGTAAAAATTGTTTCCTGAAATAAGAAGTTATTTTTTTATATTTCTTATTTCTATTTCAAATCTATTTTCCAGCTAATTTTCTATTCTGTGAAATAGAAAAATTAGTTGATGTACCAAATAGATTTTTGTTATTATTTTGTTCTAGAAAACAAAAGAATAAAAGACTAGAGAAATTGGCAAGTTACCATACACACCCCAAGGAACCATAGAAGGGAAATAGTTGCATGGTTCATGGTCTATGGACCATATGCAATCACATCCATTGATTTTTGTAATTTATATAACTAATGATTTTAATAGACCCGATTTATGTGACCTAAGTATTGGCAAGTCTAATCTTACGAAGCCTATTTGAGTTAGGAGAGAGAATGAACTTCCTTAAGAAACAGAAATGAACCTGCCTTTTCTCTTTGCTTATGATGTATGCAAGTCAATCTTCAAGTCTTTGTCCAACCCTCTTGTGAAGGCAAAGGAGAAAGAACCAAGTATGTATTGTCTAGTCAATTGACTCGTTATGCATTGGTTTGCACATAGTCAAATTGCACGTCAAATAGGCTAGTAATTCATATGTTCACACAGGTACACACAAAGATGCCAACACTTACAAGTTCCGTTTGGAAATTGGCAACCCACTCGCAAGACTGGCAAAGCGCGATTTGAAATTTCAGCCCTGGAAAGTACCAGGAAACTCAGGTTGATGTTATAAAAAAAATCATACAGGTCACACCTTTGAGAATATAATATTTAAATAATCTCAACTTTGTTAGAATCATCGATAAGGAGGAACCACATTTTCATTAAAAAACAACGTCAAATTAAGTGGACTTGAATCCAATCCCAAATCAAGCAGTAAACAAACAATAGAGACGAATCAGACAAAATCAGCATTTGATTTGAATATCAGCATCGGTGTACAATTTCAATCAGCTGAGCAATTTCATTTTGTCATTCAATCAGCTGAGCAATTTCATTTTGTCATCGTTCAATCTAGCATTGAAGTGCAATCATAACATGCAATCCTAGTCTATCTTCAGCTTCATGTAACTTTATGGCAATAGCAAATAATATCGAGTATGAATGGCTTTATGAAGGAAGGCTGCAGGTGGCTTCCAGGCAAATGGCGCATAGTACCAAAGTAATAGCAAGCGGAACTCATTATAACTTGTCCAGATACATCCAACATCTAACCGTTCAGCAACACGCAACTTATACTTCCGACGCCACCTCCTCCCCTTCGACGACTTTCATCAACTTAGCCTGAATGCTTTTGTTTGCTTATGAAAGGAAGGTCGCCGGTGCATTACAATGCCTGTTACTCTAGACACTACTCGCCCGGTCTCTACTCTGTGAACAACCAATTATACTTTCGATTGGTATTGCAGGTATAAGGCAGCATGCGATTGATAAAGTTGGATTATGGATGCGTTTATTTTACGAAAAAATGAATAGTTTAAAAAATATTTTTCTAAAAAAATTGTTTATATCGCTCAATATAATTAGTCAATGAAAAATATTTTCATTATCGACAATAATTTATATCTAAATATTTTCGTAAATAATGAAAATATTTTTCATTCATTCAATTTTATAAGTGATATAAGTGTTCATATTTTAGAAAAAATATTTTTTATATCATCCATTTTTCGTGAAACAAACGGAGCTTACGTTAAAAGTGAAAGTTCTAAGACAGTTAAGTCGTTCAATTCATAAGAAATTAATATTGTGGATTCTAAGTTGCAATATGTCAGTGGATTTCCTCTTAATGAGATGATATAAGTTCCTCTGTTTTTGTAATGAGTTTTCATGCAATAATTATCCTTCTTGTAGATTCTGAGTTGAATTTATATATATATTTTTTTTTTTTTTTGCCTGTGATGTTTTTTCAGTTGAAGAAACAATTAACTACAAATATTCAAGAGTCGCTGGCATGTTCATGGTTTTAATGATTACTGACACTCTTTTCTGTGGTATTTCTTTTCACTCTAGTAAAAGATTTACCTACCAATGTTCAAATGTATAAATTACGGTAGTGCGAAGCTCGAGCTCAACTCCTATTAGACATTAGATGCTCGGAACTCCACTCGAACTATGGAGTATTCAATTTCCAGCTTGAGCTTGACCAAAAAAAAAAAAATGGAGATATCAAGCTCAAGTAGACTCGACACAATCACATTATAAAATGAGTTCAATCTCAAGCTCAATATGTTCAAATATTATCCTTTTCATTTATGTAATTATATATGTATTTTGCAACTTTTAAATATCTTGCCTTTTATTTTCCATAGCTATCAAATATTTAACTGAACAAAATAATAAAAAGTTGATTAATATGGCGAGTCTCTCAAACAGAATATAATGAGCTTGATTTTTTTTTTTTTGGTCATGAATAAAATTCTTTTTGGTCGTGAATAAAATTCTCGTTGATTCTCGTTGAAATGGACCTCATTCAAAAACCAATTGAAATCATCTCTTTTATAAATCATAAAACATAATCTAGTGTTATTACAATTCAATGTATGTCTAAATGATAATGCGGTAAGAAAAGCATCTTGATTGGGATCCCATGATTTACACCATGATTGAATTGCCTAGTTCAAATTAGAAACAAATCCAGGGGCTTTTGTCTTTTCTTAGAACATACGCAAGTTCATCGTCAAGTCTTTGCCCAACCTGCTTGTTGAGGCAATGAAAAAGCACTAAAGTATGTTTATCTAGTCAATTCACGTAGCATGCACTGGTATGCACACATCCAAATTTCACATCAAATAGACTTGGCAACTCACCCACAAGACCAGCACAACGTGTTTGGCCCAGGGAAAATACTAGGAAACGTGGGTTGATATCATTAAAAAAGAAAAGAAAAAGAAAAGCATAAAGACACTCATTCGAGAATAAAATGTTTCAAAAATCTCAACTTCGTTCGCATCATTGTCAAGGAGGAACCATATTATCTTCGCACTTTCCATCAAGAATCAGCCAAAGTTCAGTGAGGACTCTTTTGCTCATTGAAAGCGATTTATTTTGTAAACATAGTTTGCAAAGCAAAACTCAAATTACGTGAAAGATTAAAATGAGCATCGACTTGAAATTAAAGAATATAAAAAACTTTAACACTGTCTTCTAAATTTTCGAATAATTAAGTCCATTTAGAGTGTGGAAACTTCTAAGTAGGTTGGGCAACTAAAATTGCAAAGTAAAAAAATCTAGGAAGGGCACATTTTCGAAATTTTTTTGGAGTCTGTTCACAGGGTCTGAATATTAAGTATGAATAATAGTTAATATTTTGTGATCTATTTCATGCTCCGGATACTCAAATACACCCCTTGCCTATGGCGGTGAGGGCCATGACCCTCACTTGTGGTCGGGATCTTATGATCTAGTCCAAATTGTAAAACTATAAGATATCAAAGCATATTGGCTGGTCTCTTAAAATATGTTTTCCAAAGCATCCTGCTCAACTACTTCTCCAGTATGCTGCTTAGCTCATGGGGTTGAGAATATAATGTTCTTTAATGTTCTTTAATTGTTCGCCTTCCATAAATTAAAAAATCAAAATCCTTGTCCTGATAATAAGAGTTATCGGTTAAGACAATTTTTCTCTTCAAGACTGAGTCGTAACCTGTGGATTTTTTTGGATAGTGTTTGAGAAAGCCAATATGAATTGTAAGCACCACCTCACATAGGGTTACATTTGTCCGCCTAGCAATAGGTTAAACTCTTCGGCGTCCACTCCAGTAGGATTGTGACAATGCGCATAGTCAGGATATGCTTGATTCAAAGGTAATATTTCATTCATAATGCATAGATGTGCAATCATCAAATTTCATATCGCAAGTCAACATTCAGAAATTCAATCAATGACGTTCAATGAATAAATGTCAAGTTTTTCAAACAAAAAAATGGATTCAGAAGTATCTGAAAGTTGTTTCTTTGTAATATTTGAGAATAATTATTCGAAAATTATCACATAGACCCTCGGTTCACGGATCAATGACGTTCGAGGACTCTATTCAGACCATTTGCCTTACAGCCATTTGGTGCGAATCTAGAATGGATCTTTTTAACTTATCAAGGAATGCCGCAAGTAACTTCCAGACAAATGGACAAAATATCCCAGTAATAGTCAGTTGAACATATATCAAGTTGTCCAATACGTCCAACATTCCTAGAACATGCAATTATATAAAATAATTCCGAGACAACCTCTTCGTCTTTGAAGACTTACACCAATTATCTCTCACACTTAGCCTCCTATTTGGTGCTGAGTCTGAATGGTGTTTTTTTTCTTTTTTTAACTCTGATGAAGGAAGGCCCCAGGAAACTTCCAGGCAAGTAGTACATGATAACAAAGTAATGGCAAGCGGAAAATATATTGAGTTGTCCAATACGTCCAACATCAAACTGAACAAATTAATAGAAACTTTCTGGCCAAAAAATATAATAGAAACTTGATTAATATCGTGAGTCTGTCAAACAGATATAAATAAGCTCGATTTTCTTTTTGTTCATGAATAAAATTATAATTAAAAGATTTGAGATCATGCTAACACCCAAGCAGAAACAATTGGTTTTTTACCAATACATCACGCTAGTAGGTGGAATAATAGCAAGAATCAATTGATCATGCCAAGTAGCACGAATCTAGATTGAAAATAAGAAGATCTGCTTTGTTTGGCTTAGACAGAATGGAAGTTTGGCTCAGCTTTGGCTCAGATGAGAAAAGCCAATCCTTTTTTAATTTAATTAGCGGAACAAAAGGAATTGAAATCTGCTTTTTCTAGCTTAGAAATAAAGGAACAGATTCCTCACCCAAAAACAAAATAGACAAAAAGATCACAGGGGATCATCAATAATGCTTCCTTTTTAATTGAAATCATCTCTTTTATGAATCATACTAATTTAATTATCTTATGCTATTATAATCTTAGGAATGTCTAATTGAAATGCACTAGGAAAAGCATCTCAATTGGCATCCCGTGATTCACGCCATGATTGAATTGCATAGTTTGAATTAGAAACAAATCTGTTCCTTTCGTCTTTGCTTAGAACATACCCAAGTCCACCGTCAAGTCTTTGTCCGACCCTCTTGTGAAGGCAAAGAAAAAGCACTATAGTATGTTTATAACGTCAATTTGCTTGGTATGCGTTGGTCAACATATAGCCAAATTCCATGTCAAGTAGACTCTTGTGTTTGTTGACTCATTTTCCTTATTAATCTAAATGCCGAATAATAAGGAATATATAATATCGGAAGTATGCTTTTCACGAAACATATTTGGAGAATGGCAACCCACTAGCAAGAATGGCAAAGCATGTTCAGAAATTTTGCCCCCAGATAATACCAAGAAGCTTAGGTTGATATTATCAAAAAATCCAAAAAGTCACACCTTTAAGATTAAAATGTTTGAAAAATTTCAACTTTGTTGGAATCATTGTGAAAGAGGAGCCACATTTTCTTTGCAATTTCCATATAAACGTCCAATTAAGTGGACATGAATCCAATGCGAGATCATATAAACAAATGACAAAGATGAATCAAATCCTAACAAAATCTACATTTGATTTGAGTGTCAACGTGCAATTTTATTTAGTGAGTAATTTTAATCGGCAATGAATTTTATTTTGTCATCTTTCAATCTAGTATTGTAGTGCAATCATAACATACAATCTTAGTCTATATTTAGTTTCATGTAACTTTATGGCAATAGTGAATAATTTCGAAGTTACCATGCAATCTCTAGTCAGCATGTGATTTTATAGTAGCCCAAAATTTTCAAGACAAGTGTTCATAAGATCATTATAGGGATTTTGGAAGTCTAATTGAGGGGAGGCTTACACAACTACAACTAGTTGTACAAAAATCCAATCCAATAAATTACTTATTTTATGTCAAACAACTTGAATTAGTGTTCTGGACACAGTAACAAAGTAATGGCGAGACTAGCACGTGACTTTTCCTGCCAAGACTTTCATTAATTATTTCTTCAACTAGTCGGTGCGAGTCTGAAATTTTTTTTCCTTTTTTTTTTTATATACATGAAGGAAGGCCGCAGGTGACTTCCAGGAAATAGAGCTTAGTAACAATGTAATAATAAAATATATTTCTGAGACCACGTCCAAGGACGACGACTTCCATCAATTCTTTCCTATTTAGTGCGATCCGTGTGGCCCTTCTTTTAAGCTTATGAAGGAAGGCTGCAAGTGACTTCCAAACAAAGGATTATTTCCTCAACTGAGCGATCTCACTCTGTTTGCGTGGGGGCTTTTAGGCCAAGGAGCAAACGGGAAAAGGTAAGGAAAGTTTCATTAGATGTTTGCGTGGGGAAGAGCTTCATTTTTTAGTTGGACTGTTGTTTCCAAGACCAAAGAGACTTGCCTATTTGTAGGCTCGTTTTGACTGCCGTTCTTCAGTTAATTTCTCTGAACATTGTCTCTGCTTGTTCTTTTTGCATGCTGAACATTTTATTAGCCATTATTTTTAACTATCACAAATTAAGCTAGAGATGGCCAGCTACAACTACCAACTAGAGACTTGAATCTTACAGAAGTCTAGCAGTTTCTAGAAATTTGATCAAGACGTCCACAGCTTTATCAAGTTGTTTCAAGGATCAGACTCAATACTCAAGACTTCCCGAGTCACCCGGCAGACTCGATTCTGAGATCAATAACTCCATCGTCCTCTCGGAATGAACAGAAATAGTGAGGCAGAAGAGACAGCGGGACCTGTGGCGACAGCGATGGAGGTGGCGACAGCAGCTCTGGCAAGCGGCAGTCATGATGGTGGATCGGAGAGGGGGCTGATGGCGGTGGCAACGGCAGCTCTGACGAGCAATAGCCATGAAAGCAGGTTGGGAAGGACTCACAAGGTATTCCTGAGTTTTAGAGGGCTTGACACCCGTTTAACCATTGCAGATTCTCTCTACAAAGCCATTGAACGTGCAGCGATCCGTGTTTTCAAAGACGACGAAGAGCTCCGAGTCAGTAAAGAGATTGGAGGTAGTCTTATGCAAGCGATCAATGAATCCAGAATTTACATCCTGATTTTCTCCAAAAACTACGCTTCAAGTAAATGGTGCCTCCGTGAGCTCGCGCACATAGTGAAGTTATCGAGAGACGACACTGAGAAAGTGATACTCCCTATATTCTACGATGTGGATGCGGATGATGTTAAGCTTAAGACCGAGTTATATAGGACAGCCCTCCAAAATCACGAGAGTGACTCTGGGAAGGATATGGCAAAGCAATGGGAGGAGGCTTTAAAGAGGTTGCCAGAATTAAAGGATGGAATCTAAAAGATTATGGGTATTGTTAGCTTCTTCCGTTCAGTTTATTTTCATTTTGTCAATTTTGAGATTATAGTCTATGATACTTTTTTCCAGAATAATAACTTTCAGTTTGCTGCTGTCGAATCTAATGTGATGTATGGTTGGATCGGCTGCAGTGAGGGAGGCAGAAATTTTGCTCAGGGAGCAAGGTTTCTTGCATAAATTGACTTTTCACTTTTAATCCCAAGTTTTGATAACAATAGTCTCAAGATATGTCAACTTAATTAATTAATCATTAATGCAAAAAAAAAATATTTATGAAAATCTAAGAGTCGATGAAAAGTAAGACAACATATGTGTGAAATTTTTTTAACTTTGCAGCTCACTTTTCGGCTAGCAAAATGCTTTTAAAAACTTCGGTCATTTCTCTTGCTTTGGCCTATTCACAGCCCCAGATCGTATTTAGGGTACCACAGGGTGCGGATTTCCTTTGCCTTGTGACCATCCTAGTTTTAAAATTGTCAACTTTTATATGAAAGTACTAACCTTAATTTGTGTCTTACCAACTTCTTTTCGATTATTTTTCAAACTAATTTTAGATTACCAGCATTTATTTGAGTCATTTACTAAGTTTAATTGATTGTTTGCCAATTTACATATTTTATAGAACCTACCATCTCTTATTTGAATTGTCTACTTCACATTTCAAATTACCAATGCTTGAAACAAATTAATTACCCTAATGAGTTTCGTACTAATGAATCTCTGATTAAGTTACTACCTAATTCAAGTTACCCATTCCTATGTGAACCACTTATCAATATTTATTTTTTGTTTATCAACGGACCTTTTGTTAACACTTTTATTAGCATAGTTCAACAAACATTCTGAGGTTAGGAACTCAGAATGTGATTTTTTTTAATGTGAATCTGACATGATTGCATGTTATGTATGTGGCAGCCTATATAAACTTACAAACCTCATGGTGGAAGAGGTTTCAAATTTGCTATGGACAAGACGGAGGGACATGTCTAATCATTTGGTGGGAATTAAAGATCGAATGGATCACATTATGAAGCTATTAGATGTAGGAGCTTTTGATGTACGATTTATTGTGATTCATGGTATGGGTGGCATCGGAAAAACAACACTAGCCGAGGCCGTCTTCAAGCAAATCTACCCTCAATTTCAGGATCATTGTTGTTTTCTTAAAGATGTTCGAGCTCATGATATAATAGGCTTACAAAATAAATTGCTATTTGACATTCTCAATCTTAGTTGCACAAACCCCTTCTTCATTGATGAAGTGATCAAGACAAGGTTTCTTGGCAAGAAAGTCCTCGTTGTTCTTGATGACATCGACAACTGGGACCAAATCATGAGACTTGCAGGCGAGCCCAACTGGTTTGGTGGGGGTAGTAGAATCATCATAACAACAAGGAATATTGAATTCTTGGTAAAGGAAGGTGAGGATGACAATCTCCCAATCTCTAATAGCGGACAATTTTCATTCTACGATATGCCAGAGATGAATTCACATGATGCTCTTCAACTTTTCTGTGCTCGTGCCTTGGGACATGCCAAGCCTCTGCCTAGTTGCATGGATATCACAAAAAAGCTAATCAATGCACTAGGAGGACTTCCATTGGCTCTCAATGTCGTAGGTTCCGCGCTCTTTGGAAAATGCCGAAGAACATGGGAAGACACCCTATGTAAGTTAAAGAAGGTGATGAATGAGGATGTCAAGAAGAAGTTGATGATAAGCTACGAAGCATTGGGAACTAATCAACGGCAAATTTTTCTTGATATTGCATGTTTTTGCTTCAATAAAGAGAAAAAACAAATGCAGTTAAATATTGGGATGCGATTTTTGGGTATCCGACCGAAATTGAGGTCAATAGCCTCAAACGTATGTCTCTGATAAAAATATCAAACGATAATAAACTATGGATGCACGACCAACTTAGAGACCTTGGAAGGAGTATCGTCCATCCAGAAAGTGGCGAAATCCATATGAAGGGTAGCAGATTGTGGTCTCCCAAGGATGCCTTTCATATGTGTGTGACAAAAATGGTAATCTTTACCTCTAAATGTTTTCCAAAGCATCCATTAGCATTACCACCTTTTTATCTAATTTCAAGTCAAAGTGACATATGTACTCATTGGTTGCTACTTTTGTTTTCCAGGGAACCAAAGACATAGTGGCGCTCAATCTTGGTACACCCGACCCCATTAAGACGTATAGATTTAAGCACAAGCAATTTGTGGGCTTGGTCAACCTTAGGTTCCTTCAATTGGACCATGGAAATTTGAAGGAGACTTTAAGAATGTTTTCTTTGATTTGAGATGGCTCTCTTGGAGCAATTGCCCTTCAAAATTCCGAGCTAGTAACTTTGGGCTGAAGAATTTAACGATTCTCATGCTATCTCGGGAATAACATTACGAAGATTGGGAAGGGTGGTGTCAAATCATGGTATGATCTCACGACATCCTTTTGCATTATATTTACTCTTCCTCTTTTCTAAGTGTCTACTCAATTACTTTATAGGTAGCAAAACAATTGAAAATCTTACAGCTCAAGGATTGTCCATTCCTTAGAAAGACGCCCAAGTTCTTTGCAATCTCGCAATTGGAGAAATTGATTCTTAGATGCCTTCGACTAAGGAAAATTGACAAGTCCATCGGCAATCTAAAACATCTTGATTACCTAGAGATAAAGAGTGAAGCTATTGAGTCACTACCGGAGTCCATCGGCGGTCTAAAATCTTTGACAGTGCTAAGAATAGATTGGACACTCTCAATGATGCCTCACTCAATTGGTAATTTAGCAAAGGTGAAGTCTCTAATCTTGCCACGCAAGGAACTTCAAAAGCTTCCCAACTCTATCGGACAATTGGAGTCACTACTTGAGCTAGATGTCCAATTTTAAAATTATTGAATTGCCTCATTCTATTGGAAATCTTGAAAGGTTGAAAGTTTTACGCATTTCAATTGCCCCTAGAAAAGCTACCGACTCGATTGGGAGGCTAAATCATTGGTCAAGTTGGATTTGAGCAAGTCAAGAATCAAGATCTTATCCAATTGTATTGGAAATTTAAAAAAGTTGAAGGTACTAAATCTTAATGATAGCCGCATAAGTGAATTTCCAAAAACCATAGGAATGTTGGAAAATCTAGAAGAGTTAGATGCTTGCTCAACATTTGGTGGGGGAAATTCCAAGTGAAATTGGGACATTATCCTCATTGAAAGTTCTAGACTTATCTCAAGGTCGCTTTAGTGGATTGCCGACAACCATCAATCGGCTTACAAATCTCCAAAAACTTAATTTAAAGGACTGTAATTCAATCCAACGGCTGCCTGAGCTTCCCAAGAGTCTAACGTCTTTAGCCCTTTCATCGGATTCACTGACCACGATCCCCGACTGCTCAAACCTAATCAATTTAGTTGACCTTGAGATAAATGGAAATTCAATGCAAGAACCCAACATGGAGGGGATTGTGAGACTACCTGCTCTAAAACAAATGACCCTATTCATTGGAAAAATGGCCTTGCCTCCAACCGATTTCAGTTCCCTCTCTCAGCTACAAAACCTCCACATAAGTTGTGTTGAGCCCCAATCTCTTATCGGGCTCCCATCCAGCCTTCGAGATTTGAGGTTAAGGGATGTCCAGTCACCGATAGATTGGTCAGTCTTTTCCAACTTGGAGAATTTGTTGATGTTATCTATTGATAGATATTCGCTGAGAGAGATTCAATTCGAGGTGCTTGGAGAGCTACGAAAATTCAATAACTTGCATATGTCCGACTGTCCATTACTCAAGACACTGCCCATTCTGCCTAGTTTAAAGGAGATCCAGCGTTTGTCCCTGGTCCGATTGCCTCAGCTAATTGAGATTCAGGATTTGGGAGAATTGAAATCATTGCAGCATTTGTTTTTTAAGGAATGCAATTCCATCAAAAGCTTAAACGAATCTGATCTTTTTAATCTACAGAATCTGAAAAGTCTTACGTTCAAACGATGTGAATCATTGGAGAGGGTGCTGGGTGTGCCAAAATCTTGTCGACTCTGGGTCGATGATTGCCCAAGGTTCAATAGAGATGGATAAGATATGTATCATTTGATTGGCAAAGATAGTCAATGATGGTAAGTCCATAGAACTAGAGTTCTTTTTTTGCTGCATCCTGTTTTGTGAGTTTTCTTTCAGCTAACCTTTCATCTTGGTTCGGAACCACCTCTTGCATTCGTTCATTCTGTTGTCTCTGAGGAAAATCCTCTTTCATGTATCATAAATGTGTGATACTTTGACTTGCCTACTTGACGATGGCGATACCTAGCTAGTTTATGTTGTGCACCAGCATAACGTCGGGATTGACATGCTTTGTGGCACCTGTTTTGCTTAGAAAAAATGGATAAAGTGGAAGGGAACTTTTAGATAGTAAGCACACTAAAGATGTTGACAAATGCTAGGTTTTGTTGTAAGGCTGAGGTGGTTGAGACTTGAGAGTACTAGTCTCACCTTATGGAGTGTTTTTAATATCAGTAGAGAACACTCATGATTTGTGAGGACTGAAATAAAGGAATTAACGCTTGGTTAGCAAAAGAGTGAATTGTTGATACCTATTATGCAATATGAGTGATTTAGTTATTTCCTTCATGAAGAATTGGAGGTGTTTTTTCTAGTTACTATCGAATTGAAGTGGAGAAGCTTTAGGTCTTGAGTCACCGTGTGATTTGTGAACTATCTTTCTTCATTCTAGAATTTAGCCATTTATGCGTGAAATTCATGCTACGAGACAATTGATATTAAAGTAAACTTGTCGATATGGTCAAGCCACTATTTTGATGAAGACTAGTTTTAGCTGCATCGAGTTGTGCATTCTGCATTTTCTGGTGTGAGGAAAGAGCACCTTTGTGTCATTGAAGACTAGATTTTGTTTATTCTTTTAGTTGACTTATTGCAGCTTTCCTCTCTCTCTCTCTCTCTCTCTCTCTACTAATGATGTGGTTACTGTTAACTTATTAAATAAACTTGTTTGATCTTTGTATCTATCGTTTTAAATTTGCTAATAAAACATTTTTGCACACGCTCCTCCAAGATCATGGTGAAATGTTCTTTTACATGGATGTCCAGTCTTTGGCAAGACATATTGTTGGTGCTATAACGATGACTTGTTCTCTTCAATCCATATCAATAAAAGGGCGAGCTGTGGATAAGTACATTGGTACTTTCGAGCAAGCTGTAATAGGCTTCTTTTCAACTACACAGATGTTTATTGAGTTCCACTGTGCAATCTTCTACTGAACTTTGTTATTTCCATACATTTCACAATTTTGTGCTTTCTTCTTTTGCTTTTGTATGCATTTGATAAAGGTCCCTTCATCTATGCCGACAATTGAAATACGATAACTAGCGGTAGCAATGAGGATCCTCTGTAGCCAAGATGTTTAATTATATTATTTTAAACAACAGAAATGAGGATTCTCCCATAACCAATGAAGAGGCCAAGTCAAAATGCTTTTGGAGTTATCACGCATGAATGAGAGAATCCTCTATGAAGATTAAGATGTAAGATATTTGAAGTTTTTCTCTACTAAAAATTTGAAATTGGTGATCAAATGTCTACTAGATCATATATTCTGCACATTGATGGCATTGATTTTATGAACAAACTAGAGAAGTTTTGCAAATTTGAGAGTAACGGCAATTATAAAATTATAGGGTCGGATATATTCTCAAAGGCACCAGCTGTAGCACCTTGCCTTCTCTTTTTCAAGAATTTGATTCCATTGTGCTGAAGAGAGGGCATGATAATACGGGGTCACCATGACCATGTCATCAATCGCTTAGTTTCTTGCATTCAATGGCACTTATAAAGTGGTCATGTGATGGTATGACTCACTAATGGTATGTTATTCATTGGTGCAGTTTTTTACTGAATTAAATGGTGTTGAAGTTTTAGGCAATGTGTTTGTGTCAACGGGGACAAGGTAATAATTTTGTTTTACATGGTAACAAAAAGTACTCTCTTTCTATAGCACACTAACTATAAACTACTATTGGAAATTGTATGGCCATTATGAATACTTCGCTAAAAAATTTTCTATGAAGCATTTAATATGGAGACTATGTAATAACCTTCAAGGCAGACTATTAAATGCTAGACATGACTTTTCCTTGATTTGGAATTGTTTAACTTCGGATACATAGTATTGGATAAACTACATGTGTATCAAAGAAGGTAACAAACGATAGCATTGCTTGAATTACTTTTCAGTTATTGAAGTAGCTTACAGGAAATGTATTAAATTGGTCTTGAGCCTCTTCAATAGCATCAACGGATGTTGATCGTTTCAGTTTTGTGACATCAAGCATAGTGCAATTTCTCATTTATATCATGACATATTTGCTGCATGAGGTGCTCTTTTGTTTTCCTCGGGATCATGGGTTCATCTCTCTCCTAATAAGTCTAATTCACATTTCTTTCTTGTGATCCTTCCATTTTATACTTGTCTAGTTATGTGCTTTTAGTTCTAATGGAGTTGCATTTGATGTGAAGCGGTAGACTAGACTAACTTAATGCTGCACTTCTGAGACCTAGCGGGCTTGAAGACTTCTGCTCTGTGATTTTTCTCCTATACAGGACAGACTGGATACCTATAAATTTTATCAAGGAAGGTACAAACATACTGAATCTGAAAACATTGGGTTTCTATCAGTGTGAATCACTAGATTGGATGTGCCAAAATCTTGTGAACTCACCATACGCAAGTGCCCAAGGTTCGACGAGAGATGGATAAGTATTTATCATTTGATTGGCAAAGATTGTTGATGATAGTAAGTCTATAGCATCGAGCCGATTGGATAACATCTTTTTGCAGCCAATTTGCATGCACTTGATTCTCCAAATACTTTGATTAATTAGAAGATTTAATTGATTGACTTGCCTTGTTCAATTCCTGAAATTGTCGATATCGAAACTACTTATGGGTTATCATGGAGAGAAAAGGAAAGAATACAATCATTCCCTTTGATCCTAAAAGATGTTTAAATGTTGTTAGGTATACGACAAGGCACACAAAATTTGGTTTGACAAGAGGTAGTTTCCACAATCGACTCACTCAATTTTCCTCCGCATCATCTCTCTTTAATGTTCATTTCCAAAATAGAGTTAAATTACATTTTTCTTCTCTGTTTGTTTACTTTTTTGTTCATTCTCTCCCATCTTCAACCGCCAAACACAGTTATGGAAGATGTTGCAATTTGCTGACAGGGCATTTGCATTCTTGGATTCTTATTTGTTGTGCTGATGACATGTCCTTTTCTTTATCTTTTTCCTTTAATGTTTTGAGTTAGGTCTGGGAGTTTGATGACTCTAACTCATCAATGAATTTAGTAAGGCAAATGCAATTACCTAGGTTGCTTCCTTTTGTAACATCTTTGTTTCCTATAGTTCCAAAGATTGAGCAGGAACTACCTGATGCTGCACAATCAAAGATTACATTTTGCTTTACTCCATATTTGATGCCCATGGTTATAGTTGCAATTTTCAAGTATTCCCATTCTTAAAATTGAAATTTTGCTTCTCCAGCAATAATTATAAGCTTTCTTCATCCATTTTTGCAGAGTCTTGAAGTGTTTTTAGGTATAACGGTTGGGGATCTATGTGAGCAACTTAAAGTTGCTTACTGGGCAAACTTTTTCTTTTTGATAGTCCTATTATGCTTAGGCATTCAAAGGTTTAATGTACTAACCTTAGCTTTTGTCAACTAAAGTAGTTATTTTCAGTACTCATAATTAGCTTAATCAGAGTACATAATTTATTTCATAGATCATGATTAAGTCTGTCAAGTAGTAGATATGTTTGAGGACTGAAACTTGAAAGATCTGTCACTTCCTTTCATATTCTTGAGTGTGCTTCCCACATACTTCATGCTGTCTGATTGCTTAATTCACTTTATCTTGCTGGATGAGAAATTTGTCATTCTATTATTGTTTTATGAGTGTCTTTCATTGAGTATCTGGACGAGCAATACTAATCTATGTTGTAGATTCCCAAGTGTCTGTTTTCCATTAAGTGCTCTACTTTTCATGTAACATCAAAGTCATCTTTTGGTGGTAAGCCGTCTAAACATCTTTTTGTAGATTATGGAGCTTATGGTTAGGCTCTATAGAATCTCAATGAGAGGATTGGTTACTTAAGATTGTGGGGTTTAACTACCTACCATTGTTTCCCTTATGCAATCTTGTGAGTGAGCGAGATTATGCATGGATTTTTTCAAGAAAGTTTATTTAACTGCATTGGTTGTGTCTAAGCTGTAGCTTTTGTTTATTCTTTCTATGTGCTAATAATGTGGTTAATGTTAGCTTCTTAAATAAACTAATTTACTTATTTGATCTTTATGTCTGTTATTCTTACATTTGTAGATAAAATGTTTTTGGGCAAGCTCCTCTAAGGCCATGGTCAAATGTTGTTTTACATGGATGTATGGCCTTTGGCAAGACACACTTTGTTGGTATAACAGGAGCAACTTGTTCTCTTCAATCCATATCTATGAAAGGGATGACTGTTGAATAAGCACATTGGAACTTCTGAGCAACTTGTAAGAGGCTTCTTTTTACCTACACTGATGTTGATTGAATTCCATTGTGTAATCTTACATTAAACTTTGTTAAATCCAGACATTTCACAAATTTGTGCTTTTTCTGTTGCTTTTGCATGCATTTAATAGAGGTACCTTTTTCGACCAAAAATTAAAAAAAAAAAGAAAAATAGAGGTCCCTTCATCTATGCTAGCAGTCAAAATAGTTAACTAGTAGCATCAACTAGGATCCTCCCACTGCAGCCAAGGTGTTCTTATTATATCATTTTTTACAATAGCTACGACGATCCTGCCATAACTACTGAAGTGGCCAAGACAAAAGATTGATGAGTTTCCTCGCATGTGAATGAGAGGATCTTCTATGACCATTTGATTAAGAGAAAAATTTCTCTTCTAGAAATTTGAATTTAGTGAACAAATGTCGACTGAATTTTCTATTCTGCACATTGATGGGGTTGATTTTGTCAGCAAACTGGAGAAATTTGAATATTTGAGAGTAATGGCAATTAGAAAATTACAAGTTCCGGATATTCTCGAAGGCAGCAGCTACATCACTTGGTAGATCTAAGTCTGTTTGGTTCTTTTTTCCCACTATGACCGAGGTTCGTTGTTTAGACATAGTCGCTACCCAGCAGGCCAAGAAGGGTTTTGGTGAGGTTTATTATGTCACACGACTCTTACTTCCGATTGTGTAAACTAGATTATGGGGGAATCTCATTTTCTTTCCCAAGTTGACGGGAAAGTGGTGGTTATTTGCTTTTCATATGACAAGCTGCCCTTTCTATGGACTCCAATAATATGGTTGGGGGTACCTTGATGGACAACCTTGTGCTGAAAGTGCGAGGTTCTTGAGAAAGTGTTGGTGCACGTCACTAAATAGTAAGCCTTGTTTATGCTCCCCATGTCAGAAAATTTTCTCATTTAATGGCATGAGGAACATGTTGATTAGGTGTTGCATCTTGCACGGTATACCTTATTCATCGGTTTTGTCATGGAAAACGTTGATATTACCTTCCATGTTTGGCGGTCATGCATTAGATGCTTTCAATTGGTTATCTTAAAATGGTTAGGACTTTTCTGCATTTAGGCTCTATTTAAAAATTAATCACTGCTGTGGATCTTTCTCTTGTCCTTTGAGAAAATGCAAGAGTATAGGACGATGTATTGTTTTGTTATTATATTGCGGAGCCTGGCTAATAGTATTGCAAAAGGTAATAAAAGAAAGGTGGAGATGCATATAATCCAAGAGTTTTTTTTTTTTTTTGTGTATTTTAAAACTGTTTCAAAAAAGTGACAAAAGAAAGGTGGAGATGAATCTAATTCAGGAGTTCTTTTGTTGTCTCTTTTTTAAGATTGTTTCAAAAAAGCGACAAAAGAAAGGTGGAGATGTATCTAATTCAGGAGTTCTTTTGCTTTCTCTTTCTTAAAACTGTTTCATAGTTGGTTGTTTTCAATTTTTCACTGAATACTTAAGGGATCTCAGAGGTGTTAGTACTATCTTTCATGTGTCCCTTCATTCAGATAGGACAATGCTTCCGTGCTGTTGTAATATTCTTCAGAAAGCAATAGTTTACTTGCTAACACACCAAGTGGGAGCAAACCTTTTAATAGAGTTATATAAACCAGAGTGAATCTGACAAAGTTGAGGTAAGAAATTAATTGTACAAAGAGTAAACCATAACGTTGAGATTTGGATTGGATATGACTCAATTCCATGGTCACCATCTTATCATCGGCTCTTTGATAGATCCATGTCCTGAGGAGATTGTGTCCAACGGCAACATAATAGATGGGTGACCTGAGGATTCTCATAGACTTTACTATAGCTAGTATCGATTTGTATGCATCTTTCTTTTTTTCTCACTGTATATCGGCTACTTTTAAACACTCCCAGGGCAATGACTTATGTGGAAAACCTGTGGTGCCAAATAACCATTTGAATAAAGTCAATGTGGTTTTCATCAGCCCTTGCCTTCTTTGAATAAAGTCCTTCCCCGTCTCTTTCACTCCAGCTAACTTTTGTGCGAGAACCAAAGTTTGACAATCTCGTTCTCGTTTGGTCACCAGTCTCTTTGCAAGTGGTAAATTGTACATTCCAGTACTTTCTGCCGTCAACAAAGTTTCCTGCTCATGTGCTATTATTTTGCACATCTCTGTAGTGCACACGAATCTGCTAGATTTGTTCTGCACAATTAGTCCTTAAAAAAATCAACTATGAGTAAGCCGGGTATCTCAGCCTCTCTGCCAAAACACAGACAGAGCGCACAAGTTGTACTATGCGCTGCCTCCATCTGTCTCTGCACTAAGGTTTTCTTCCTCAAATAGGCTACAACCTTTAACTCTCTGATATTATATAAATAAGGTGCGCTATCTTTCTCAATACGAAAATCCAGGATTTAAATTGATCAATCATTTCAAATCGGGCCACCTTGATGCAACCATTACTTCACCTCACCACTCCATTTGGCCACAAAGATACCCTCTTGTTTAGGGTCTAGTTTATTTAACACTCAACTAGGAACCTGCATACTGACTGAAGCAAACTGGCCAATTGGAAAGGGTGCCTTATACCAAAGTGACTCTCCCATTTTCCGACATTAACTTTTCCAACCTGCAAGTCTGTATTAGATAGCTCACTGGTTGGATCCCAAATTTTCTTTGAGCCCTAGAGGAATGGTTAGATGTGTTATAGCACAGTGACTTGTGATCGAGCATGCATGCCATTGTGTGTGTGCAACGAGCATATGTCTATACTACTGAAATATTGAACCATAGCCTCAAATCTGATTTTAAGATTGAAATTCAAGCTGAATGCTTCTTAGTGCATGTATTTTAACTAAGTATTTTTCCAATGCAGAGTTTTTCTCATTTTATCCCCTGAAGTTCTTTGTACTATCATTGAAACACCAATTTTTTAGCTCACAGTTCCTCTTTTTCATCTGGAATGCTTGACAGTCTATCAGTCATCTTTCATGTGTGATGTGAACTAAAATTTTTGCATAATCTTATCATGCTAGAAATTTGCATGTTAAAATATCTTCTTGCTCCTCGATGTTCTCTTAGCTGATCATATTGGTCCTTTTTTATCTTAACAAAGCGGTTAGAGGATATGGTGGTCTTATTCTTGCCATACTAGGAACTACTTTTGGTGCACTTGACTAAATATGGAATATTCAATTGTCGTTTTTTCCTTCGCAAATGCACTTCCAGAAGCAATGTTCCTAAGAATCTAGCTAGTGCTTTAAAGAACCCATGTTAATCTCAATAATTGTGCGGTGGTTTTAGATTTGGACACCTAAATATCGCCAATAACGTTATGCTTTGATGTCTGAAGGTCTATTAGAAAGCAATATGGGGTGGGATTACTGTATTGGGCTTTAAAACCTAGGACCATCAAAACTTCTAAGACGTAAAAGATAATAATAGGTGCCAAATTGACCGGCTTTATGGCTCTTTATTGTGGATGCAGGCACTTGCTGATTTTGAAGTCTCTGAAGGCATTTATTCATGAGCTCGCATCTAAAATACTGATTCGGTATGTTTTTGGCTAAGAGCAAATGTTATGTTGGAGTATTCATGCGAAGAGGTACTTGAGTTGAAGCAATGTCCCTTTATCTCCAATAATGATGTCAAGTATCTTATTTATTGCATTAATTCATGTTGCAGGCAACAACTCTTCTACAAAAGAACCTAGAAATTGCTAAAGCAAGTTTAGAAGTTCTTGTTGCTGATCTACAATTCTTAAGGGACCAAGTAGTGATCACACAGGTAAGTCGGAATTTTTTGGGAACTTGAAGGTCCCTGTTTGTTTCAAGCTGTTTACTATGTACGTTTGGGGGTAGGTCTATTGTTGTGGAACTGCTGTTGCTGTGATTTTTGTAACTGGTGTGAGGCTATATATTGGGAAGACATGTTAATTTGTGACAACCAAGAGTGGAGTAATGTCGCACTTACGTGAACTTGAAAAATTCAAAAGTTGTTGTAGGTTCTTTAGTTTTGCAACTCGAATCATGGTAGCGCAATGTGTACTTCGAGAGACTTTGTTCTCCCCATTTTGACAAGTGATTTTGGTTAGGTTTCGTGAAATTTACTGCATTATAGCAAGCTTGCCATGTAAACTGATTTTGATTGAGAACCTCTTGGGCTTGACTTTTCACTTTTTATGTTGTACGCTAGTTTTGAGTTGATATATGGTTCATCTGTTTTGTCTCATTTCACCTTGGTCATGCGTGTTAGAAAGGACCAATCTAAATTTGAATTTGCGTGATGGTGGCCAAATATATCCTCATCAATCTAATTTAATATAATTGGAGCGCGTTCATGACAACATTACACTACATTACTGGGAAAATTCAAATTCAAATGTCACTTGAAAATGTCTAATTGACACCGTGCTATAAGGATGTTGGATCTTAATTTGGCTAGCAAATTGCAATCTTAAGGAATTTAATAACAATTCCACCTGATTTTGATCCGTGTAATGTGGTGAATTGACGATAGATGATGGGACATTGGAACAAAATATGAATATGATCCGATCAACAAAAAGATCAGCTCCTTCCCATTCCATTGCATTTGCCTTCTTTACAAGACTTTTGATTTCTTTCTCAATACCAGCAAAATTCATGTTATCAGCAATTCAAATTTACTGGAACAACCAGACCCCACTTGAAAGAAAACGAATTAATTTAAACCACAATCTCATTAGAGTCTATGTACCTGATAATCAAAAGACAAATCCCTATACCTGCCTTGCTTAGAGAGAAATATCATGGCAAGGATCGTAAATTTGTATATCTATTCAGTCATTTTCTGGAGACAATGGGTGGAAATAGCGTAATCACGCCCCTTGATCATCAAATATCTCGATCAGTAGTGTTTAAGGGGGAAAGGGTTGTTGATGCTAGAAAATCGCGACATTAGGTCATCACTTCTCACATTTAATGTCCTTGGAATGATGGAGGCATCCAAAATCAAAGAATGAGAATCATCGCTCTAAATCCTTGGTCTCCATCTTGGTGATTTTCAACAGCTTAGGAAGACCGCTGGTGGAAATCATAATATGTTTAAGAAACATTGATGAGAGTGTGTAAGACAAGTTTGAACCAGGAGCTTGTGCTCCATATTAGTCGTTGCTAAGCAAATGAAAGGAAACCTCTTCGTCATGGTGAGAGCAAGGGTGAATCACTACTTGTCAAAGCATGAAGATCTACGTTCTTTAGCCCATATAGAGAAGAAAGAATAAATAAAAGGGAAAAATCCACAAAGACCCCAAACTTCACCCATGTGATATATTTATCCTTTTTTTGGTGACTCAAAAAATCTTAAACTTATATTTCTATAACATATTTACCTCAAACCTTTTTTTTTTTGTGATACCAAAATTCCCAAACTTTTTTTTTTTTTTGTGACACCAAATTTTAAGGATAAATGTGTCATACAAATACAAATTTATGACTTTTTTTTTTATATCATAAGAAAAAGTTTGGGATAAATATGTCTCACTGTATAAATTTGGGGTAAATATGTTACATAAATACAAACTTGGGATTCTTATTATAAAAAATAAAAATAAAAATTTTGCTGTCAATTTGTCATAGTGAACATAATTTAGGATTTTTTATGAATTTTTTTTTAAAAGTAAAACAAGCACTTAATAGTGGGCAACATATGCAATGTGATTGCAAGCATGGGATAGAGACTCGATGCTGGATGCTTTTTGGTCATAAGGATCAACCGTCCAAAATTGACTTATTCTAAAGGGTTTTCCTTTCATCTTGGACGTCACGAAGGAATTTTTACACTAGGAAGAAGCTGAGATGGTCTAAAGGTTTAATTCGACCATTGAGGTTGAATTAAAACATCCTTTGAAGATATGATACTGGAAAAAAAAAAAAATCTGCATATCATAAAATGAAAAGTAGGATCCAATTTGTATAGAAGGTAGCAATTTTCTAATTTATTTTTTAAATTTTCATCGTGCCTTCGTTAAGAGTTAAATTGGACTTTAAACTTTCAATTTTCATGTTTGATATGACAAATGGTTTTACTTGGTAATTTTATACCTACTGGATAACAAATCGAGTGTTATAAACAATCCCAAATTAATGACATTAATAAAAATAAAAATGAAAACAAACATAATTAAAGTACATTTATCAATATATGCCCGTGTAAAGCTTGGGCAAAGTACCTAGTTTTAGTTTGAGTGTGGCTTAGCTGATCGTCACTTCATCTTTGACAGAGGATTTAGAAAACATAAAAATTAGAAAAAGAAGAAATTGGGTAAAATATGGAAACCTGTCAAAAAAGTCAACCGATTTCCATCTTAGATGTGCGGTCCTTAGCTGACCGTCACTCCGTCATTGACAGAGTGACCGTCAGCCGAGCTTTTCCCTTTTAGTTTTAATCCTTTCTTATCGCAAAAGCACTTCAAACACGCGACTCCAGTCCTTTTCCCCATGGTGCGGTTACCCCTCATAAATGACCAAACTGCCCTCACTTCTTGACGAATTTCTATAAAAAAAAAAAATACGCGGACTCTGAAAAATCCAGTAACTCTTCCCTCAGTCTCTCGCCTCCACCAATCGGTCACCGCAAGCCTCCGCCACCTCGCCTATGCGTCGCCGACGACGTCGTATCCCCTTCCGTGCCGTCACCCCTCGTCGTCGAGCCACCCCAGCCATCACCTGCGCCGATCGTTTCGCGTCCCGTCTCGGCCAAGTCACCATCTCTGTCCCCGACTCTCTCTCCTCGAGGCAGCCTCGCTCGCGCGGCCGTGGGCAACACCAGACTTGAAGGTGAAAAGTGATGCACAGCTCTCTCTCTCTCTCTCTCCTCTCTCCTTCCGTGTTTCCTCTTCCAAGCAATTATCTTGTCGATCTGAATGGTTCTTTCACTTGCGAAGGAAGGCCGCAGGTGACTTCCAGGCGAACGCAGCGAAAGTGAGAGATCTCTCTCCGTTGCGTCATCAAGTTGTTACAAGGATCAAACTCAAGACTTCCCAAGTCACTGGGCAGACTCAATCTGGGGATCCATAACTCCGTCTTGCTACTAGAATGAAGAGAAAGAGGGAGGGAGAAGGGACGGAGACGGTAGCTGGGACAGGCAGTAGCCGTGATGGTGGATCGGGGAGGGGTTACGAGGTGTTCCTAAGTTTCAGAGGACCCGACACCCGCTTAACCATGGCTGATTGTCTCTACAATGGCCTGATCCATGCGGGGATCCGCGTTTTCAAAGACAACGAAGAGCTCCGATTTGGCGAAGAGATCGAAGGTGGTCTCTTGCAAGCTATCAATGACTCCAGAATTTACATCCCGATATTCTCCAAAGGCTATGCTTCAAGTAAGTGGTGCCTCCGTGAGCTGGCACACATAGTGGAGCTATCGAGAGGTAACGATGAGAAAGTGATCCTCCCTATATTTTACGACGTGGACGTGGATGATGTCAAGCTTAAGACTAAGTTATATCGAAAAGCCCTTCGAAAGCACAAGAGTGAATATGGGAAAGATTTAGCAAAAAAGTGGAAGAAGGCTTTAAGAGAGGTTGCCAGAATTAGAGGAAGGAATCTAAAAGATCACGGGTATTATTTGCTTCTGTATTGTCTTTATTTTCTTTGTAGAGATTTTCGATTTCTCGTTCCTTTAAAGAATACTTATTCGGTTTGCTGCTGTCCAACCTTATGCGACATATGGTTGGATTTGACAAATGAAGGAGCAAGAAATTCTGCTCAGAGGGCGAGGTTTCTTGCACAAATTGACTTTTGACTTTTAATATCAAGTTTTTATAACAGTTAAAGTTAAGGCATAGCAAAATTAATTAATCTATAATGCCAAAAAACCAAGATATCCATGAAGATCTAAGATGTGATAAAATAGTAAGACCATATATTTGTGAAAAATAAAAAAAAAAAATCTAAGTTTTTTACTTCAATTGCATTGCGTATATGAATTTAAGGACTTTTGGTGTAATTTTCCTTGATCCTATGCCTATAATGTTTTCCTGAAAAATTAGATTGAGTTTGATGTTAGATCTTTCTGTTTTTGTTACATTAAGGAAACTTAGAGAAATTATAGCATAGACTTAGTCTATCGCAGTCTATACGATATCCCAAAACTTACGGCCAAGAGGAAAAAACCGATCCTTGTGGTTTTGGTTTCAGCCCTAGGGAATTCATATGCTTTGCCGCTGTTTTCCTTGAAATAACCGGCTAATTACGGTCGCACCACCGAGTTACACAAAAATAACGGAGATTTTATGATGATAGTTTTATAACCCCATTTAAAGGAAACTATAGGTTATGGTTTTTCTATTTGGTTTGAGTATACAGGACCGAACATTGCAAAGATCTTTGTGCCAGTACGCAAAAGAACAAAAAAAAAAAAAAAAAAAAACAAACAAACAAACAAAAAAGGATCTCTGTAACTGTTAGAGGTCTTCTTCCAGTATATTTTTTATTGGAATAATTCTTGATTAGTTTGCAAAGGACTGACTTAGGTTCAGGTGTATCAATCTTGGGCTTTTGTCAAAGGCTCCTCTAGTGGCCAATTGTGCATAGACAAGATCTGCAACCTTAAACTAAATATTCTTCTATAGTGATTTATAGTAGAATGTTAAAACATAAAAATTGGTTCTTGCTGTTGCTTTAAACATGGACCTATTCATGGCCCCATATCTTGATTAACCAAAATTCACCAAGGGACTTCCAAATAGTTGTAGTTATGGTTGGAGAAATCTAAAAGCCTCTAGAAAATGGATAAGTACTTTAACAATTGTAAATTACCTTGAGATATGGAGCTACCCTCTATCCTAGTTTGTGATAGTTTTTCTATAAACCCTAGCCGTTACTCTCTGCTTACTTGCATCCTTCTTCATTAAAGCTTACCATTTCTATCTTTCATTAAACACATTAATAGTTTCAATCCTCGAGAATGGGAAGGGCTAGCCTATTACTGCCCATGCCCAACTTGTGTCGTGCAACATTCCCAAGGAGGCAATTGTTTTGAGAAAAACTTTCCTCAAAAGAATTGCCTCATCCAAGGTAGGCCACTGCGGGGCGCAGATTTCCCATGCTCCATGCCCATCCATAATTTTAAAGTTATCGGTTTTTATATGAAATTATCAACTTTAATTTGTGTCTTACCAACTTCTTTTTCCATTGTTTTACAAACTAGTTTTAGCTTACCGGCTTTTATGTAAATCATTTACTAAGTTTATTAGATTGTTTGCCGATTTACAACTTCTGTACAACTTACCATATTGTTTACTCCACATCTCAAAATTACTAAATCCTGTACCAAATTACTAACTCTAATATGATTGTCATATTAACTAATTTCAAATTAAGTTAATAACTAGTTTAATCTACACATTCTTATTTGAGCTACTTATCAATATTTATTATTTGTTTCAAAACAACCAACCTTCATAAACTTTCATTAATAACGCACCAACTTTTATTTGCACAGGTTACGAACATTATTAGGCAACGAAATCTATTGTTAAATTACCAATCCTAAGTTGAGTTACTCACCAATTTATTCCGATTGAAGTTCCAACTAGTTTGCAGTTACCAATATTATAAAAAGAATGGGTAACCTAAAATTATTTCTAACTTATTTGGAGAAATGTTTGTTGGCAAATCGAATCAAGGTTGATATAGATTCCAGAAAATCTTCCTCATTTTCGGTTAGTATTCTATTCCATGGGTACGTTAAGAAAAATGCTTTTGAGAGATTATTCTTGTTTCCTATATTCAAGGCAATTGCGAGTGAGATTTTTTATTTTCCGTTAACCTTCAAACTCATCCCTATCGCTTGAAGAGATTATCTAGACCGAGTTTACCGAGGACTTGATATTTAACCAAATTTCTAGAGGTCTCGCTCTTAGCTGTTTGCGACAAGAAGAAACCAACCGGTGTGAAAAAGTATAAAATGAAGTGGAGGCATAATTATCAAATTAGTTCTAAATTTATTGTGCATGACATTTGAGCACAACACATTTTAATTTTGTTAATGTGGTCATAAGTATTTGTGTGAAATTTTAATGTAATCTTTCTGCCCAATTGCTGCGAGAAATTACTAACATGACGTCCATTCATCGCCGTTGTCCTATGTGGCAAGTTGATGTGGACAATTTTACTTGAAATGACATCTTGCATAGATTGTCACTTTAGCAATTTTCGGTGGATATTGACTACAAGGGCTACATTGAAATTTTGTACAAAAGTTTTGGACAATATTATTAAAATTGAAAAGTTTATAATTATATTGATATTCACACAATAAATTTAACACTGATTTCATAATATTCCAATAAAATGGAACAAAATGCCACAACCTATTCCAATACAACGGTTCACAACACTAGTTAGGCACAATTTGCCGGAGTCACAATTTGCCGGAATGACTTCTAGTCAAAGCCCAATCGACCCTTGTCACGAAATAATATTTTCCCATCATTGACTAAACCAAAGAACCTTGGTAGCATTAGCTTTCAACCATGAATAAAGCCCCTCCTCTCTCTCTCTCTCTCTCTCTCTCTCTCTTATTTTCTTTCTCTTTTCTCGGTTTTTTGTTTTCAAATGGCTCACAGCTTGAAAGATTGCTTTTCTGTGTTGATTTCTTTTAAAGCAAATTATTTTGAACTTGAAGATAACCTTCAGTGCCACGTAATGTGTGCACAATTTCTGTATATATGGTTTTTCAATCTGAGATGATTGCATGTCACGCATGTGGTAGCCTAGAGGAACTGAAGAATCTCACAGTCAAAGAGGTTTCAAGTTTGTTATGGACAAGAAGGACAGATTTGCCTGATCATTTGGTGGGAATCAAGGATCGAACGGATGACATTATGAAGCAATTAGATCTAGAAGCTTTTGATGTAAGGTTTATCGTTATTCATGGTATGGGTGGCATTGGAAAGACGACACTGGCTGAGACTGTCTTCAGACAAATCTCCTCTCAATTTCAGAGATATTGCTGCTTTCTTAAGGATGTTCGGACTCATGATATAATAAACTTACAAAAGAAATTGTTGTCTGACATTCTCCATTTGAGTTGCACAGACCTATGCTTCATTGATGAAGGGGTTGACATGATCAAGACGAGATTTCATGACAAGAAAGTTCTCATTATTCTTGATGACATTGACAGTCGAGACCAAATCATGAGACTTGCCGGTGAGCCCAACTGGTTTGGTGGAGGCAGTAGAATCATCATAACAACTAGGAATATTGAATTCCTTGTAAACGAAGGTGAGGATGACAATGTCCTAGCCTCTAATAGCGGACAATTTTCATTCTACAATATGTTGGAGATGAATTCACATGATGCTCTTCAACTTTTTTGTAAGCGTGCCTTGGGATGTGCCAAGCCTCCATCTAATTACGTGGATATTGCAAATAAGCTAATCAATACACTTGGAGGACTTCCATTGGCTCTCGATGTTGTAGGTTCCACACTTCGTGGAAAATCCCAAAAGACATGGGAAGACGTCCTACATAAGTTAAATACCGTGATGAATGAGGATGTAAAAAAGAAGTTGACGATAAGCTATGAAGCATTGGATGCTAAGCAACAACAAATTTATCTTGATATTGCATGTTTCTTCATTGACAAAAATAAAACAATTGCAATGAAATATTGGGATGCGGTCTTTGGGTATCCCACTGAAATCGAAGTCAAGACCCTCACATGTATGTCTCTAATACAGATCATGGACAACGATATTTTATGGATGCACGATCAACTTAGAGACCTCGGAAGGGATATCGTCCACTCGGAAAGCTGCAACATACATCTAAGGAGTAGCAGATTGTGGTCACCTAGGGATGCCTTCCATGTAGTGCATAGAAAAATGGTAATTTTTACCTTTAAATATTTTCCTTATCCTTCCATTAGTATCATTAGTCATATTGACACATGTACTCATTGGTTGCTACTTTTATCTTCTAGGGAACTGAGAACATAGTAGGACTCAATCTTGGCAAACCTAAACATGACGCAGCGTACAAATTTAAACGTAAAGAATTTAAGAGGTTGGTTAACCTTAGGTTCCTTCAATTGGACCACGGAAACTTTAAAGGAGACTTTAAAGATCTTTTCTCAAGTTAAGATGGCTCTCTTGGAGCAATTGCCCTTCAATTCCAAGCAACCAACTTTGGGTTGAAGAACCTAGTGGTTGTCATGCTTTCGGGGAATAACATTAGCGAAGACTGGGAAGGATGGTGTCAAATCATGGTATGATCTCATGACGTACTTTTGTATTACATTTACTCTTCTTCTTTTCTAAGATTCAACTCAATTGCTTTATAGGTAGCAAAACAGTTGAAAGTCCTACAACTTGAGGATTGTCCATCCCTTAGAAAGACTCCCAAGTTCTACGCAATCTCGCAATTGGAGAGATTGATTCTTAGATGCTCTCAACTAAGAAAGATTGACAAGTCCATCGGCAATTTACAACGTCTTGATTACCTAGAAATAATGTGTGAAGATATTGAGTCACTACCAAAGTCCATCAGCAATCTAAAATCTATGACAGAGCTAAGAATTAAATCTGAAAGAATCTCAGTTTTGCCTTACTCAATTGGTAATTTAGTGAAGCTGAAGCATCTAATTTTGAATTGTCGGGAACTTCAAAAGCTTCTTGACTCTATTGGAAAATTGGAGTCACTACTTAAGCTAAGTGTCAAATGTTTAAATATCAATGGGAATTACCTTATTCTATTGGAAATTTAGAAAGGTTAAGAGTTTTACGCATCTCGGTTTGTGAGCTAGAAAAGCTACCATACTCTATTGGGAGGCTCCAATCATTGGTCAAGTTGGATTTGAGCTTTTCAAGAATTAGAGCTTACCTGATTGCATTGGAAATCTCAAAAAGTTGAAGATACTAGATTTGAATTCTAGCCACATAAGTGAACTTTCGAAAACCATAGGAATGTTGGAAAATCTGGAAGAGTTACATGCTCAATTTGTACATCTAATGGGGGAAATTCCAAGTGAAATCGGGGCACTATCCTCATTGATAATTCTAGAATTATCCTATGGCTGCTTTAGTGGATTGCCGACAACCATCAATCAGCATACAAATCTGCAAGAACTTAATTTAGAGGGCTGTAATTCAATCCAACAGCTGCCTGAGCTTCCCAAGAGTCTCACGTGTTTAGCCTTTTCAGTAAATTCGTTGACCACAATCCCCGACTGCTCAAACCTAACCAATTTAGTTGACCTTGAGATAATCGGAACATCAATCCAAGAACCCAACATAGAGGGCATTGTGAGACTACCTACTTTGTGGCATTTGACCCTTGCATCGGAAAAATGGCCTTGCCCGATTTTAGTTCCCTCTCTCATTTACCTCTCTCATAAGTTGTGTTGAGCCCCAATCTCTTATCGGGCTCCCATCTAGCCTTCGAGTGTTAAATTTATACAATGTGCAGTCACCGATAGATTGGTCAATCTTTTCCAACTTGGAGAATTTGTCAAGCTGTTTGTTTATGGATATTCACCAGGAGAGATTCAATTCGAGGTGCTTGGAGAGCTACGGAAATTCAATGAATTGTTGATGGAAGATTGTCCATTGTTGAAGACGCTACCCGTTCTAACTAGCCTAAAGAAGATCCAGAGTTTGTCCCTATGCCAATTGCCTCTGCTAACTGAGATTCAGGGTTTGGGAGAATTGAAATCATTGCGGGCTTCGTGTATCTCGGGCTGCAATTCTGTCAAAAGCTTAAACGAATCTGATCGTTATAATTTACAGAATCTGAAAAGTTTGATGTTCTATGGATGTGAATCATTGGAGAGGGTGTTGGGTGTGCCAAAATCTTGTCAACTCAAGGTCTTTGATTGCCCGAGGTTCAATAGAGATGGATAAGATATGTATCATTTGATTGGCAAAGATTGTCGATGATGGTAAGTCCATAGAACTAGAGTTCATTTTTTGTTGTGTCCTGTTTTGTGAGTTTTCCTTCAGCTAACCTTTCATCTTGGTTCTAGAACCACCTCTTGCATTCGTTCACCTTGTTGTCTCTGAGGGAAAATCCTCTTTCATGTATCATGAGTGTGTGATACTTTGACTTACCTCGACTTGACAATGTTGATACTTAGCTGGTTTATGTTGCACACCAGCATAAAGTCGGGATTGACATGCTTCAAGCACCTATTTTGCTTACAAATAATGGGTAAAGTGGAAGGGAACTTTTAGATAGTAAGCACACTAAAGATGCTGATAAATGCTAGGTTTTGTTGTAAGGCGAGGTGGTTGGGACTTGAGAGTACTAATCTCACCTTATGGAGTGTTTCTAATACTAGAAAAATCATGAATTGAGGCTTGGTTAACGTGGAAGAGTGAATTGTTGATACCTATTATGCAATATGAGTGATTTAGTTATTTCTCTTCACGAAGAATTGGAGGTGTTTCTCAGGTTACTTTTGAACTAAAGTGGAGAAGCTTTAAGTCTTAAGTCATGGTGTGATTTGTGAACTATCTTTCTTCATTCTATTAATTAGCCATTTATGTGTGAAATTCGTGCTGGGAGACAATTGATATTGGAGTAAACTTGTCGATATGGTCAAACCACCATTTCGTTGAAGATTGGGTTTAGCTGTATCAAGTTGTGCATTCTGCAATTTCTGGTGTTAGGAAAGAGCACCTTTATGTTGTTGAAGACTAGGTTTTGTTTATTCTTTCAGCTGACTTATTGCACATTTCCTCATCTCTCTCTCCCTCTTTCTCTGCTAAGGTTACTGTTAACATGTTAAATAAACTTGTTTGATTTTTGTGTCTATCATTTTTACATTTATTGATAAAACGTTTTTGCACAAGCTCCTCCAAGACCATGGTGAAATGTTCTTTTACATGGATGTCTAGGCTTTGGCAAGACATACTATTGGTGCTACTACAACGACTTGTTCTCTTCAATCCATATCGATAAAAGGGCAAGCTATGGCTAAGCACATTGGTACTTTTTAGCAAGCTGTAAGAGGCTTCTTTTGAACTACATGGATGTTTATTGAGTGCAATTATGTAATCTTTTATTGAACTTTGTTATTTGCATACATTTCACAATTTTGTGCTTTCTTATTTTGCTTTTGTATGCATTTAATAGAGGTCCCTTCATCTATGCCAACAAATTGATATATGATAACTAGCAATAGCAATGAGGATCCTACCACTGCAATTAATGAAGAGGCCAAGTTAACCAATGAAGATTCTCCTATAACCAATGAAGAGGCCAAGTTAAAATGGTTCTTGAGTTTTCTCATGCATGAATGAGAGAATCCTCTATGAAGATTAAGAGAAAGATTAAGATGTAAGATATTTGAAGTTTTTCTCTACTAGAAATTTGAAATTTGTGATCAAATGTCTACTAGATTATCTATTTTGCACATTGATGGCATTGATTTTGTGAGCAAACTAGAGAAATTTTGAATATTTGAGAGTAATGGCAATTTTAAAATTACAGGTTTTGATATATTCTTGAAGGTAGTGGCTGTAGCACCTTGCCTTCTCTTTTTCATGAATTTGATTCCATTGTGCTGAAGAGGGGGCATGATAGTACGGGGTCACCAACCATGTCATCAATCAGTTAGTTTCTTGCATTCAATGGCACTTATAAAGTGATCATGTGAAATATAGTTGATGGTATGACTAAAAAATGATATGTTATTAATTGGTGTAGTTTTTACGGAATTAGATGGTGTTGAAGTTTTAAGCGGTGTGTTTGTGTTGGCTAGGACAAGGTAATAATTTTGTCTTACATGGTAACAAAAAGTACTCTCTTTCCATAGCACACTAACTATAAATTGCTATTGGAAATTGCATGGCCATTATGAATGCTTTGCCAAAAAAATTTATATGAAGCATTTAATATGGAGACTACATAATAACCTTCAAGGCGGACTATTAAATGCTAGGCATGACTTTTCCTTGATTTAGAGTTGTTTAACTTCGGATACACAATATTGGATAAACTACATATGTATCAAAGAAGGTAATTAATGGCAGGATTACTTGAATTACTTTTCAGTTGCTAAAGTAGCTTACAAGAAGTGTAATAAACTAGTCTTCAGCCTCTTGAACAACATCAATGGATGTTGATCATTTCAGTTTTGAGTGTGCCAAAATCTTGTCAACTCATCATCATTGACTGCCCAAAGCTCAATAGAGATGGATAAGGTATGTATCATTTGATTGGCAAAGATAATCAATGATGGTAAGTCCATAGACCTAGAGTTCATTTTTTTGCTGCATCCTGTTTGTGAGTTTTGTTTTAGCTAATCTTTCAACTTAGTTTTGGAACCACTGCTTGTATTCGTTCATCTTGTTATCTCAAGCAAAATTCCTTGTTTGCATGTCATGAACATGCAGTACTTTCACTTGCCTCCACGGTGGTGATACTTAGTTGGTTTATGTGCGCATCAGCATAATGTTGGGGTTGACATGCTTTGCAGCACATAACTTGGCTAAATAGCAATCACACTGAAGATGCTAACAAATGCTATGTTTTGTTGAAAGGCAAAGGTGGTTGAGAGTACTGGTCATATCTTATGTAGTGTTTTTTCAATTTCACTACAGAACAATCATGATTTATGAGGAATGAATTAAAGGAATTAACGCCTAGTCAACGAAAGAGTGAATTGCCGATACCTTTTATGTTGTATGAGTGACTTAGTTACTTCCTTCATGGAGAATTGAAGGTGCTTTTCTAGTTACTTCTAAACTTCATTTTGTTTGTCTGTTTGTTTGCTATTTGTTCATTCCCTCCCATCTTAAATTACCAAACATAGTTGGGGAAGATGTTGCAATTCACCTAATAAGGCATTTACGTTCTTGAACTATCATTTGTTGTGCAAATGACATGTCTTTTTTTCTTAATCCTTTGCTATTTTGAGTTGGGTCTAGGAATTTGATGACTCTTAACTCATTCACGAATTAAATAAGGCAAATGCAATAACCTCAGTTGCTCCCTTTTACATGAATTTTGTTTCCTGCAGTTCTAGAGATTGAATTGGGATTACCTGATTTTGCACAATCAAAGATCACTGTCAGCTTTACTCTACATCTAATGCCAATGGTTATAGTTGCAATTTTTAAGTACTCCCATTCTTAAAATAGAAGTTCTGCTTCTCTGGCCATAATTATTAGTTTTTTATTTCATCCTATTTATGCAAAGTCTTGGAATGCAGTCAACTATTCCTATTGAAATGTCTTCACATGTAACGGTGGGGATCTACATGAGCAACTTAAAGTTGTTTGCCGGCCAAAGTTTGTGTGGTTAATAGTCTTATTCTACTTGGGCATTCAATGGCTTAATGTACTGAGCATTGACCTTAGCTTTTGTTTGCTGAAGTACTTATTTTCAATACTCATATTTAGCTTAATCAAAGTTCATAATTTGTTTCATAGACCTTGGTAAATCAATTAAGCAGTGGACATGTCGGGGACTAAAACTTGAAAGATCTGCGACTTCCTTTCATATTCTCGAGTGTGCTTCCCACATACTTCACGTTGTTTGATCGCTTAATTCACTTTTTCTTGGTGGATGAGGAATTCATTATTTTGTTCGAAAAAGGAGTAGCTCCTTGTACTCAACACGTGTGAGGATCCTATTATTGTTTTATGAGTGTCTTTCCTAATTGAGTATCTAGATGAGCACTACTAATCTCTGTCGTAGGTTCCTAAGTGTCTGTTTGCCATTGGGTGCCTTACTTTTCGTGTAACATCAAAGTCATTATATGGTGGTGAGTTGTCTAATCCTCTTTTTGCTAATTGACTCCGCAGAATTTCAATGAGATGATGGGATTACTTGAGATTTTGGGGTTTAACTACCTAACATTGTTTCCTGATGCATTCTTGTGAGTGAGCTAAATTATGCATGGATTTTATTCAAGGAAGCTTGTATAACTACATTGATTGTGTCTGATCTCTCTCTGTCTCTGTCTCTGTCTCTGTCTCTGTCTCTCTCTCTCTGTCTCTATGTCTCTCTGTCTCTGTCTCTGTCTCTCTCTCTCTCTCTCTCTCTCTGTATGCTAATAATGTGGTTAATATTAACTTGTTAAATAAAATTATTTGATCTTCATATCTATCGTTCTTACCTTTGCTGAAAGTGTTTTTGTGCAAGCTCCTCAAAGGCCATGGTCAAATATTCTTTTACATGGACGTACGGCCTTTGGCAAGACATGCATTGTTAGTGCAACAATAGCAGCTTGTTCTCTTCAATCCATATTAGTGAAAGGGCTGAGCTGTTGGATAAGTACATTGGAACTTCTGAGCAAGCTATAAGAGGCTTCTTTTCAACTACAGTGATGTTGATTGAATTCCGTTGTGCAATCTCACATCTAAATTTGTTATTAACTCCATGTCTATATCAAATGCCAGGCAAAAATAACTGATTTTGAGAAGTGATTAGACATAGTCGCTACTCTGCAGGCCAAGAAGAGTTATGATAAGGTTTGTTGTCTCGCACAACTCTTTCTTCTGACCGTGTAAACTAGTCAAGATTTGGATTGGGTATTGTTCAATTCCATGGTCACCATCTTATTTGCGGCTCTTTGACAAATCCATGTCCTGAGGAGATTTAGTCCGACGGCAACATAATAAGTGGGTGACCTGAGGATTCTCATTGACTTTGCTATATCTAGTATTGATTTGTCTGCATCCTTCTCTTTTTTTTTTTTTTTTTTTTTTTTGGCTATTTTAAATCACTCCCAAGGCAATCACTAGTGGTGCCATATGGTTCCATGTGGTTTTCATCTTGTAAGCGGCTAATATCCCTTGCCTTCTTTAGATAGAGTCCTTCCCCGTCTCTTTCATACCAACTAACTAGCATGCAAGAACTATAGTTTGACAATCTTGTTCTCGTCTGTTCACTAGTCTCTGTGCAAGTGGTGAATTGTACATCCCAATACTTTCTGCCATCAACAAAGTTTCCTGTTCGTGTGCTGTCATTTGCATATCTCTGTAGTGAACAAGAATCTGCTAGAATTATCCCGCACTAGTCCTTCAAAAAACCAACTATGAGGTAGCCAGGCATCTCGGCCTCTTTGCCAAAACACAGAGCGTGCAAGTATTACTATGTCCTCCCTTCATCTCTCCTACCTCCATCTGTCTCTGCACTGAGGTTTTCTCCCTCAAATAGGCTCCAACCTTTAAACCCCCCCTGGCAATGTTGCATAAATAAGGTGTGCTATCTCTCTTAATGCGAAAATCCAGGATTTGAATTGATTGATCATTTCAAATTGGGGCACCTTGATGCAACAATTACTTAACCTCACCACTCCATTTGACCACAAAGATATCCTCTTTTTTAGGCTCTAGTTTATTTGATACTGAACTAGGAACCTGCATAATGACTGAAGTAAACTGGCTGATTGGAAAGCTCCCATTTTTGACATTCACCTTTCCAACCTGCAAGTTTGTACTTGGGTAGCTCAATTGTTGGATCCCAAATTGTTTTTGACCCAAGAGGAATGTTTAGATGTGCTATAGCAAAGTGACCTCTTATCGAGCATGCCATTATATGTGGGCAACGAGCATGTGTCCATATTACTGAAAGATTGAACTGTAGCCTTAGAACTGGAATTTAAGATTGAAATTCAAGCTAAATGCTTCTCGGTGCATGTATTGTAACTGAGTATACTTATTGGATATCTATCGAACTCATGCTATTGACTGTTGAGGCTTTTTACGAAGTAAATTTGTTACTCATTATAGAGTCATTTCTCATTTTATCGCCTGAAGTTCTTCATTCTGTCATTAAACCACCAATTTTTCACTTGACAGTTTCACTTTTTAATCTGGAATCCTTGGCATATGTAATGTGAACTAAAATATTCTCATATCTTATGCTAGAAAATTTGCATGTTCAAATATCTTCTTGCTCCTCGATGATATCTTAGCTGATCATCCTTTTTTATCTTAACAAAGCAGGAAGAGGATACGGTAGTCTTATTCTTGCCATACTAGGAACTACTTTTGGTGCACTTGACTAAATATGGAATATTTGATTGTCTTTTTTCCTTCACAAATGCACTTCTGGAAGCAATGTTCCTAAGAATCTCAATTAGGGCTTTGAAGAACCCATGTTAATCTCAATAATTGTGCGGTGGTTTTAGATTTGGACACTTGAATAACGACGGTAATATTATGCTTTCATGTCTAAAGGTCCTATTAGAAAGCAAAATATGGTGGGATTACTATATTGGGCTTTAAAATCTAAGACCATCAAAACTTCTAAGACGCAAAATATAATAATTGGTGCCGAACTGACTGGTATTTACGGCTCTTTATCGTGGATGCAGGCACATCTTGCTGATTTTGAAGTCTCTGAAGGCATATGTTCTCGAGCTCGCATTGAACATGCTGATTCAGTATGTTTATGGTGGGAGCAAATGTTATGTTGGAGTATTCATAAGAAGAGGTACTCGAGTTGAAGCAATGTCCCTTTATCTCCAATGATGATGTCGAGTATCTTATTTATTGTATCCATTCGTGTTGCAGGCCACAACTCTTCTACAAAAGAACCTAGAAAACGCTAAAGCAAGTTTAGAAGTTCTTGTTGCTAATCTACAGTTCTTACTAGACCAAGTAACAATCACGCAGGTAAGTCAGAATATTTTGGAACTTGGAGGTCCATTTTAGTTTCAAGCCATTTATTATGTCAGTTTTGGGTAGGTTTGTTGTTGTTGAATTACTGCTGCCGTGATTTTTGTAACTGGTGTGAGCCTTGAGGCTATAGATTGCAAAGACATCCTGATTTGTGACAACCTGGAGTGTGGTCATATTGCACTTAAGTGAAATTGAAAAAATTCGAAACTTGTTGGAGGACCAAACTCTTTCGTTTATATCATGGCAATTATGTTGGTGGCCGCTGGAAATTTTCTTTTCTTTTCGGGGGTGAAACAGCCCTTGAGAGTTCAATCTTTATTTGGCAGGTTACGATGGCTCGTGTGTATAATTGGGATGTTCACCAAAAGAGAATCCGTCAAGCCGGTGCTCCTGCCAAATACTCTTAAAGGGATCTTTCAAGTTGAATCATGGTAGCAGAATGTGTACTCTTGGATGAGAATATGACTTTGATTTCTCCATTTTCAATCCGGTGAATGAATTATGTATCGCTTTGTTATTGCAATGGATAAGACTGACAACGAGTGATTTTGGTTAGGTTTAGTTAGATTTATTGCATTACACAGAGCTTGTCATGTAGACGTTTTGATTGAGAACCTCTTGGGCTTGATTATTCACTTTCTGTGTGCGGTGTGCTAGTTTTGAATTAATGTTGGGTCCATCTATTTTATGTTGTTTTCACCTTGACTACGTATGTTTAGTAAAAACCAATTTAAATTTGAATTCGGGGAAAAACATGGGCATGCTTGAGGTCTACGGTGGAATACACGTCGGCAAGAGTGTTTTTGGATCAAGTGACTTATTAGTGCTGTAATTTAGTGGGTCTCTTGTTGTCAAGTCTTGGAGATTTCTATTATATGTGGCACCCCTCAATGGCCCCCAATCCGTTAGGGTCGCCACAGCCTGCCTATCGCTTTCTCTCTTGAAAGATATTCGTTATTTGTCTTTTATAAAAAGGGGTTTAAAGAAGGACTGAGGTTCTTAGGCATTTTTTTTTTTTTTTTTTGAAAACGGTTCTAGCGCAACTTATTAGCGGAAGCATAATTGAGTCTCACCATCTCTCCCTCCAATAACCATAATGCAATGCACATCAACTACACATCATATGAAAAGACAAGGCCGAACCACTATTTATTTATATATTTTCATGATGGATTTTCTCGGGTCGGTACAACCAAAAAGAAAGCCAAGACTTTTAACTACACTTAGCCACAACCCAAAAGATAATCGACCCTATAACGATCACGTGTCATCCTCCATCTATCAATGTCGGCTACTCTAAAAAAAACGTCAGCTCTCTACCCCTCACGTGGCCATCACACCCATCCTGGCGCGTCGGGTGGTGGTGATGGCAACATCCCCCAAATCACTCCATCTCGGTGGAAGTGGACTGATAAAAACTCCTGAATGACCGGGCCCCTAGCCAAGCCCACATCGTACATGACCAGCACGCGAACTCGCACAAACGTCAGACCATGGATGGTAATGCAATCAATCTCCGAACACTCTACCTCCACGTCCGATGGGAGGCCATAAAAGGTACCCTGCGTGACTGGAGAGAGCGCCATCTTCCTAATTTAAAATGTTGGTCTTCAAAGAGGTGAATACAGCCACTTAGCAGGTAAAAGATCCAGTAAACTACTCAATGCATCACACAATACAATCACAACATCATAGCATAGTACATATCATCCATGCATCCAAGCATAACTTACCTTGCAGCCATGCATATGTCATCATACCATATGTGCATACATCCTCATGCATTCATCACCAAGCTTTCATTCATATACCATCATGCCATAGGTGCACATACAACCATGCACTCATACACATCATATCATACAGCCATGCATACATATCACTATACCATGCATGATTCAGTTTCCACTTTTTATCTTTTAATTTGATCACCACATCTTTCTTCCCCGGGATCAGTAATTGCATCCCACATTATCACTCACACCCCAATCTGGCATCATGAGAAAACCTCCGGCACACACCACCGGGCATTCGGCACCCCCACATTCCGAGCATCTCGCATCCCAACTAGCATGACATCACGAGGCATTCCCCGAGCACAAACCTCCGAAGCTTCCGGCACCTAACCATTCTGGGCATCTCGAAACTCCCGAGAACATCCGGGCATGTACCACAATACAATCGGGCATCCGGCACCCCCCATCCCGGGCATCCTGACACTCCCAGGGCATTATTAGCCCACCTCCAACAGTCTTCTCATTCATCATAATTCATATTCACCGATTTATGTCTCACAATCAACATGGCACATGATGTAATGGCAACAAAGTCAATTTCAGCATTTGATTCTATATGCAATGCCAAATATCATCACATGCTCAGCAAGATTCAATCACCTCAATCAATATAATTCATGGGGCTCATCCAAAATAGAATAATCATAGCTTACAGCATTTAAAATTCGCTCAATCCAGTTTGCACAGTTTTAGAAAATATTTTCATTAAATACCCAAATGACCTTTAAAAATTATGAAATTCGAACATGTGATAGTAAAGACATAAAGTCAGATATTTCATGAAGGACACCACACCAAAAGACCCTCATACCATTTGATATAGACCATGCATCACAGCATTACTATTCTAACAATACAGCTTGCACAGTTTTTGAAACATTTTTGGTTAAATAGGCAAATGTAATTAAAAAATTATGAAATTTGAATATGTTTCAGGGAAGACATAACGAAAGATACTTTGTGAAGAAAACTTTGCCGAAAGAGCTTCATAAAAAATGATATGACCCATGCATTGAAACTGACTAAGTCCAAACGCGTCAATTACACGGTTTTTGAAATATTTCCAATTAAATACCCTAATGACCCTCAAAATTCATGAAATTCGACTATGTTGTAGTAAAGATCATAAGGTAGGTTTTTAATGAAGAAATAAAAGTCAAATTCGTTCTAGATGATTTAATATAGACGGTTAAAGCTTCTGTTTCAATACCGAAGTTTCCAGATCTGACTACTTCCGAAAAACCACGATTTTACCTATCTATTCTTGTTAGTTTTCTCTAAATTTTTTGATATGTTAAACCTCAGGATTTCCTTTACATCTTTCGTTAACAAATCGAAGTGAAACTTCAACAAAAAGATAGGCTTACAGACCATGCATTCATCAAAGGTAGTTACCGAAATCTCCAGATTCAGTCTCTCCGAAAAAATGAGGAATTTCACCCACTTATACTTATTCGTTTTGTCCCAAATTTGAGTATGTTATATTTCAAGAAGTCCTTAACAACTTTCATTTAGAAGTCACGGCTAAAATTCAACTCAAACAATACATGAAAGCCAATAAAACATCCAAGGTTGAACTGTTTTTTCAAGAACTGTTTACTAGTCTCAAAGATCCCTCTTAAAACTTCAACTTTTAACACCCTAAACATCCGAATTCTATCACCATTCAAGCACACATACTAGACATAGCATGCAAGAGCAGATTAAGGATCCCAACTTGCCTCTATACCGAGCAAACAACAAGCACACGGATGGCGACGAGGACGGATGCACGGCGACAGTCGATGGACAGCTCCCTTTCTTTCCTCTCTTCTTCCTTTCTCTCTCGATTTCTCTCTTCCCCTCGGTAGCTCTCTCTCTCACTCCCTCTCTCCGGCGACACTTTCCCTTCATCATCAACTAGTTCCCTCAATTTTCCTCTCCTTAATGATGAACAATCATTGCTTTTGCATGAATGACACTTGGACAAAGGGAATTAACACTTGGCAAAATCTTCATGCAAAGGAGTGGGCCTCTCATGGGCCGGTTCTTCCTTGGTCGACAGCCCAATGGGGCTCCATTCGGCTGGGCTTGAGGCCAGTCATGGGCCGGCGGCTCCTCCTCCTCCTTTGGGCTTCGCGGCTAGACCCAAATGGCCGAAGGGTGGGGCTTCTTGTGGGATGGTCTTGAGCTAATACTTTGGCCCACACCTCATCCTAATAATCCTCCTTAAACCTTAATTTTATAAACACCTAATTGAAATTTATAAATCACAAAACTTTGTGACCTATCTTAATAAATTCCAATCCATAATCCCTCATGGCCAAAAATAGAATCTCCTCATCGCTCTGCTCCATTGTTTGGGATCTGTGTCCATCCACCTTCGAACCGAGATATAGGAGAGCGAAGCTGTCCGAAGCGGGTTCGCGAGTTTCGTTTCAGTCAAAGGGAGAATACTCGGGATTTTATTGATCTCGATTAGTTGAAGTTAAAAAATTGGTCTCGCTCGAGCTTAATTTTTAGCGTTTGATTTGTTCCTGTAACTGGTCCATTCGTAAGGATTTTACTATGAGTTTCGGGTATTTAAATGATGTAGTGTTATTATGATCCTTGATTTTGTCAGCAAAATGGAGAGATTTTGAATATTTGAGAGTAACGGCAATTAGAAAACTACAGGTTCTGATATATTCTTGAAGGCGGTAGATGCAACACCTTGCCTTCTCTTTTTCGATGAAGTTGATTCCATTGCTTCAAAGAGGGGGCATGATGATACGGGGTCACTGACCATGTCATCAATCAAGTTAGTTTCTTGCATTCAATAGTAATTATAAGGTGGTCATGTGAAATCTATCTAATTTTATGAGTCACTACTGGTATGTTATTCGTTGGTGCATTTTTTTACTAAATTAGATGGTGTTGCAATTTTAACCGGTGTGTTTGTGTTGCCGGAAAAAAGGTAATAATTTTGTATTATATGATAACGAAAAGTATTGTCTTCGATAGCACACTAACTATCAATTGCTACTGCAAATTGCATGGCCATTATGAACACTTCGACAAACATTTTTTATGAAGCATTTAGTATGGATATTATGTAATAACCTTCAAGGTAGACAATAAAATGCTAGACATGACTTTTCCTTGATTTAGAACCTGTTTAACATTGGATGCACAATATTGAATAAACTAGATATTTATCAAAAAGTAGGTAACAAATGATGGGATTGCATAAATTACTTTTCAGTTGCTTAAGTAGCTTGCAAGACATGTATTATGCTGGTATTGAGCCTTTACAATGGCATCAACTGATTCCGATCATTTGAGTCTTGTTACATCGAGCACATGCAATTTCTCAGTCATCATGACATTTGCTGCATGAAGTGCTCTCTTGTTTTGCACAGGGTTCATGTGTCACGCCCTGAACCTCGAGCGTGCCAACATTGCACCATGGTCATGCAAATGCGACATTCCCAAGTAGTGTCGCCGACCCCATTGAATTATTATTGCACAAGCGGAACGTATTATAAAACCCCGACAATGAAATACGGGATAGAAAAGCGAAGCAAACCACAACATAACACTTTCATAATTCAATAGAATTACAAACAGAGGTCTATGGTCAAAAGTCTACAAAAGACCGGCTCTAAAAAGGAACTATCCTACGACCTACAAGTCGGACACGTTCTCAATCCTTATGACTTCATCTCCGCAACTCCTCAAGGCCAACCGAAGCTATCTAGCCGCTTCGTCCACTAGGGACCTAGAATTGAAATCCCAAAACAGGGGATGAGACAATGTCTCAACAAGTTCAACCCCAAAACCCTTATTAGAAAGAAAATACGCCCAAGGATGGCCTAGCCACATCATACATAGAACTTATCTCGCCTCGGTTCCTTCCTACAGGTTGTCACGCCCCGAACCTCGAGCACACCAACATCCCACCATGGTCATGCAAATGCGACATTCCCAGGTAGTGTCGCCGACCCCATTCATTTATTATTGCACAAGTGGAACGTATTATAAAACCCTTGACAATGAAATACGAGATAGAAAAGCAGGAAGCAAATTCACAACCAATCACTTACATAAACCAATGGAGTTACAAACGAAGGCGTATAGCCAAAAGTCTACAAAAGATCGGCTCTTAAAAATGAACCGTCCTACGACCTACAAGTCGAGCACGTTCTCCAATCCTCTTGACTTTACCTCTGCAACTCCTCAAGGTCAACCAAAGCTATCTAGCCGCTCCGTCCACCAGGGACCTGAAGTTCTAATCCCCAAACTGGGATTCAATAATGTCTCAGCAAGTTCAACCTCCTAAACCCCTATTAGAAAGAAAATACGCCCAAGGGTGGCCTAGCCACATCACACAGAGAGCTTACCTCGCCTCGGTTCCTTCCTAAAGGTTAGCACAATTCATATAATTCAACCACGTGCAATTATAATAACCAAACAAGCTGTGGCACAATCACATTATCGAACAATTCAACCACTTGGATCGTCACAAATCAATCGACTCGCCGATTACATGTCATTCTAGCAAATCAATCACTGCTTCTAATCACGACCCTATAGGAAGGTTTAATAACCAGTGGCAATCACGACCCTACTTGGCACAACCTTTAAAAGGTGGTAGATCCCGACCGATGGGCACGACCTCTAATAGGTGGTCAATCATGGTTCCACTGGGCGCAACCTTTATCGGGTGGCGAATCATGGCTCCATTGGGCACGACCTCTAATAGGTAGTTAATCACGGCCCCACCCAGGCACGATCTCTAATAGGTGGCTAATCACGGCTAATCTCCCATCAATTTTGACACTTGGGATTTTATAAAATAAAAAAAAATCCCTATTTATCGCAATCACACTCAATTTGCCATAATCAATAATCAATTTCAAATTCTATATGCACAGCAGCGATTGGCACAAAATTCGAGCAAACTCGAGTCAAAATAATTTTTTCGTTTTTTTAATAATAATAATATTTTAATAATTTCAGAATATAATATAATATTATAAATTCTAGAATTTCGAAAGAATTAAATAATTCAAAAATAAAACCCTATTATGTCCCATTAAGGCTTATTATTAAATAACTTTATTAGCCTTAATTACACACTTTAAGTTAAACAAACTTCTTAATCCAAATCATAATTAAATAAACTAGACTATCCACCTAAACTTGCTTAACTTAGACTAAGCACACTTAGGGCATCATTAACCGTCTAATCAAGATTTAGTGAGCTAAATTCACCGGATTAGCGAGCCGAGCGAACCAAAATGATGAGGATGACGCGAGGATCGAAATTCCTAAAGGCAGGCCGAGCATCCAGGCTCGGGAAGGCTGCTAAAACGGGCCAAAACCGAGCTAGAATACCCATTTTTCTAGCTGCTGGTTGAGGCCAGGTGAGGGCTGCATGGCGGCGGTTCGGGCGTGAAACGGCAAAGAAGGGGGACGGCAGCTTGAGCAAAGGGCTCATGGCGGCCTAGTAGGGTCTCACGGTGGTCGAGGCGGTTGAGCTGCGGCCTATAACGGTGCACGGAGGCAAGGACAAGTTGGATTTCGACGTAAGGCGAGGCGAGACACAAGGCGGCGGCAGCAGGCGGGGACGGCAGCACGGCGGCGAGGTGCGCGAGGCGAGGACGGCGTGCGACAAGCGACGGCTTCCGGCGACGCCGATCGCTACTACGGCGCGTCCTACTAGATCTAAGATCTCGAGCAGCGAGACGAAGAGGGAGAAAGAAGGCGGAGCAGCACACATGCGAGGCAAGCGGAGCGGCGAACGGCGACGGCGAAGACTCCGACGGACGAGCATGCGAGCGGGAGAAGGGGCTGCTCCGGTTTCCTCTTTGCATTTTCTGGTCTTCGCACAATGAAGATGGAGGGGACCTTTTTTTTTTCTTTTCTTTTTCTCTTTCTTTAATCCCACAAAATGGCCCACCATGACCTAAGATGACATCATCTTCTACTCACCCAATCCTCCACAACCTCTTCCAATGGGTTTAATTTCATCTTCCGCCATGGCATACCAATTTTTAAACTTTGTGCATCCCATTCTTCAATTCTCTTCTAATTGAACCAAATTGAAGTCCATAAAATTAATCAAATATCACAACGTTTCAATTTACGTAATCACTTGACCATAGAACCAACTTGAATCCCAAAAGCACGATCAAAAAGCAGGCCTACTAATTTCTCGAGCCAAATTAGCTATTCTCTGATTATTTTGCTGAAAAACTCGACTTGCATGAAAAATCTTCCAAAGATGAGTCAATATTCTTAAAATGATTTGTGACACACTCGGAATTCCAATTTCTGAATTCGATCTCAATTCCATGGCTAATTTCACTTTGGCACGCTATTAGCGCAGCCCAACCTACCGGGGTAGCCTTTAGAAATTTTCATGCATTTGACCTATGATTGATCATCTTAAGCCACAATGTACATCTTTAAAATATTGGCGACTTTCGGTTGTCGGGGTAATCTTAAGGTTTCAAATACGAACACGGGGTACCCAATCGACGGAAAAGTCGGTCTAGTGTTGATCGACAAGAATTGTGCTATACGGTGGAATCACCCACACTCAATCACTTACCATTGTCGAGTCGACCTATCTACGGTCTTTAATTAATTTTTAATTATGCCATAATGATCCTTGCAGATTAGCTCGATCGAAAGGTCGCTTCCTAGTCAAATTCTCGAGTCCAATGCATTAGAAACTCTTAACGGCTTCACCCGATAGACTAGTTTTCACATGAGTGGCCGACTCAAGGAAAAGAATTATATGCGTACCAACGAAATGCCCGTCTCAATTTATTGAAAATAGAATTGGAAAATCGGGATGTTACAACTCTTCCCCTCTTATAAAAGGTGGGGGTACAATCGTCTCATATAATCTTCTCTTTCTCGGTTGCTCCTTCTATACCAATATTGCCAAATCACTGTTATCTTGCCCAAACCACTTTGGATGCACAATACTAAACACTTGCCCACTTAAAATTCCAAAGGTCTTCAACACAAAATCTACAAAGCTAAACTGGCGATTCTGAGCAGTCTCTAAACTGTCTCTGATAATTGCAACTGAATCACTAATTTCTAAACCAACTCTAGACTTGCAATCTTCTGATCTTTGATCTCAACTCAACAACTGAAGTTCTGAACACTCTGCTCTACACTAACTAAAAAGAAACTATCTGACTGATCTGCTGAAACTGGGGACCTCTGGTCAAGATATGATATAACTCTAACATTGATCTCGGCAATTGCAATCACTCACTATTGTACTAACCCTAGCCTACGATCTTTCTTTCCCTAACTTCATCTCAGCAATTGAAATTCTGCACTCTCTACTATGCACTGCTTAAGAAAGAACCATCTGAAAGCTCTGCCAACTCGAAACATCTGATCTAGATTTGAAATACAATTCATCCCCGGCACTCCATGCAGATGAGTTATATGATATACACATACTTCGGTATACCTATTCTAATCGAGATTATTTTCATGCTGCACTAAGGTGAGTTGACTCTGTTCATCTGTCGACCACAACCTCAAAAGGAATCAATACTCTTCCCAACTCCTTAATAAGCCTGTCATAACATTCCATCATGCTATACTTCCATTCCCACACCGACTCTCTCCCAATACTTGAAAAAGCTTTTCTGGCTTACATTACCAAATTCCCACTTACTGACACATCCAACACTTACAACTTGATCGGTGATATCCATCTTCATACCGATCTACCAATCCCGATGATATAGATTCTGACTCATCTTCGTACTGTCTGGACAACGCTGAAGTTGCTATGATGAGCTTCCCATAAGATCTCTTCTTTAATCTCTGTATCGTCAATTACACACAATCGTCCTCAAAACTTTAGCATCCTATCTTTAGAAATCTGAAAATCAACCTCTCTCATCTGCATTCTCTTATAGAATCTTCTGAATTTATGAATCTGTTCACTGAAGCATTTTGATTTTGATTTGTACTCTCGGCTCAATTCTGAGGGTGGTCATAAGATTTAAAAGGTGACATACCTTAGATTTGAAAACTGAATTTTGAACTTTCTCAAATAAGATCCAATCCTTGAGTACCAATTGTGCAACTAAGGACTCGACTCAATGCATCTGCGACTTTGCTCACCTTTCCAGAGTGACAAAATATCATAGTCATAATTCTTAATGAGTTCCATACGGCGACGTTGTCTTATATTCCACTCTGAGGTCTCAACGATGGGACGCATAACAACTCTATCATGCTGTATCAACACATAACCCAATCCTTTAAACGACGCATCACTATAGATCTCAACCTTCATGGACCAGATGGAATAGTAAGCACAACTGCGATAGTCAGCCTCTTATTAGGCCCTTGAAAACTACGCTTGCACTTATCTAACCACACAAACTTTTCTTCCCTCATTCAGCAGTCTCGTCATCAGCGATGCTAACACTAAAAAAACCCATATACAAACTGTCTGTAATACTTTTCTAAACCCAGAAACTTTTAATCTCTGTCACTACAGGTCAATCTTAGCCAACTGATCACTGCTTCAATCTTAGATAGGGTCTACAGAGATTCATTCTCCTGAAATCACGGGACCTATGAATGTAACACGAGTCATTCAAAACTCGCATCTACTAAGCTTATTGTAAAATCCAAAAGTACTCAAGGTCTGAAGTACCGTCCTCAAACATCTCTTGTGCCCCTTGGCACTCTTTGAACATATCAGGATAACTTCAATGAACACGATCACAACCGATTCAAGTACCCTTAAACATTATGCTCATAAGACCCAAACAAATAGCTAAGATATCTGTCAAACCACACGGCATTACAATAAACTCATAACTGCTTTGTATCGAGCACAAGATGCTAACTTCGGTATGTCTTTTTCCCGATTCTCAAATGATGATACCTAACCTCTAGTCGATCTTGAGGAATATCGACATACAAACACAATGAATCAACTTTATTCTTCACAAATAGAACAGGTGCTCCCAAGGTGATGCATTGGAACGTATAAATCCCCTATCTAATAATTCCTGCATCTACACTTTCGCCTTTTAACTCGGGTAACACCATCCGGTAAGGAGCCTTAGGGACCGGCTTTGTTCTAGGTGCTAATTCAATCACGACTCTATTTCTTTTCCCGACAACAAACCTGGCAATTCTTCGAAAAATACCTTAGAAAACTTCGTACCACGATTATGTTATTCATATTCGGCCCCTCAATTGACGCATCCATTACGGTTGCCATGTAGATTCAATAACCAACAACCAGAACTAGGTCATCTTCAACGACGAATAACAAAGATTGAAGTTCCTTTTCAACTTTCAGTGATTCAAAACTTCCGTACGCTAACGGAACAAGCTAAATTATATCACTACCACAATTCAAAACAACAAAAACTCCTTAAGCCAAACTTTCTTACAAATGACTTCCAAGTCATACTTAAGCAAACCCTTCAAGTACAATTATAGTCGAGCTTCATCTTTCTATCACTTTATTACCACAACGAAGATCCTACAACCTTCACTAAAAATTCTACTGCACTACTTGATAAAAATATCTCGAAAATATTCTCATTCTGATTGATGCAGGATTGATCCCTTCATGCTCCTCTAACCATCCTAGTGGCATCCTATCTACAGTAACGGTGCTTACACTCTCTTGAACTTACACAGACAGTTCCTAACCTAACGGCCACGCTGGCCATATTCAAATCATACTCAATTTTTACTGTGACACTGGGCTGACTCATGCTTCCTTTCCACAAACTCGACACACAATCAGTGAGTCATCTACCTCCCATTAAGAAACATCATGCACCCTTCCTTGCATTGAGATTCGTTCCAAGTAACATACTAAATGTCCTGAAGCATGTTTCCTCTGTTCTATCTTATCAACGGCGGTGACAGAAACAGTTGTGATTCCATCCATCTATATGGACAATCTTTCATCAAATGGCCTTATTGGCGACACTTGTAATAAGTCATTTCCCTCTTACAAAGACAGACGGATCCATGTCATTTCTTACAGATACGACACACATCGATCGAGCGAGCACTAACTTTCCAATTCTTCTCTTCCGGTTGGGTGAAACAGGACACCTTTCTTCGACATCGGCCCTTTTCTCCAATCGATTTCCATCTCTGTCTAAATTGAACATTGACTCAGATACAGTGGCTTCATCCTTGATCACAACTCCAGATTAGGCCTCAACAGGCGTGGCAACAACAACAATCACAACACTTGCAGCGGTAGAAACAACAGCAACAGTGGCGGCTCAGTCTTTAGCTTACTAACCCAAAATGCTTTCCGAAAACTCTAGCGCCTAAACAATCCCGTCGAACATAGGATCATTCGGTGCTACACACTCTCGGTTACCGACTTGCGACGGTACTCACACTTGCGCTGGCCTAAGCTTTGCGCTCTACCATGGGTACCAACTCTTGTCAGCATCCTACCCCGAGGTACAGGTCCTATCGACCTCCTTCAAGGAGTTCTCCACTCCTGGTCACTCATCCTACATGCTTTTTATAGACACCTGTTTTCTGATTCCAACATCAAGTTAAAATTTGAGTGACCCCACAAACACACCGCCAAACAGCTATCAACCACATGCATCATCATATTAAAAGCCTTTCCTACTAACTATCCCATGACTCATCGCACATTATTACTCCATACATAGACCATGCTTTGATACCACTTAAACAGGAATGTCACGCCCTGAACCTCGAGCGCGCCAACATCCCACCATGGTCATGCAAATGCGACATTCCCAGATAATGTCGCTGACCCCATTCATTTATTATTGCACAAGCGGAACGTATTATAAAACCCTTGACAATGAAATATGGGATAGAAAAGCAAGAAGCAAATTCACAACCAATCATTTACATAAGCCAATGGAGTTACAAACGAAGGCCTACAGCCAAAAGTCTACAAAAGACCGGCTCTTAAAAATGAACTGTCCTACGACCTACAAGTCGGACACGTTTTTCAATCCTCCTGACTTCACCTCTGCAACTCCTCAAGGTCAACCAAAGCTATCTAGCCGCTCCATCCACCAGGGACCTGAAATTGTAATCCCAAACCGGGATGAGACAATGTCTCAAAGAAGTTCAACCCCCTAAACCCCTATTAGAAAGAAAATACGCCCAAGGATGGCCTAGCCACATGACACAGAGAACTTACCTCGCCTCGGTTCCATCCTGCAGATTAGCACAATTCATATAATTCAACCACGTGTAATTATGATAACCAATCAATCGACTCGGCCGATTATATGTCATTCTAGCAAATCAATCACTTGCTTCTAATCACGGCCCTATAGGAAGGTTTAACAACCAGTGGCAATCACGGCCCCACTCGGCACAACCTTTAAAAAGTAGTAGATCCTGGCCCGATGGGCACGACCTCTAATAGGCGGTCAATCACGGCCCCACTGGGCGCAACCTTTATCGGGTGCCGAATCACGGCCCCATTGGGCACAAACTTTAATAGGTGGCCAATCACGGCCCCACTGGACATGATCTTTAATAGGTGGTTAATCATGGCCCCATTGGGCATGACCTCTAATTGTTCTTGATGACATCGACAACCGAGACCAAATCATGGGACTTGTTGGTAAGCCAAACTGGTATGGTGAGGGTACTAGAATCATCATAACAACCAGGAATATTGAATTCCTAGTAAAGGAAGGTGAAGACCACAATGCCCCAATCTCGAGATACTACACATTTTTCATTCTATACTATGCCAAAGATGAATTGGGATGATGCTCTTCAACTTTTTTGTGAGCGTGCCTTGGGATGTGCCAAGCCTTTGGCTGATTACATTGATATTTCAGAAAAGGTAATCAATGCACTTGGAAGACTTCCATTGGCTCTCAACGTCGTAGGTTCCACACTCCGTGGAAAATGCCAAAGTACATGGAAAAATGTTCTATCTAAGTTAAAGAAGGTGATGAATGAGGATGTCAAGAAGAAGTTGATGATAAGCTATGAAGCATTGGACCCTAATCAACAACAAATATATCTTGATATTGCATGTTTCTTCATTAATCAAGAGAAAACAACTGCAATTAAATATTGGGATGCGGTTTTTGGGTATCCCACCGAAATCGAAGTCAATATCCTCACACGTATGTCTCTGATAAAGAGCATAGACTGCAATGAGTTATGGATGCATGATCAACTTAGAGACCTCGGGCGAGATATTGTCCACCCAGAAAGCTGCAACATACGTCTAAGGGGTAGTAGACTATGGTTACCCAAGGACGCCTTCCATTTGGTGCAAAGAAAAAAGGTAATTTGTCCCTTTAAATTTTTTCCTCTCCATCCATTAGTATCATTACCTTTTAAATCTAACATCAACTCAAATTGACACATGTACTCATTGGTTGCTACTTTTATCTTCTAGGGAACTAAGAACATAGTGGCACTTAATCTCGGTACACCTAAACCGGATGCAACGTATAGATTTAAGCACAAGGAATTTGCAAGGATGGTCAATCTTAGATTCCTTCAATTGGACCATGGAAACTTCCAAGGAGACTTTAAGGATCATTTCTCCGAGTTAAGATGGCTCTCTTGGCGCAAATTGCCCATCGAAATTCCTTGCTGCCAACTTTGGGTTGGAGAACCTAGCAGTTCTTGAGCTTTCTGGGATTAATATTACTAAAGATTGGGGAGGATGGCGTCAAATCATGGTATGATCTCATGACATATTTTTGCATTACATTTACTCTTTTTCTTTTCTAAGTTTCAGCTTAATTGTTTTATAGGTAGCAAAACAGTTGAAAGTCCTAAAACTCCTGGATTGTCCATTACTTAGAAAGACACCAAAGTTCTCGGCAATCTCCAAATTAGAGAGATTAATTCTTAGATGCAATCAACTTGGAAAGATCGACAAGTCCATCGGTGTTTTACAACATCTTGATTACTTCGAAATATTTTCTCAAGAACTTTCGTGTTGCCTCACTCGATTGGTAATCTAGTGAATGTAAAGCATCTAATCTTGTCATGTTGGGAATTGCAAAAACTCCCTAATTCTATTGGACAATTGGAATCACTACTTGAGTTGAATGTCAACATACAAGTGTGAGAGAATTACCTTATTCCATTAGGAACTTAGGAAGGTTGGAAATTTTTATGATCCCAAATGGCTATTTAAAAAAGCTACCAAACTCATTTGGGAGGCTCCAATCATTGGTCAAGTTGGATTTGAGTCTTTCACGCATCAAGAGCTTACCTGATTGTATTGGAAATCTCAAAAAGTTGAAGGCACTAAATCTAGATCATAGCTGCATAAGTGAACTTCCGAAAACTTTAGGAACATTGGAAAATTTGGAAGAGTTGAGTGCCTCATGTGAACACTTGGGGGAAATTCCAAGTGAAATTGGGGCACTATCCTCATTGAAAATTCTAGATTTATCAAGTGGTTGTTTTAGTGGATTGCCAACAACCATCAATCGGCTTACAAATCTCCAAAAACTTAATTTATGGACCGTAGGTCAATTCAACATTGCCGAGCTTCCTAAGAGTCTAAAGTCATTAAGCTTTTCATTGGACTCGTTGACTACAATCCCCGACTTCTCCAACCTAACCAATTTAGTTCATCTTGATATAATCGGAACAATAATACAAGAACCCAACATAGAGGGGCTTTTGAGAGCAAGTGCACTAAGAAAGTTGACCTTGTGGGTTGGAAAAATGACCTTGCCTCCAACTGATTTGAGTTCCCTCTCTCAGTTACAAGAACTCTCCGTAAGTTATGCCAACCCCCAATCTCTTATCAAGCTTCCATCTAGCCTTCAACGGTTGACTTTAGTTGATGTCCAATCACCAATAGATTGGTCGCTCTTTTCCAACTTGGAGAATTTGTCAAGACTGATTATTGAAAGATATTCGCTAGGCGAGGTTCATTTTGATGGGTTTGGAAAACTACAAAATTTCAATGAATTGATGATATTCGACTATCCATTACTTAAGACTCTTGCCATTCTGCCTTGTTTGAAGAAGATCCAGCATTTGTACTTGCGCCAATTCCCTCACCTAATTGAGATTCGGGTTTGGGAGAATTGAAATCGTTGCGAACACTATGGATTTGGAACTGTAATTCCATCAAAAGCTTAAACGAATCCAATCTGTCTAATTTACATAATCTAAAAAGATTGGATTTCAATCGGTGTGAATCAGTGAAGAGCATGTTGGGTGTGCCAAAATCTTGTGAACTCACTATAAGTTACTGCCCGAGGTTCAACAAAGATGGATGAGGTATGTATCATTTGTTTACTAAGACTTTGCTTAATTAAAATATTTAGGTGACTCACCCGCTTTGCTTAGTTCATGAAATTGTCAATATGGAAAATTCTCATGGGTTATCATGGTGAGAAAAGGAATGAAAATAATTAGTCCCTTTGATCCATAAAAATATTTAAGTAATGTTAGGTATACTAGACAAAATTATTATTTTTTTGGTCAACATACAAAATTAGGTTTGACAAGAGGTATTTTGCACAATCAATTAACTCAATTTTTCTCTACATCAATTCTCTTTAATGTACACCTCCAAAAGAGAGTGAAACTACAATTTTCCTCTCTATTTGTTTGCTATTGGTTCATTCCTGCTCGTCTTTAATTACAATTAGAGAAGATGTTTCAATTTGCTTGATAAGGCATTTATATTCTTGAATTCTTATTTGTTATGCGGATGACGGGTCCTTTTCTTTTTCCTTTGCTGTTTTAAGCTCAGTTTGGAAATTTGATGACTCGACTTTTTAGTGAATTAATTAAGGCAAATGCAATAACCTAGATTTTTCCTTTTTGTATCACCTTTGTTTCTTGCAGTTTCGAAGATTGAGCAGGGACTATCTAATGATGCACAATCAAAGATCACTTTACCGCTTTTACTCCACTTGTGATGTCAATGGTTATAATTGCAATTTCAAGCATTCCCATTATTAAAGTTGAAATTCTACTTCTCCAGCAATAATCATTACCTTTGTTCATCTGTTTATGCAGAGTTCCATAATGCAATGAACTATTCATGCTGAATGTCTTCAAGTGTAATGATTGGGAATCTATATGAGCAATAATTATTACCAGTCGAACTATTTCTGGCTAAGAGTTATGTTATGCTTAGGCATTCAACGGCTTAATATACTAACCTTACCTTTTGTTTGCTGAAGTACTATTTTCACTCATAATTAGCTTAATCAAAGTACCTTCTTTTTTTTTTTTTTTTTTTTTTTTTTTTTTTTATAGATCTTGGTCAATTAGTCACATTTAGGGGACAAAAATTTGAAAGATCCATGACTTCCTCTCATATTCTTGTGTGTGCTTTTGTTGGCATCCAAAATTCGCTTGTTGGGCTTGGAAATAGAAGAGAGTAAAGCAGGCCTAGCACGCAAGAATTCATGGGTAGTGGGCCAAAATGCCAATAGTCGACAACGAAGATTTCAAACAGTGTGACATTAGAACTTGTCGAGGCAAGTGAGACAAGAAAGGAAGTAGTTACGGGAATCGGTACTAGCGAAAATATCGATAAGGCGAGTAGTTATCGATAAAGAGCCAAAGCTTCTGAAACATTTTGAATATCGAAATGATAATCACTAAAGAGCGATTACCCATGAATCGCCACTATAAATAGCCGAAGAGGTATCAATAGAAAGGTCAATTTCTTAAATCAACAATTGATCATCTACTTTTCCATTGCTCTATTTCTTTGATCGCACTTTTAATTTGAGTCATAGTTTTAATTTTCTCCTCTTTTTTCCTGCATCTATGTTTGCCTGTAATTTAGATCGGTTGCTTCCCTTCCGGAGTGACACATAATCCATTTTAATAATAAAGTCGAAACTTTGCCCCTTTGGTGAAAGATTTTGTTGGGGGAACTTCCCTTGACAAACATCTTTTTGGCACGCCCAGTGGGACCATTGTGTTCCATTCATAGGAAGTGTTAATGGCAAAAAACAAGAAATCAAAAGATTCGTTTCTCGGCCAGTGAGGATAATTCGTCACCCAAGTAAGTTGGAGAGAGAAACACTGTTCCAAGATTTCTGGTTCGAATGTAGACTTTGTTAATGGTGTCAACACGAGCGATCATTCTAGAGACCTTCCATGAGAATTATCTAAAGATCAGAGAAGGAGGGGCCAAGCTACAACAGACTCTTTGCTCCTTCTTCTATTACTGACCGTGTAGTGGGAGATCAATAGTAGTTATAGTCAATACCAATTAAACGTAAAGTCGCACGGTTAGGAAGATTGGCGTGGTACCACCCACCCTACCCTACCACCTATAAGAGGAGCTATTGAACTAAAGCTCGATACTCGATGGCCCCTATAACTAGTAGAGTTTACCGGAAGTTAATGCTCGGGAGAAGTTTCCATCTAGGGACCTGAAAGGTTATCCCACAACAAGTGAGACGATGTCTCGGTGAGTTCACCTCCTAAGACCCGACTAGGAAGAAAATATGCCCTAAGGGTTGTCTAAGCATAAGCACGAGTCATAGGACTTACCTTTGCCTCTATTTCTTCCTGCAAGTCAGTACAATTCAAATAAACATTCAATCATTTCAACCAATCAATTCATCCACTCATATTGAACTACTGATCAATCGACTCAGTTGATTCCATATCATAAAGACCATTCCCCGGTCATGTCAATCAATACTATTTATAAAATTTGATCATAACTAGGATTGTTCACTCTAAAATGATAAATAGATAGTATAACTCTTTCTAAGCTGATAAATAATATACTACTCGCTCTAAGTTGATATATCAAGGCCCGTAGGCCGATATAGTATACTAATAATGTTCACCAAAAGTTGCTAAGGTATACTGCTCGCTCTAAGCTGACATATTGAGACCCGCAGGCTGATATAGTATACTGGTATATTACTCATTCTAAGCTGACATATCAAGCCCGCAGACTGATATAATATATCATCCTGATCATTCAACCATTTCATGATAAAAATAATTGTGTGTGGGTACACGGTCGGCGTTAGCCAAAATATAATTTTTTTTTTTTGTTGCTCGAGGAACTGCTTTGGCCGACAGCCGCCACGTAAACCCCCCAAGTGTCGCTAGCGGGAAACCATCACCCCAACGCCACGCTTAAGTCACCACACAGCACTTCAGCTTTCTTGCTTCGCAGGGGCTTCGAACCTTGGCCTCCTCAGTGGATGACAAAAGATCTACCATCCACGTTGCAACGGCCAGTGGTCAAAATATAATATTTTCCTCCTTGAAAATTCCACTAATTTCAATAGTCCTCAAATTCATTTTTGGTGTTGTAAACCGACGCCCAATGATTTTCTAATTAATTGCTGAAATTAAATAAAATTTGGGATAAATACCCAAAATCACAAATCACACTCAATTGCACAAATTAGCAGCCAATTAAATAAATAAATCACACCATTACAATCAGCACAAAATTCCGATCATGGCTATTTCGATCTAATTTTTGAAAAATAATAATTAAGTAAATAATTATGAAAATTAATTATTAAATACCAATAAATACCACTTAAGCCGAGAAAGCCTAAATAAAAGCCGAGACGGGCTAGGAAAATTTCTAAACCACTCTAATAAATACTAGAGTTTGTCTAAGCTTTAATTATACTACTCTAACCACCTAACATACAATAACGCTAAATTAATTCACTAATCTATTATAACTATCCATCTAATCTATACATAGTCTAAACTAATCAACCCTTAAATGTCATTAACTTACTAAGCAGGAATTAGTGAATTAAACTCACCTAATTAACAATCCACTCGAACCACAACGATGGGGACGCGAAGAGGATCGACAAACTCCAAAGCGAGACCACCAAGCGGGGTCGGGAAGGCTCGAAAATGGGCCAAACAGCAAGCTGGAAACCCACTAGCTCGGTTATGGTCGGGGACCAAGAAGATTGCTTTAGTGGTCAGTTGAGCTGGAAACGGGCACGGTGAGGCTACTGTGGCTTAGACGGGCGAAGGCGGTGGCGTACGGTGGTGGTGGAAGCTCTGACAGTGGCCTAGCAAGCTACTAGAAGTGCGAACGGGCAAGGACAATAGTGAGAGACGTGCAGGCGTGAGGCTGGCATGCGATGGCTTGGCAGACGACCGAACGGTGCGATGGTGGCTCTAGGCTCCAGCGGACTGCTCAAACGGTCAAGGGGAAGGGGCTGCAATTTCTCTAGTTTTGCTGGAAATTTTGAAGTCTTCTAGCTACTGGAAATGGAGGCTTGACCGAAAGAAGGAGAATGAGGGGAACCGGCTGCTGTAAGGGGGCCAACTTGGCCTTTCTCTCATCTCTCTATCCCTTTGGTGTGTCCCACCAATGCCCAATTGGATTCCTCTACAATTTCCAGTAGCCAACTCATCCTCTAGAAGCTTTCAAGTGGTCCAAATGTTGGGTCCAACGGGAGCTACGAATTTTGATTGGAATTTCTCCAAATTGGACTTTGATTCCTCTTTGAATCAACTCTATTTGGCTTCTAAAAATTCGACCGTCAGGTCCTCAATCAACTTGGCATTTTTCCTTGCCAATAGATCATACTTGCATCCCACTTTCACAATAAAAAAAACGGTCATCTGCATTTTTCGATTGAAAACAGCCCTATATCAATTTTTTTTGCCAAAATCTCGGTTTGTAGAAAAATATTTAGAGATTGAGTCGACATTTCTAAAATAACTTGTGACATGAAAAAAATTTTAATTTCTAAAATCAGATTCAAATTAGCGGTTAATTTCAATTTAACGCGATTTTAGCGTGACCTAAGCTACCGGGTAACTTTCAGAAATTTTTAGTGCAAATGACCGGTGGTCAATTTTCTTCAAGCCACAATGAACATCTTCGACACATTAGCGACTCTCGGTGGTCGTAAAAGTCTCAAGATTTCAAATACGGATACAAGGTACCAAAACAATAGAAAAATCAGTCTAGTGGAATCACCCACGTTTAGCCACACATCTATGTTGAACCAACCTATCTCTGATCTCTAATCAATTTTTAACTATGCCGTAATGATCTCTGCCGATGAGTACGGTCAAGTAACCGATTCATAGTCAAATTCTCAAGTCTAATGAATTAAAATCCCTTAATGATTTTCTCAAATAGTCTAATTATCTCAAGAGTGATTAGCTTTGAGAATAGCATTATAAGGCGTGTCGACAAAATGCCCGATTAATTGAATTGAAAGTAGAATTGAAAATTTCAGGATGTTACGGCGATCGCCGCCATCCCGCCTTGGCCGTTTTAGCCCATCCAGCTGCTTGACCCAACCGCTTCGGTCCTTGGATAGAATCGAAGGCTAGTAGTGGCCGTTGGGCTTCATGGCCCATTTTAGGTCTCTTCCAAGCCTCGCTTGGTGTCGCCGCAGGCTTGTGTGTTGCCCGCCTCTGCGTCGTCGTCGCCGTGGACTCACCAGTTCGCTAATCCGGTAAGTTTACTTGCTAAACTATGCTTATGGAGTTAATGACATTTAATAGGTAATTAGATTGGGCTAAGTATGGCTTAGATGGTTAGTTAGTTTTGATTAGTGATTTAATTGCTTAATTATGATGGTTAGGTGTTTAGAATATATTAATTAAGGGCTAAAAAAGATTGTACTATTTATGTAGATAAGTGCATTAATTTTCTAGGCCCGTTTAGGTGGTTAAATTAGCGTTTCCGACCTAGGTTTGCATTTATTGGATTAAATTGCATTTATTTAATTATTTTTGCTATTTATTAATTATTTAATATTTTCCAAAAATTATCCCGAGATAACCGGTGACCGGAATTTCATGCCGATTGTAATGGTGTGCTTAGTTTATGCAATTGATTGTGAGTGATGATTATGATTTTGAGTATTTATTTTAAAATTATAAAATTTTAGTATTTAATTATAAATTATTGGGTGTCGGGTTTTGACACCTAAAATGTTTTTAAAGACTATATCAAATAGTGAGATTTTAAAATGAAGGATATTAATTTTTTTTATTCAAATTAATCATGTACCCACATACAATTATTTTACCGTGTGTTTTTAATACAAAGAAAATAAGCAAAGTACATTATTTTAATTGTGACATTTGAGTGCAAAGCATGATGCCTTAGCCGGGATTGGATGGGTACATGAATGATATGAGAACCCATCACGAGCCTTTGGGGATGGACAATGCTTCTTCGGAAATACCCCAAGTCAACTAATGCCGATCACAATGGAGGCTAGGCCAATGCTCTTATATGGAATGCTGTCTAGATGTAGACGTTGCCGTGCTTGATGATGCTGGATGACACCCGGCTATGCGGGAGGATTGCTGATTGTTGAGTCAACCGTGGCCGTTGGTTCGTAATCAATTGGGACGCATGATTGATTAAAATTGACGCACCTGATTATAAGACAAAATTGTGTGGCACGGAATGGGACGTGTCATAATGATTTGGCCTTATAATTGAGACCCTTGTAATTGTTTGGGTTATAAGTTGAGACATCCCGATTGATGAGTGCTTTTAATGAAATTATATGTGATATGAATTGTGCTAACGTTTAGGAAGGAACGGAGGCGAGGTAAGTCTTCGTGATGTGTGGTCGATTACCTCTAGGCTTATTTTCTTCTTAAATTGGGGTTTAGGGAGTAGACTTGCTGAGATGTTGTCTCACCCTGGTTGTGGGCTTAACCTTTTCAAGTCCTTAGATGGCATTCCTTCCGATTCATTTTGGATAGTCTAGAGGGATTACTGAGTGGAGTATATATGTCCCTGTCTCCGGGAGTCACTGGATCCATGAGCTTGTTGTGACCACTATCTAGGTTGATGATAGCTTACCCCAAAGGGTACCTTATCGATTCAGGGCGTAGTTTCGCCATGAGCTCAATAGATATAGGGAAGGTCTCCTTTAGGATTTTGATATCCTCGTCATTATGGTCAACACCGCTCCAAGCGAGGGTGCAATTAACCCTCTTGATGGGGTTGTGGAGGACCCGAAGCCCTCGGAGCCGTGGAGGTGGAGTCCTTCGAATCGGCAAATGTGTCCGACTAGTAGTTCATAGGACAACTTCTTTTTTAAAGCCGATCTTTTTGTAAACAGACTAGTTTGTTTATGAAAATTTGGTTTTTGGTGAAATTGTGGTTCTGCTCTTCTATCCCATATTTGTGTTGTTTGAGGATTTGTTTATTTGCTTCCGTATGTACAATAAAATGAATGGGTCGGCGACGCGTCGTGGGACGTCGTAGTTTTATCGACCACCGAGGGATGTGCTCGCTCTCAAGATTCGGGCGTAACAAAAAGAAACATTTTCATCATGGTGAGATAAAAGGTAAATCACCGCTTGTCAACGTATAAAGATCTATGTTCTTTAGCCCATATAAAGAAGAAAAATAAAAGGTAAAAAGTCCAAAAAAATCTCAAACTTTACCCGTGTGATACATTTACCACAAATTGTTTTCGCAACACTAAAAATCCCAAACTTATATCTGTGTGACATATTTATCTCGATGGTTTTTGTAACATTAAAATTGATGCCAAATTTTAAGGGTGAACGTGTCACACGAATACAAATTTAGGATTTTTGCTATCACAAAAAAAGAAGTTTTGGATAAATGTGTCTCATTGTACAAATTTGAGGTAAATGTGTTACATAGATACAAGTTTAGGTTCCTAGTGTCGAAAAAAAAAAATTAGGATAAATGTATCATAGTAAATATAATTTAGGATTTTTGATGACTTTACCCTTTCTTTTTCCTTTCTACAAAACAAGCACTTAATAGCAAGCAATAGATGTAATGTGATTGTGAGCATGGGATAAAGACTCAATGCTAGATGCTTTTTAGTCTTGACGATCAATCATCCAAAATTGACTTATTCTAATGGGTTTTCCTTTCAATCTTAGATGTCACATAGGAATTTTTATACAAGGAACAATTTGAGATGGTCTTGAGGTTTAACTCAATAATTGAGATCGAATTAAAATGTCCTTTGGAGATATGGTACTGCATAAAAAAAAAAATCCACATATTCTAAATTGAAAATAGAATCCAATTTGTCATGCCCTAAACCCCGAACGCATGCTCATCCCTCTCTGGTCGATAAAATTTTGCAACTTCCTAGGTGAGTCGCCATTTTCATTTTATTGTACATGCGGAAACGAAAATAAATCCCTTGACGGTAATCATCTCGGGATAGAAAAGTAGGACAACAATTTCACAAATAAAACACACTTTTATATACACACTGAGTTATGTACAAGGTCTATTACCAAAAGACTACATAGACTAACTTTCCAAAAAGAAACAGTCCTAAGTGACTTACACTTTTGATCACCTCCTCTAGGCTTCAGGTCCTCCACTCGACGACCTTGAAAACTTAACTCACGATGGGGTGAGAAATAAATCTTAGCAAGTTCACGCTCTACACCCCGATTAGGAGGGAAATACGCCTAGATGCGTCCTAACAACTCAATCACGCATTTAGCATAGATGACTTACCTCGTCTCAGTTTCACCCTATAGGTCAGCCACAGTTTATACACATAATGCATAAAATCAATGCACACAACAATTAAAATGCATTACTCAATAAATCACAGGAGTCCAAATTATAAGGCCAAATCATTATGACATGTATGACATGTCCCATATCATGTCATACAATTTTGTCCCATAATCCGATGCATCTACTCCACTCAACATGCGTTCCAATTGATAATTTCGCCCACTCTAAGGTACGACCTACTAGAAGTTCGCCGGTCTAGTAGCGTAGCCAAGCATCGTCTCACCCCATTGAGCACGGTTACGTCTCTCAAAGACGATTTTTCCGAAGGAGTATAGGTCCAGCCTCTACTGCGACCCAAAACCCAATAAATGGGTATCCCATATATGGTAACGTCTATCCAACACAATTTGGGGACAGGTTTTCTTAACCAACACACAACCACTCAATCTCGGCCTAGGACACCGTGCATTGCACTCAAATGCTTCAATTAAAATAGTGATTTTGGCCTATTTCCTTCGTATTAAAAACACCCGATGAAAATAGTCGTGTGTGGGTACACGTTCAGATTGGATTCGGAAAATTCATAACCCTCTTTTTAAAAAAAAAAATTCATTGGTTTATATAGTATATAAAACCATTTTGATGTTTAAAACCGAACACCGGGATTTTCTAGATAAATGTCAAAATTCACCAATTTTGGAATAATTGATCAAATTTCCAATCTACAATCAAATTTCACAATTTAACACTCGATTGCGAAATTAACCACACCATTGTAATCAACACGAAATTCTAGTCACCAGCTATCCCTACCTAATTTCTAGAAAAATATTTAATAATTAAATAATTTACTAAATTTATTAAATAAATGCATTAAATACTAAAATTCTAACTTAGTCTAAACAAATTTAATCTAACCACCTATTGAGCTAAATAAATTATTTTAAGCACCCTAGCTATATAACAATACACTAATCTAATTAATTATAAATTTCTAACCACCTAATCACTTAATCTAACTATCCTAATTTAACTAACTAACTTAATAATTAAACTAATTGCACTTAAATAAATCTAAACACCCCTTTAAACTTCATTAGCCTATTAAGAAGAGTTTAGTGCATAAACTCACCGGTTTATCGCGGAAACCGATTTACCGCGACGACGACGCAACAACGGCCGAAACTTGATTTTGCGGCGGTGTCAACGAGCTTGGACCGGGCCTTGAACCGGCCCAACAAATCTCAGCCCAAGCTGAGATTTGTTCTTGATTTAGGCTGGACCCAAGTTGGGCTGCTTCACGGGCTTCAAGTGGACCTCAAAATCGCAGGCTTGACTGCACAGGCCTTAAGTGAGCTGGAAACTTAGGCTGAACTTGGGCCTGAGCTCGCAGGTTGAAATTCTGCTGGAGATGGGCTGAGGAAAAGAACTACATGGGCTGGACTTCGGCTTCAGATGGCTGCACAGAATGGGCCTGCTAATTCGGTGGATCTCATGGGCGTGGAAGCTGGGCTGCTTCGGCTTCGCTGGACTCACGAACTAGCGAATGGAAACAGGCTGGTAGCGCTGGCAGCTGGCGCACGAAGGGAGCTGTTGGGTCAACTAAGGTGGAGAAGATTTGCTGGAGTTGACCGGCGTGGGGACAGCAACGTGAGAGAGAGAAGATCGGTGGGCTTCGGCCACTGGTGGGCAGAGGAACGTGGGCTCAAAATTTCAGTGGAAGGAGCTGCAATGTTCGAAGAAAGGGGCTGCTTCAAGGGAAAAGTGAAAGAGAGCCGAAACAAAAAAAAAAAAAAAAAAAAGAAAAGAAAGAGAAGCTGCGAAGGGGAAGTCGCGTGCGAAGGAAGAAGAGGCGGCTTCGGACGCGTGGGACACGGAGCTGCTTCAGTGGAGCAAAACCGAAGATGATGGGGCGGTCAACAAACCAAAGTTTGTTGTTGGAAGGTTGACTCACGTGGGGTGCTTGAAGTAAAATGAAAGAGAGAAAAAAAGGGAAATGAAAGCAAAGTGAGATCAGCTGGTTCGGTGGGTTGCAATGAAAGAGAGAGGTTTCGCACGATGAAGAAGGAATGGATGAGGCGTGTGAAGGGGAGAGAGAAAGGGGCACAAAAAGTCCAATAGAAAATATGTAAATCATCGTGATTCGGCATCTAAAGTCTTCATGTTTATCTTGTATTGTCCCCCAATTACTTTTTTTGAAGTATAAATCCACAATTATCCAAATTGCTACCAATGTTGCACACCCCCATCCCAAGGTCCGAATTTTACCACTTTAGGTTCAATTTCTTCCCAAAATTCTCCAATAGACGTCCGATTTCGTCGAAGAAAAAATCCTAAACAATTTTCTGTAAGTCCCCGACGCTCAAAGGCTTGCTTGAAAGTCCAAATTTACTTTAATTTGGCCCATCCGAATTTTTACTATTTTTCCGTAACGTCCGAATCGATTTTTTCGTAAAAATCCTGAAATCTCCGAAAAATTTTCGGAGGATGAGTCAACGGTTCTAAAATAGATCATGATACTCAGAACTTTCAATTTCTGAAATCGGATCAAATTCGCGATTAATTTCAATTCGATGCGATTTTAGCGTAACCTAGTCTACCGAGTAATTTTTAGAAATTTTTGGTACAATTGACTCGTGATCGATTTATCTCAAGTCACAATGTACATCTTTAACACATTGGCGACTTTCGATTGTCGTGAAAATTTCGAGATTTCAATTAAGGACATCGGGTACCAAAACGACAAAAATCGCTTTTAGTGTCAATCAACGAGTATTTTGCAAACTATGATCACATATCTCGGTCAAATCAACCTATCTTCGATCTCGATCGATTTCAACAGTGCTATAATGACCTTTGTAGATTAACACAGTCGAGAAATCAATTCCTGATCGAATTCTCAAGTCTATTGTATTTAGATTTCTTAATTGCTTCCCCATATAGTCTAGTTATCTCATGAGTGATTAACTCAAAGAATAGCACTATAGGTGCATTGACGAAATGCCCGATTTATTTAATCGAAAATGAAATATGAAAATTCAGGTTGTCACACAATTGGTATAGAAAGTAGCAATATTCAATTTTTAAAATTTTTTTATTATACTTTTATGAAAAGTTAAATTTGACTTAAAACTTTCATGTGTATTTTCCATGTTTGATTTGACAAATGGTTTTACTTGGTAATTTTATTCCTAATGGATAACAAACGAGTGTTCTACACAATCGAACTTAATGACATTAACAAAAATAAAAATGAAAATAAACATATTTAAAGTACATTTATTATGATATCACGTAAAGCTTGGGCAAATACCTAGTTTTAGTTTTAATCCTTTCTTATTGCAAAGCACTCCAAACACGCGACTCTGGTAAATCTGTTCACCCGCCGCGTGTACATGGTGCTGTTACCCTCCTAAATGACCCAATTGCCCTCACTTTTTTGACGAATTTCCTTAAAAAAATATCCGGACTCTAAAAATCTCCTACTCTTCCCTAGGGGTGAGCAGCGGTCTAGGGTCGACCCTGGACCGACCTTGGACCCGCCCAACCCTACCGGTCTTGGTCCGATTCCCAAGGGAACTAGGTCGGTCCTTGGACCTGAAATTCCAGGACCAACACTGTGCGGGTTGGGCCTCGGTCCTAAAAGTTTTGGGTCGGTCCAACCCTGGACCAACCCCCGTATATTATATTATTTATAATTCTTTTATATATTCAAATCTAAGTAAAATGTCTGTTATATTATATTATATTGAGATGTTCTATCAATAGCACTAATAGTAATTTCAATTTAAAACTTTTGTTGAGTATTAATTATGTGTCGTTTGTTTTGTTTTTCAGGTGTTTAGAAGTTCAAGTGAATTAACAAAATGTGAAGTTATATATTCATGGTTTATATTAAGTATTTTGAACTTTTTATGGTTTAATTGTATTTTACTAATGAATTTCAGCTGCACTTTGTTTTTCAATTTGTGTCAAACGGTAGAAGTTTTTGAAGAGTCGAATAGTACTGCATTTGCTACGGTGATTTGCTAGTCAAGTGGTGTGAAGTTCATTTTTTGGTTGAGTGGACTCTACATGATCAAATGCAGGAAAACGCTTTTACATATGATGTTATGAATATTAAAGATAGATGATTACAAGAACTTTCCATCTTGTTCCATATCTCGATGAACGATTAGTAGGTACGAAATTTCTATTATTGTGTCATTTTAAATTTGTTAAATATATATTGGTATTTATAGTTTAGTTGCACAAAGTTGCATTGTTGATGGATGTGTAATTTAAAGTTGTAGGTTTGCTTTTTTAGGGAGTATAAAAAATAAAACGAAAAAAATTATCGATTGGTCCCGGGTTGACCTTGGAACCGGACCGAACCCATTGGGTCGATCCGGTCCTTGGTCCCAAGCTCAATAGGGTCGGTCCTCGGCCCTAAAAAATGAGGAACGACACCGTACGGGTTGGTCCTAGGGTTAGGGGGTGGCCCGAACCAACCCGGACCATGCTCACCCCTACTCTTCCCTCGAGTCTCTTCCCTCCACCAATCGGTCACCGCAAGCCTCCACCACCTCTTCGTCACCGTCGTTGTCATCGTAGAGCCACCCTAGCCATCGCCTACGCCGATCGTTTTGCCTCTCGTCTCGGCCAAGCCACCATCTCTCCGCCCGCCTCTCTCCTTGAGGCAGCCTTGCTCCGTCTATTCGCAGCCGTGGGCAACACCGGATCGAGGTCGCCGGCCGACGAGGCCGGATCTGGGCTTGGCGAGATTGGAAGCAATGGTCCTCCACTCCCCACTCATCGTTGAAAGTGAAAACTCTCTCTCTCTCTCTCTCTCTCTCTCTCTCTCTCTCTCTCTCTCTCTCTCTCTCTCTCTCTCTCTCCTCCTTTCGTGTTTCCTCTTGAAGCAATTATTTTGTCGATCTGAATGGTTTTTCACTTGCGAAGGAAGGCCGCAGGTATCTTCCGGGCGAACATAGCGAAAGTGAGAGATCTCTCTCCGTTGCGTCATCAAGTTGTTATGAGGATCAAACTCAAGGCTTCCCAAGATCGAGGCAACGTGAATTGGAGAGACCACTTTTTAACTGATTTGATCGAATTGGTCTTTTATAATTTGGAATAGTAGTCCATTTCTCTTAACTGGTCAACATAAGTACTATAGATGTCATTGGTAGTCAATGCACTAGGAGAAATTAAATCGAAGGACTTCGTCACTTAATCACTATTTCTATCATCCGCGGAAAGTATGCAAGTTAAAGCTGAAACCTTAAGCCCGTTAACAAACTTAGCGAGGTCCAATCTCACACAAAGCTTACCCTGTTATGAGTCGACTAGATAAAGTAATTTTGGCCCAAATAATCTAAAATATATCAATTGTTCTATAACACATCACACTATACAATCGCCTTGGTGTATTACCTAAGATTGGGGAGCAAAAGAAGGAGAGGCAAAAAAAACAGCATATTTGTATGACGAGTTATATGAGAAATTTCGGAGGAGAATGAATAAAATATTCCAAAATATTTGAAGCAAAGAATAGCTTAACTCGCTTGAAATAATTAGTAAATGGAAATATTTTTGTTATCGATAACAATTTATGTTTTAATATTTTCATGGACAAGGGAAATATACATTTCGTTCATTCATTTTTACAAGTGATTATTTCTAGACAATTATTTTAAATTATTCACTTTTCACAAAACAAACGGTGTTTGATACACGAATTGATGCTCCATATATCTGTTATTTTTCTTTAGACATCATATGATGATGAAAAGGGTTGTGAAATTGGTAGTTGTGGTAATTCAAGTCAAGCTTTGTTGATAATGACACGACGTTTGCTTTTGTTGAAGAATTAATTCTTTGGTGTATGCTCATGTATAATTTCTCAGTTTTTACCGGACGGAGTTCCATAATGGATGTGATATTCTAAAATTCGACCCCGTTTCGATAAAGTGAAATGGGCATTTCGTCGACGTGCCTATGGCCCTTTTTTTTTCTGAGCTGATCACTCACGAGTTAACTAATCTTTTGGGTGAAGCCGTTAAAGGATGTATCAGCTGTAAAATCCCTAAAAGCTACCTAATTGGTTGGATTGAGCTAAAATCACGTCTGATCGATTTTTAACCACGAAATTGAACTCGATTTCGGGAATCGAATTTTAAGCGCGTCATAATTCTTATTTTTAGGATCCTGTCTCATTGCTCGTCAATTTATTGACGAGTCCGAAATTTCAATAAAGAAATTATCGGAAGAAAAGTTGAAGACCAAAAAGAAAATAGAAAGGAAAAGGAAAAGAGAAAAGGAAAATTGAGAGAGGCATTATGCATTTTCTTTTTTTCTTTTTCTCTCTCTCCCTTTTCTTTCTCTCTCTTTTCCTCTCCTTTTTCTCTTTTTTTCTCTTTCTCTCTCTCTTCTCTCCCCTTTTCTTCTGTGCGGAGAGCCACCCCACCGACTTCTCTCTTCTCTCTCCTCATTTTGACCGGTCAATCCTCATCGTCTCTCTCTCTCTTTTCTCTCTTATCTCTTCCTCTCTCTCATCTCTCTCCCTCGACACTTTCTTCCCCTTCCGTTCGAGCGAACTAGAAGTCGGAGGAAGACCGGAAGCTGCAGCTCCGTTGCCGCCCATCGCCGCCGCGCCGGAGTTGGACCGCCCGCACCCGCGACGCATGCCCGCGCACGCCGTGCGCTCCGTCCGTGTCCGTCGCCGCTGCCGCTCCTCCCTCCGCGCGATCCAGCCGCGACCCAGCCGCTGTTCGCCTCTGTCCAACCTCCGTCTAGCCACCTCCGGCCACCGCCCAGCCCGCCGGACCTCCCCCGCGTCCCCTCGCCCTCCGTCGGCCTTCCCTCGCCGCCCTAGCCGCCGAGCAGCCTCGGCCAGCCTCGTCCAACAAGCGGCTGAGTGGGTTTCCAGCACTTTCGAGCTCGTTTTGGGCCGTTTCTGGGCCCTGAACCCGAGCCGTGCTTTGGGAAGTTTCATTCCTCGCGTCGCCGCCGTCGAATTGATCCAATTTGCGCGCGATTTGGTGAGTAATCTCACTAATCTAGGATTAGTTGGCTAATTATGCTTAAGGTTGGTTTAAATTTAATTCATTATGTTTAGTTTTTTAGATTATAATAAATTAGCAATTATTAGCCAATTGTGATGCGAATTAGATAAATTGAATATGTAATTAGCAAGTAGACATGGTCTACTAATTATTGGAAGTGCCTCGGGATTTTTCCCGACCCTTAGTGGGCTCCAATTAGGCTTTTCGGGCCTAAGTGGAATTTTTAGTATTTAAATATTAATTTTCGGAATTAAATTAAATAATTATTTATTTTCCGAAAATTCAACTAAGATGGCCTAGAACCAAAAAATTATGCCGATGACCGTGGTGAAGTTCGTTTATTTAATTGGGCTTTATTTTAGCTAAATTGAATTTTTAGTATTAATTATTTAATTTTTGAAATTACTAAATTAATTAAGGGCCAATTCCATAAAAAAGCACGAACTTTAGGGTTTGGGACAAATCTGCCCGAACTTTATTTTGTCTCGAAAAAAGCACCAACTTTCACTCCTATCCCAAATATGACCCGCCGTTAACTCTCCTTCACGGTCATCCGTTAGGGTTGGTGCTCCGTTAGGGTTTCGGCCGACCAAATCCGTGGGTGGATCCGAAACGTCTCCCCCCCCCCTGCCTATCCTCCCTCCCTCCACACGAGAACGCCTCCCGAACCGAAGAACATCAATGGCTGGATCACCGACGACGAGAGGAGTCCGTCAATGGCCGCCGCCTCGTGATCTTCTCGTGGCCATCCTCCGTCCCGAGAGGGAATTCCGGGGAGCGGATTTCGATCAGCCGATTTGCCCCCGCCCGATGGCGCCCCGCCCGAAGATCCCGAAACCCTAGAACCCGGCTTCCTCTTCGAGTGGTACATCAACCCCACCTTCCCTCGCCCTTCTACGTCGCCGGAGGCTCCGGCGTCGCCCCCGCCCGGTCGCGCGCTCGCCGGCCTGCGATTCCGATTCCGATTCCGATTCGGGATCCGACGGTTCCGGCTTGGCCCGCAGCGTTGAAGACGCCGTCGGGTCGGACCCGAGCCGCCGCTGGTGGTGGTGCGGAATCGGGGCCGAGGATCGATCGGATCGGCGGGAATCGGTCTCGAATCCGCCCGACGCGCCGCGGGCGACGAGGCGGATCCGCCTGCGCTCGGGATTGCGAGTGGTGAGCATCGATTCGGATTCGGATTCGAGTATCTGGAATCCGAGAACGTGTGCTCGTTCGACTTGGAATCGCAGAGGAATTTGGCGGCGGCTTCGAGTGGGAGGAGGTGAGCGAGCAGGTGCACGATCGGGGACGAAGAAGAGGTGACGGTCTCGTCGGAGAATTTTACCGAGGAGTTAGAAGGGGGTTGTTGCTTCCGCTAAAGGGAAGTCACTGAAAAGGAAAAAGAGGAGATTGCTGGTTTTGGCGAGAGGGCGGAGGCGCGAGATAAGAGGGAGGCGATGGAGCAGCTCCTTCGCGAAATCCTCTTCATCGCTTCGCTTTGGGTTGGGGCGGAGGTCGGCTCCGTTAGGGTTTCGGCGGCCGATCCGCGGGCGGATCCGATTGTGAAGGAGAGTTAACGGCAGCCGATTTGGGACAAGAGTGAAAGTTGATGCTTTTTTTTCGAGACAAAAATAAAGTTCGGGCCAGATTTGTCCCAAACCCTAAAGTTCGTGCTTTTTTATGGAATTGGCCCAATTAATTAATTATTTTTCAGAAATTAAGATTTTGATGGCCGACGACCGAAATCTCGTGCTGATCGTCGTGGTGCAGTCCGTTTATTTGTTTGAGCTCCACGTTGCATGGAATTGAATAAATTGTGATATTTTAGGGATTTACCATAAACTGATTGGAATTGATTGAGATTGAATTGTTGATTGGTAAATGGCCAAGTATGTTATTCAGTATTTATAATACTTTGTTGAGTTGATTTAATTATTTGATTGAGAAATTGTTGGCATTGGTTGTCGATATTGAAAGTAAATTGGTAACCATTTGAAAGAGGACACGTGGGCTCGGTGAATTGGAATGTCACCTGAGAATGCACGTAAATTCAGTGGTTGAATATGTCACCTTGGCAAAAGGTCGCTTGAGAGAATGCACGTGGCTCGGAGACTCGGTATGTCGTCCCGGAGAATGCACGTGGCTCGGTGATAGAGTTTGGCATTTGAAAGGGCACGTGGCTCGGTGAATTGATGCATCACTTTGGTGAGATAGTACCTAAGAGAATGCACGTGGGCCTAGGCATCTAAAAAGGACACGTGACTCGGTGATCTGATGCGTCACTTTGGTAAGCGAGTACCTTAGAGAATGCACGTGGGTTCGGATTCGAATGGCATCTAAAAGGGCACGTGGCTCGGTGATCCGATGCGTCACTTTGGTAAGCGAGTACTTTAGAGAATGCACGTGGGCCCAGGCATTGTAAAAAGGACACGTGGCTCGGTGGCTTGATGTACCATCTTGGCGAAGAGGTGGCCTTAGAGAATGCACGTGGGTCCGAGGTTTGAGGCATGTGGCTCGGAGACTGAATGTCGTCCCGGAGAATGCACGTGGCCTAGCTTTTAAATATCCCATAGTGGGGATTGAATTGTATGACATGTAATCGGCTGATTCGATTTGTTTGAAGTGAATGGGTGTTTATTGTGAATTGTACTGACTTGCGGGTGGGATCTAAGGCCGAGTAAGTCATCTGCGCCCTGTGCGTGTTTAGGCAACCTTTAGTATAATGGTTTACTAATCGGGCTTAGTGGGGTAGAACTCGCTGAGACGTAGTCTCATCCCAGTTTGGGGAAACCATTTCAGGACCCCGCTGAAGCGCTGAGAAGGAGGAATCCGAGAAGGAGAACTCAGAGGTGAGATCTGAAGAGAAGGATTTTTGGAAGAATAAGGTAGTTCCGAGAGGGGCCTTGAGTACGGTCTGGATGGATTGAGATCCTATTTTCTTTTGAGATCTCCTTTTTGATGTGAATAGTTATGAAGTGATTTGTGGTTTGTATAAAAGTTTGGTTATAAATTTCAATATGAAAAATATTGCCCTACTTTTTTATCCCATCGTTTTATTGTCTGGGATTTTAACCGCTTCCCGCATGTGCTTAAAAATGAAAGGGTCGGCGATACATTGTCCTGGGATATCGCATTATAAAATCAACCAAGAGAGATGGATGTGTGCGTGTCTCGAGGATCGGGGGTGACATCCGGTTTAAGTGGTATCGGAGCGAACTTGAAGATTGGAGTGATAAGGAGCGATGACCATGGGATAGTTAGTAAGAAAGGCCTTTAAATTCATGCTGGTGCCTCGTCTCGTGTTAGTTGAGTGCTAAAATTGTTTGTAGTTTGGATCGCTTTGTTTCTAATTCGGGGTTGAATTGGAAACAGTGTGTTAGTTGAGTAAAGCTACACCATGAGTGATCAGGCCGAGAACTCCCGCAAAGAGGACCGGTAGGGCCATTATTCGGTAGAGCTCCGACTCGTGTCGGAACCCGAGGCGACGTGATCGAGCGCCAGACAGCTAGCGCGAGTGGAGTGAATCCACCTATTGTAGATGTCGGGGTAGTAGCCCCTAATGATCCTGGGTGGATGGGATCTTGCGTGTTCTGAAGTAATGGGCAATAGAATGGATCAAAAACTGCTACCGTTGAAGGCGCGGCCAGCCGTTGCAACCGCCGCGTCGCCGCCACCGGAGTTGCCCCGTAGTCGCACCTTCGCTGCGCCCGCAGCCGCACCTTCCGCCGCGCCCGCAGTCCGCACTCCGCCGTTGCTCCAACCGTGAATGTTGAGAATCCACCGGAGATAGTGGTCGCCGCAAGACCAATCCATAAGTTGGTGGAGCATTTCCTAAAGTTAAATCTGCCGTTGTTTGCCGGGTCTAGAGATCCTGAAGCTGCTTCTTCATGGATTCAGAAGCTTGAGAAAGCGTTTGCACTGCTGATGTGCAACGAGGCTGAGAAGGTAATGTTAGCAACTTACCAACCGGAGGGAGTTGCGAGACTTGTGGATGACTACCCGTGAAATGATCTTTCCGTAAGGTGCCGTTTGACTCGGAACACTTTCCGCGAAGCCTTCAATGATAAGTTTTTCTCTCGAGATCGCCAGAGAGGTGAAGATGGTTGAATTTCAACATCTTCGTTGAGGTTCCCTATCTGTTGATGAGTATGAGGCGAAGTTCGCCGAACTTTCGCGATATGCCCCCGAGTTAATTGAGAACCCCGTGAACCGAGCGAGGAGGTTCAAAGATGGATTCGGACAGATTTGAGAAGTGCCTTAGTCCTTTTCCGGATCTCGAAGACTTATAACGACATATATCGGAGAGCTCAAAAGATTGAGAAAGATCAAAACGATAAAGTTGTTTCATCTCGGATCGAGGTTTAGCTCTCATAGAGACAACATCCGCCAAGGAAAGAGGCCGATGTTTGGAAATAGATTCCAAAGCCCGCCCAGCAAGAAGAGTGGATTTAATAGGTCAGGACATATTAGGAATGATGCATGTCGCTTGTGTGGAAGAAGACATGGGACAGCACCGTGCCCAGATTAGGGACGGGTGCAAGTTTTGAATGTGGCCAACAAGGCCACATGGCCAGATTTTGTCCTAAGAAGCAAAGAGGACAACCTCGCTTGCCGCCGCCACCACCGATGAGACAGATAGGAGGGTGTGCCCCTCGGGTACCGCAAGGAGGACAGCGAGACTTCCGGCTCGGGGCACCGTGTATGCGATTACCCAAGGTCGTGCGTAAGCTGCGCTGTCGTGATTACAAGTACGATCTTGCTCAACGACCAACCCGCTTATGCTTTGTTTGATTCGGAGCAACCTCGTTCCTTCATTGCCGAGCAATATGTTAGGATGCTAGGATTGAATCCCGTATTGTTGGAATCGGGCGATTCGCATATCTACACCATTGAAAGATAAAGTTATTGCTGCTTTGGGATGTTAGGGGTGCAAGTTAGAGATTGGTGAACGAGTGGGGAAAATTGACTTGTTAGTCCTAGCCATGTATGATTTTGATTTGATAATTGGCATGGACTGGCTCACCAATCAATGAGCTAAAATGGACTGCTATCGCAAGGCGATTCAGTTTGACCCATTAGGGGGTAAGAGCTTCGAGTTTGTTGGGAATCGAGGAGGACCTTCGATTTCCTTAATCTCGTCGCCGGAAGCAGCTCGTTTGTTAGATGAGGGTTGTCGAGGGTACTTAGCAACTGTCATGGATATGATAGTTGAAGAGCTGAAAATGGAAGATATTGCAGTGGTACAGAGTTTCCGAGATGTCTTTCCAAAAGAAATGCTAGGTTACCGCCAAAAAGGGAGATTGAATTTGTAATTAAGCTAGCACCGAGACACCGATCTTAAAGGCACCTTACCGAATGGCGTTATCTGAGTTGAAGGAACCGAAGGTGCGATGCAAGAGTTACTGGATAAAGGATTTATTCATCCTAGTGCATCGCCTTGGGGAGCACCGCGCTTCGTTTGTTAAGAAGAAAGATGGTTCGTTGCATTTGTGCATCGACTATCGGCAGCTCAATCGTAACAATCAAGAACAAGTATCCATTGCCGAGATAGATGACTTGTTTCATCAACTCGTAGGAGCGTCAATATTCTCGAAAATCGATTTGAGGATAGGATATCATCAGCCGAGGATTCGGAAAGAGGATATTCTAAGTCAGCATTTCGTACTGGTATGGTCATTACGAGTTTACAATGATGCCGTTCGGATTGACGAATGCTCCAGCTGCATTTATGGATTTGATGAATAGAGTGTTCAAGGAATATCTAGATCAATTTGTGATCGTGTTCATTGATGATATCCTGGTCTATTCGAGAAGTAATGAAGAGCATGAGAATCATCTGAGATTAGTGCTTTAGACGTTAAGAACACATCGCCTATATGCTAAGTTTAGCAAATGCGAGTTTTGGCTGACTCGTGTTGTGTTCTTAGGTCATGTGATTTCCGGAGAAGGAATCTCCGTCGACTCGAGCAAGATAGAAGCCGTGATCAAGTGGCCGAGACCGACATCGGTGACGAAGATCGAGAAGTTTTCTAGGGTTGTAGGTTATTACGATGGTTTGTGGAAGGCTTCTCATCGATAGCGTCGCCTCTGACAAAGCTCACGAAGAAAAATGAGAAATTCATATGGACAGATAAGTGCGAGTTGTAGTTTCCAAGAGCTGAAGGAAAAGTTGACTACCGCACCTGTGCTGACGATTCTATCTGGTCCTAGAGGATTCGAGATCTATAGTGATGCGTCATTTAAGGGATTGGGTTGCGTGCTGATGCAACATGGCAGAGTCGTTGCATACGCTTCCCGACGCTTGAGACCTCATGAATTGAATTATCCGATGCATGACTTAGAACTCGCAGCCATCATATTTGCGTTGAAGATTTGGAGGCACTACTTATGTGGGGAAAAGTTTCAGATCTTCACGGACCATCGTAGTCTCAAGTATTTGTTCTCTCGAAGGAGTTGAACATGAGACAACGGCGATGGATGGAATTGCTGAAAGATTACGACCGTGATATTCTATATCACCGGGAAAGGCGAACAAGGTCGCCGATGCATTGAGTCGGAAGTCTTTAGTGGCACGGATCCTAGTTAAGGAGTGGAACTTAATCGAGAGAGCTCGAGATTCGAATTCAAATTTGAGGTAGGCCACCTTTCAAGTTTTATGGCCACCCTCGTAATTGAGCCGGATGTCCAGTCGAGAATCAAGCAACTCCAACCAACAGATCCAGACGTACAGAGAATTCTCCAAGAGGATACTGACAAAAGAAAAGCTGATTTTCAAGTTTCTGATGATGAGGTACTGAGGCTTCGTGGACGTTTGGTTGTGCTCGGCGATGTAGAGCTTAGAGAAGAAATTTTATCGGAAGCACATTGTAGCAATTACGCGTTCATCCTGAAGTACTAAGATGTATCGAATTTGCGTCAACACTACCGGTGGTCGGGTATGAAGGTGGACATCGCCAAGCATGTGGCCAAGTGTTTGACTTGTCGTAGTAAAAGCCCAAAGACATTGCCAAGGAGGATTTTTGCAACCTCTCGCGATCCAATAGTGGAAATGGGAGCATATCACGATGGATTTCGTGACCGGACTACCAAGGAGTCAAAGGGGAAATGATTCGATTTGGGTAGTAGTCGATGTGTTGACAAAGTCGGCTCACTTCATTGCACTAAAGGACTCCGAGTCTTGATAGACACGCACCAGTTATACGTGCGGGTGGTTCGTATGCATGGAGTGTCAATGACGATAACATCTATAGAGACCCAAGGTTTACCGCCGCTTTTTTGGAAGAGCTTGCAGAGTGCTTTAGGTACAAAGCTTCAAAAGCATAAGATGGCATATCATCCTCGACGGGATGGCCAATGGAAAAGACAATTCAAACTCTTGAAGACATGCTAAGAGCGTGTGTAAATAGACTTCAAAAGAAGTCAGGGAAGATTAGCTTCATCTGGTGGAATTCGCCTACAATAATAGTTATCAGCAAAGCATCAAGATGGCTCCATTTGAAGCGTTGTATGGCGAGCATGCGTAACTCCGGGTGTTGAGATGAAGTCGGAGAAAGGAAGATAACAGGGCCGAGCTAGTTCAGCAATTAGTAGATGACGGGGCAAAGGGATCGAAGACAGACTAAAGATAATGCAGAGCAGGCAGAAAAGTTATGCAGATAAGCGCCGAAGGTTTTTGGAATTCCAAGTTGGTGATCACGTTTTTTCTGAAAGTGTCACCAATGAGGAGAACTTCGCGCTTTGGTAAGAAAGGCAAGCCGAGTCCGAGGTATGTAGGCCCGTTTGAGATTCTGAAAGAATCGGAAACCTAGCATATCGTCTTGTGTTGCTGCCAAGATTGGCGCAAGTGCATGACGTCTTTCACGTGTTGATGTTAAGGAAGTACGAGCTCGACCCTAACCCACGGCTCAATTTCGAGGAATTGGACGTGGATGACCGTGTGTCATACGTTGAAAGCCCGGTTCAAATTGTCGATCGAAAGAGCAAGTTCTGTGTACAAAGACCATCCCGTTGGTCAAAGTGGTCTAGCAACACCACGGCATTGAAGGAGCGACTTGGGAGATCAAGAATCGATGAGACGTTTGTACCTCGCCTTTTTGAACAAAGTGTAATGGTTTAAATTTCGAGGACGAAATTTTTATAAGAGGGGAAGAGTTGTGACATCCTGAAATTCGACCCTATTTCGATAAAGTGAAATGGGCATTTCGTTGACGTGCCTATGGCCCTTTTTCTCTGAGCTAATCACTCACGAGTTAACTAACTTATTGGGTGAAGCCGTTAAGGGATGTCGCCTGTAAAATCCCTAAAAGCTTTACCTAATTGGTTGGATTGAGCTAAAATCACGTCCGATCAATTTTTAACCATGAAATTGAACTCGATTTCGGGAATCGAATTTTAAGCACGTCATAATTCTTATTTTTAGGATCTGTCTCATCGCTCGTCAATTTATTGACGGGTCCGAAATTTCAATAAAGAAATTATCTGAGAAAATTGAAGACCAAAAGAAAATAGAAAGGAAAAGGAAAAGAGAAAAGGAAAATTGAGAGAAAGGCATTATGCATTTTCTTTTTTCTTTTTCTCTCTCCCCTTTTCTTTCTCTCTTTTCCTCTCCTTTTTCTCTTTTTTTTTTTTTCTCTTTCTCTCTCTTTCTCTCTCCTTTTCTTCCGTGCGACAGCCCCCCAACCGACTTCTCTCTCCTCTCTCCTCATTTTGACTAGTCAATCTGCTCCTCTCCCTCTCTCTTTTCTCTCTTACCTCTTCCTCTCTCATCTCTCTCCCTCGACACTTTCTTCCCCTTCCGTTCGAGCAAAAACCGAAGCCGGAGGAAGACTAGAAGCTGCAGCTTCGTCGCCGCCGTCGCCGCGCGTCGGAGCCGGACCGCCCGCACCTACGACGCACGCCCACGCATGCCGTGCGCTCCGCCCGTGTCCGTCGCCACGCCGCTCCTCCTCCCTGCGCGATCCAGCCACAACCCGCCGCTATTCGCCTCTGTCCAGCCTTCGTCCGCCACTCCGCCATCGCCCGCCCCGCCGGACCTCCCCGCGTCCCCCTCGCCTCCGCCGGCCTTCCCTCGCCGCCCTAGCCGCCGGAGCAGCCTAGCGGCCTCGTCCAGCAAGCGGCCGAGTGGGTTTCCAGCACTTTCGGGCTCGTTTTGGGCCGTTTCCCGGCCCCGAACCCAAGCCGTGCTTTGGGAAGTTTCGTTCGCGTCGCCGTCGTCGGATTGATCCGACGGCGCGTCGTCAATGCGGCTACGTGATATTCGCCAGCAGCTATGCTGGACTACCTTGAGGAAGAACTTGACAAGCTGAAAGACGCGAGTCAAAGGGTGCAGGATGAGGTCGATGTATTTGGAAACAACATGAAGCCGATTCAATCCGACGTCAAAGAAATGGGTGGAAAAAGCGAAGACCGTCATCAACAAGGCTACCGTGCTGAAAAACGATGGAAGAGCCGAAAAAACTTGCTTCTGCGGCAGGCTTCCCAACCTGAAGGCGCGTTATTGTCTTAGCAAAGAGGCGAGGAGGACGGCCAAGGAGATCCAGGCACTGATCCTGCAGTGTCATTTTTGCAAGGTTGCGTACGAGAATCCTCCACCGGGCTTGCTGGCGGTGCGCACGAGGTAATTCGTCGGCCGGTGATGGGAGTGACACTGTCTCTGATTCGCGAACTTCCATCTTCAGGGCATCATGAAAGCTCTGGATGATGAGAAGCACAAAGTGATTAGGGTCTACGGGCCTGGCGGCGTGGGAAAGACTACGCTGTTGGAAGGAAATCGAGAAGAAACTCAAGAAAGAGGGAGACCGTTTCCAAATGATTGTCAAAGCGACAGTCTCGCGGACTCCAGACTTGACGAAAATCACATACGACATCGCTTATGGCTTGAGTCTAAATCTGAAGGACGTGCCGAGCGAAGACGGAAGAAAAGATCTTCTGTCCAAGAGACTAAAAGGACTTGAATGAGAAGGTTCTCATAATATTGGATGACCTGTGGGGGCACTTGATTTGAAGGCGGTTGGAATTCCTTCGGGAGACGAGAGCGTGAAATGCAAATTGTTGCTCACTTCGAGAGATAAAAAGTGTGCTAGAGCAAAGATGCGTGCCGATAGAACATTTCATCTTAAAGTTTAAGCGACGAAGAAGCTTTCAGCCTATTTGAAAGGATGGTCGGCGACAAGCTCAAAGCCGATGAGGAACTGAAAGCAAAGGCGGCTCAAGTGGTAAGGAAGCTTGCAGGTTTGCCCCTTTGATTACCTCCGTTGCAAGCACCTTAAAATGTAGCAATGTGTCCACGTGGGAAAGCATGTTAATAAAAGTAGAAGACCCAAATAACGAGAGAATAGTGAAGTGGAGTTACGACCATTTGCAGTATGAGGACGCCAAGTGCTTATTCTTGCTTTGTGGTCTTATTGGTGGACCATTGAAGTCGAACTTTTTTGCTGGGGCTAGGCATGGGTTTGGGCTTGTTTGAGGGATATAACGAAAGAGTACAATATTCAAGGAATAGGTTGAATGAGATGCCCGATAGCCTCCATTCCTTTTGTTTGTTACAAAGATGGTGGCGATGGCAAGAAAAATGTGACCATACATGATCTTTACAGCGAGGTGGTTTTTCACGCATTTGGAGGTCAGAATTCTTTAATGATGAACAGCAATTATGGCCCATGGTCAAAGGAAAAGCTTGAGAAATGTTGGCTATACGCCTAGCTTGTGTTGACAAAGATAGGCTTCTGATAAACTAATGACGTGTCAGTTTCCTGACTTGAAGATACTCATGTTGTCTCAACCAAAAGGCTGGAGTTGGATGCAAGAACACGAACATGAAGTGAGATTGCTCTGGACTACCAGATTTCACATACATGAAGGAGCTCCGTGTCTATATTTTCGCTCTATGCTTATCGACAGTTACCGGATTGGAATCTGAGAACCTCCACTCTTTATACTTACAGCATTGCAGTGTGGAGGATGTGGCCATTTTTGGCAAGCTCAGCATTGCAGATTCTCAACTTTATGTGGTCCACAATTTCTAGGCTACCTAAAAGAAATGGGGGAACTTACAAATTTGAGATTGTTGAATCTAAGCAACTGCAAAAGCTTCAAAGAGTCGAGCCTGTTGTCCTAGAACGCTTAATCAAACTAGAAGAGTTACATATGAAGGGAAGCTTTAATCGATGGATGGGCAAAAATGAAAAACCATCGGAATTGTGTAATGCTGGAGGCTTGCCGAGTTGGGAGCATGACAAAGCTAAATTCTTTGGAAATATCGATTCGTGATCCTATCATACTCTTGGAGGTTGATGACCTGCCATTTGAGAACTTGACTAGATTTTGGATCAACATTGGAAATGCTGAAGGAAGGGAATTTAAAGGTTTGAGAACCATGAAGATCAAATTGGAAGGGCATGATGGTATTCTTTCAAAAATGGGTCCTAAAAACTCTCCGTAAAGACTCAATACTTGCTTTTGACGGATTAGGAGTTCGAGAATGCTCACAAGTTGCATTCGAGATTTCCACAACTGAAGCATCTCGACATTTGAGGATAGGCCATCAAGTATATTGCCGTTCATCCAATAGTGCTTTTACGATTTTAGAGTCTTTGTTCCTCAACAATCTTATCAATCTGGAGAAGATATACCACTGCCACATCGCCGCAAAGTGCTTCAGCAAACTAAAAGCTTTGAGAGTCAAGGTGCAACCAATTGAAATACGGTGTCTTTCACAAATGCAAAATCTTGTACAGTTAGAAGAGATTAAAGTATGGAAATGTGACTCAATGCAAGCCATTGCAAGAAAATATATAGTCCCTACCGATTACAAAGTTGAGTTGCCTTACCTCCGTCGTGGATTTGGCTAAGCTACCAAATATGATGAGTTTTTGCACAAGAGCTGAGATAACTTCGGAAGGTGCTCCAATTCCAGGTAACTTCTTCATTTTCTCCCGTGTCAATTTGTCTTATTGAGAGGGTATAAGTTTCATTCACATACTACACATTTTCATTCATTCAACTATAGGTAGAGGGAAGCCTCTTTCTATGACTGTTTTTTTTTCTATTTTTTATATTTTTTTCTATTTTAGATAATTGCACTAATTAATTGGGTTCAAGGGTTTCTACTATGACTAATTTATTACTCATGTCACATTTTTAATGAGTAGAAGAAATGTGTATTGAACGAACGAACCTTCGATGAATGAAACGAAATTGAATATTTTCAAAATGAATAAAGCAACCTCACGAGATTAAATAAACCAAAGGCGAACGAAGAGTCACATAACAAAGAAAGTCCACGTGGTTCATGTCCCAACTTCATGCAAGTTGGAACCGATTCCCACATATCATGCCATCATAACCGTGTCAACGTCAACTAGTTTGGGGATTTTTCCTTCTTCATTTTCTCGGGCTCGATGGAAGATCTTAAGCTTTCTCCATCCAATTGAGTTTTAAATATTTTATACTGATCGATTAAGTTTTCTTCAACATTTTTAAAGCAATAATAAGCCCATTCATACTTTTTGGGTCCATTCATATTCTTTTTAGGGCGGGGGTTGTGGATGGAGGAGGAGGAGGAGATGAAGGGACACAAAGCAAGTCACCACTACTTCGCATTTACAAAATACCTATTCATTCCTTCTTCGATAGAAAGGTAAACAGCCCTTCTTTTGAGATTTTACCCACAATAACCATAGATACTCGTTTGCTAGGGCGAGGTAACAATATCTTTTGAAGAATCTTATTTGGTTTTATTTGTTAAAATGTATTAACAATTTATAAGTACATTTATCAGTGAATATTAATTCTTCCACCACATTAGATTGGTGATTAGGATTTGCCTAAATTGTCAAATTTTTCACAATTGTAATCAACGCATGACTCTTATGAGCAGGTTAGTTTACCAAACTTGGAAGACTTAGAGCTTGACTCGGGTGGGATCCTTCAAAAGGATATGGCACGATGAACTTTCTTTTCTTTTGCAAATTAGCCACCATCGTTGTCAAGAATTGCTCCGACCTACTCCACATCTTTCCTTCGACAATCATAAGGGAATACCACCTGAAAAGTGTTGAGGTTAAAACTGTCCATCCTTGAAATCATTGTTTGATTGTAGATCCTTGGTTCAAATACGAAACAAGCTATGGTGTTGCTCCCGAATTGTTTAGCATCAACGTTGAAAGCTGTCCCTCCCTAGAATCGTTGTTTAATTGTGGGTTGCTTGATTCAAATGCGGAACAGAAATTATATTGCTCCCAAATTGGAAGAGCTGAGAGTGAGTGGAGCAAAAAGTTGAGAAATGTGGTCATAAGCCACTCCCAAATAGTTTTGGGTTTTCCTAGTCTTGAAATTGTTAGTGTTGAGAATTGCTCGACCCGAGATATCTCTTTTCTAAATTATATGGCCACAAACTTTGGTGAAACTTGAGAGGCTAGAAATTATTAAATGCAAACGGATGAAGGAAGTGATTCTCAAGAAAGAAGTTGGTTTGATCGGAGAAGTATGATGAGTTTCCCTTGCTTAAAATATCTAAGAATTGTGGGGTGCTGTAACTTTTGGGCGTTCATACGAGTCCCACAAGTGTCAAGAGGCAGCTAGGTGAGACGGCCCGAAGAAAATGATGAATCGCCACAACCGCTGTTCAATGAGATGGTTCGTTCTATTATTTATTGTGATCATTTGGATCCTCACATTATCATGTTTTATAATGAAGAACATAATAAATTTGTCTTACTTATCCTCCTTTCTCACATTATCCTCGTGTAGGTCACATTTCCCAATATAAGAAGTCTAGATATTGAAGGCATTCCATGCAAAGAGCTATGGAACAACCATGTTCTCATCGATTCCGCTATTGTTCTCATCGATTCCTTTTTGGAAAGTGTCGAGGTTAAAACTGTCCATCTTTGAAATCATTGTTTGATTGTGGTCCTTGGTTCAAATACGGAACAAACAACAGTATTGCTTCCGGAATGGTAAGCATCGACGTTGAAAAGCTGTCCCTCCACTGGAATCGTTGTTTAATTGTGGATTCCTTGATTCAAATGCGGAACACAAAATTATATTGCTCCCCAAATTGGAAGAAGTGAGTGAGTGAAGCAAAAAGCTAGAAACATGGTCATGAGCCACTCCATATAGTTTTGGGTTTTCCTAGTCTTGAAACTATTAAAGTTGAGAATTGTTACGATCTCGAGATATCTCTTCCCTAATTATACATTACAACTTTGTGAAACTTGAGAGGCTAGAAATTAGTAAATGCCGAACAGATGAAGGAAGTGATTCTTGACAAAGAAGTTGGTCGATCGAAGGCAGAAGTGATGAGCTTCCCTTTGCTTAAAATATCTAAGAATTGTGAGGTGCTGTAACTTTGGAGCATTCATCCTAAGTCCCACAAGTGTCAAGAGGCAGCTAGGCGGACAGCTTGAAGAAAATGATGAATCACCACAACGTTGTTCAATGAGATGGTTTGTTTCTATTCTTTATTACGTTAATTTGTATCCTCGTATTATCATGTTTATAATGAAGAACATAATAAATTTGTCCTACTTATCCTCCTTTTTCTCACATTATCCTAAATGTAGGTCACATTTCCAAATATAAGAAGTCTAGATATTGAAGGCATTCCATGCAAAGAGCATGGAACAAACCATGTTCTACCAATTTTGTTGTTTGTTCCTACATTCCTTTTGAAGTGTCAGTTAAAACTGTCCATCCTTGAAATCATTGTTTGATTGTGGGCCCTGGATTCAAATACGGAACAAACAACGGTATTGCTTCCCCGGGTTGGCAAGCATCAACGTTGAAAGCCGTCCCTCCACGGAATCATTGTTTAATTGTGGGTCCTTTGATTCAAATGCAGAACACAAATTATATTGCTCCCCAAATTGGAAAAAGTGAGAGTGAGTGAAGCAAAAAAGTTGAGACACGTGGTCATGAGTCACTCCCAAATAGTTTTGGGTTTCCTAGTCTTGAGACCTAGTTGAGAATTGCTTTGACTTGAGATATCTTTCCCCAATTATACAGCCACAACTTTGGTGAAACTTGAGACGCTAAAAATTGCTAAATGTGAACATATGAAGGAAGTGATTTTGGAGAAAGAAGTTGGTCGATCAAAGGTAGAAGTGATGAGTTTCCCTTGCTTAAGTGAATTAATACTTAAAGGGCTTGATAACTTTGATTAGTTTCGGTTCGAGAAGTTGTTCATATTATTTTTCCTCCTTAAGAAATCTAAGAATTTTGGGTTGCTGTAACTTTGGAGCATTCATCCCAAGTCCCACAAGTGTCAAGAGGCAGCTAGGCAAGACAGCCGAAGAATTTGATGAATCGCTACAACCATTTTCAATGAGATAGTTCGTTCTATCATTTACGGTGATCATTTGTATTCTCGCATTATCATGTTTTATAATGAAGAATGTATTGAATTTGTTCTACTTATCTTCCTTTCTCACGTTATCCACATGCGGGTTACATTTCCTAATATAACAAGTCTGAAAATTGATGGCCTTCAATGCAAAGAGCTATGGAACAATCAAATTCCCATGATTCCTTTTCTAGAAGTTGAATTTCTCAAATTGAATAAGCTCTTGTGATAATCTTCAACATATTGCCTCTTCTTATATGTGGAAGAAGCTGCAGCATTGTCTCAAGGAACTTGAAGTGGTTTCATGCCGTTTGATCGAGATCATATACGATGGTCATGGGACGGATAATGAGTGGTGAATTGGGGAGGCTGGTTTTGCATGATCTTGAAAACTTGAGATGCATTTGGCGGTCGACAGTCTCCCAACCATCCGTTCCCAAATTTGAGAGATGTAAAGGCCGTGAGGTGCCACCGTTTGGAAATGCTTTTCCCTATCTTCACGGCGAAATTTCTCAAGCAAATCGAAGAGTTGATGGTGGAGTCATGTGAAGATATGGAAATAATTATTGGTCATGAAAAATGGGAAGAAGAGATCGGCACCACAATCACCTTCTCTGAGTTAATTGTTCTTAGACTTCTTAAGTTGCCGAAATTTAGGGGCTTCTTACCTAAGAAATACTCTCTAAAATTCTCGTGCTCTGAGGACTTCCATCCTTGCGAGTCTTGAGTATAGAAAGCTGTGGAGCAGAGCCGGACCAAGTCCTTGGTGACTGGCTGGACCAAATGCAACGAGAATTGTGCATGCTCGAAAGAATTGAGGTATTCCTTCAATATTTCATTTCTCAGTGAACCCACACGTACTCTACATCATGTGGCCCTCTCCTTCCTTTCTCTCTCTAGCTCTCTTCCTTACTCTCTTTCAACTAACGATTTGTCGATTCCCTTTTATGCTCAGGAATAGTGCCCTCTGGAGTCCTTGATCTTCATTCCTTGTTCATTCTCCCTTTCCATCGCCTTCCATCGACCAACAGCCGCCATTAAGAGTCCATCGCTGGCCACCACACGACGTGGCACGCTGAGAAGGACGAAGGACAAAGAGCATTGCTCAATGGCTCTCGGTGATTTCGAATTGAATCCTTTCCTCTCACTTCGGTGCTGGCGTCACCGCTTCCCGATCACCACCTATTTCGCTGCCGCGGGAAGTTTTGTAATGCCAGGTGCTCGAACTTCGATCATGACTGCCTACTTCGACGACTCCATCTCCTTGATGTTGCTTCTGTTATCTCTTTGCTCATGTCTGATGTCAATCGCTATAGCTTATTCGTTCTTCGTTCAATTAAACCATATATGCTCTGTTTTCCATTCCTATTTGCTACTGTCTGTGTGCAAATCGACTGTGATTGAAGGCTTGTATTAATGATTTGAACTAGTGCTCCTCCACCTAAATTAATGTACCATCTGTTTGATGAAATTGTTGAACTAAATTTGTGTGTATTTTTATTCAGTTCTTGACCGAGATTCCCTTGATCTATTCTTGATCTATACAAGTGTATTTTAGTTTTTGTTCTGTTTCTTCATAAGAAAAACCATAGGTATTCAATTTTAAACTTTTTGGAATATGCTAGAACCTTGTCAATGCATGCTGATTCGCGACCGTTGTGTTGCGGCCCTGAACTGATGCGATTCTGCTCAAGCAAGCATGTGCAATGATATAAGATTTTGTGTTATGGTGGCTTTCATGTTCGTTTGGGAAAGAAATATGTCTCTACATAAATGATTTGGTGGGCTATTGAGTCCATCTTGAGACTAGTTTGGTTATGGCATCATATTTTTCATGCTAGGAAAGTAATATGGTGAATCTTATGCCAATTTTGTGAGAATTATAGTCATATGGCTTGTAGGAAGATATGGCTTCAGTTTCATGTCTATTAGTCATCAAACAATCCACGATCTGTGGTCGTGGTATGCTCTGTTACAATTCTGAACATATGCTGGAATTTTTGGAATGAGCATGAATCACCTGGATTTTGTCTTTGGTTTGGTTGCCTTTTTATTGCCCGTGGACAAATGATATCGCATGTGCAGATTAAATTGATGAGATGTGTGCTGATATTGCCACGAGAGTCTTGGCCTCATAGCTGATTTAGAGGACTCTGGTGTTAATTGAAAGGACGCCCGCCTCAGTTGGACTCCAACCATCACTTTCGAATCTTCTCTCCACCGATTGAGCTCTTCCCACTTCTTGGTCTAAGTCAATCCAAAAGTCATCCTCGCATTAAATGAATGTACAAATACTGCTCAGGAAGTGTTCGGACGAAGTGACCGAAAGACTTTATCCGTTATTCTGTCCGTTAATGGCCATTAGAATCAATGCTATAATAGTGAGGCTGTGCTCGCTGTCTTGAAAGTCGCTGAGTCGTCATCTCGAGCTCACGCCTCACCGCCACCAAATCATCAGGTCGTCTCTTCTCCAATTAAGCTTTGTTGTTGGTGTCGATTTGTTCTAGACTGGCCTCTCTTGATCTCTGTTCTGTTCCTTTTTATTTTATTTTTTTTTTTGCTCGCCTTTCGCTTGACTGCTTCATCGTCAGGCATTTTCTGCATACGTTGCGCGGGACAATCCTCATCACCAAATGTAATTAAGGTGTCAACAGTTTTGAATTTATTCTAATGTTTGAAGAAGAATTTCATGCCACTAAGAATGAAGTACAAAACCTATGTTTTTGTTGCGTCAAATCTTTAGCAACCAAAGGCCAGAGTTTTTTTTAAATCGATGGAGAAATGGACCAAAAAAGTGACAATTAGTTGAATAGAATCCGGGTAGGTGTTGATGATATATCAACCCATTTAAATGACTTTTGATTAACGGTGGATGCGTTATGAGATCAACGGTGGGAAAGCCCATCCTGGGAAAAGCTACAAGTTGGAGATATTGTGAAAGTGAGTAGTGCTTATGCTTTCGGACTGATTTTTTTTTTTTTTTTTGCTGTGATTTGTCATGTGTCTGTGTTTCTTCCGTGAAAGAACCTGTATATTATTGAAGTGAATCATTTGTGTGTGGAAGGGTGTCATCTTCTGAGTGTTATCTTTATGTTGGAACTTTTATGTTGGAATTGGCAATATCATGCAACACAGTTTTTACCATTTTGTGTTAGCTCTCCGATTTTATATGAGGTGATTATTACCTAGTGAGCTTCTTAAGACCATACTGCCTTCACTGTTTATTCCACAAATTCCTATATCTCTCTCCCGACATCCAAGTTTGTCTTCTGCGTTTAAGACTTTACTATGCTTGTCTTCTGCCTTCGAGAGATTTTGGTGCTTGGAAGAAGCCATTTGCTCTTCTTCTAATTCTGGGGAACGGTGACTAAGCATCAGGTGGCTCTAATTAGGATAAGGCGAGAGAAGTTAGTCTGAGATGATTTGGTCACATTGAACAAAGGTTTTTGGTGCTTCAACGAGAGGTAATCTGGGTATGAAGACTCGGTTGGAATGGAAGGAAGACCTAAAAGACGTGGAAAGAGATGGCAAAGATGTGGACCACAGAGGTTATATAAGAAAGAAGACAGAAAGTAGCTGACTTCACCTAGAGGGATAAGGCTTTTCTTGTTGTCGTTGTAGACATCCCTTGTAGGAGTGTAGCTTTGAAACCGAAAGGAACCTGCTATGAGAACCCTTTATTGTAGAGCGTAGTTTCTCCTAGAAGTGCAATAATGCTGCATTCTGTTGGCTGTACTCTTCAATAATGCTGCATTTGGCTGTTTCATGTATCAATAAATGTCATTAATTTTGACAATGGCTGATTCATATTCTGATTTCCTTTTTACTGTGGTGAAATTGTTCTCGCACCCGTTGCAGGTTAAACAGGATGACTCCTTCCCGCAGATCTGCTTTCTTGCTAGTACAAATGCTCATGGTGTCTGCTACTCTGAGGTTTAAGATCAGTCATTCTTGAATCTCGATGACCTGGTTGCATTCCATTGCTGTTATATATCTTTGTCATGTTTGGCTTTGCTTTTTCAAATTTTCAGACTGCAATTTTATGGAAACAACTATAAAAATCGGATGGCTTTGGAGAGGACATGGGATTATAATACCAGAGGAAGCATCGGGAATTCCAAGCTTTCTTTTGATTTCTCCGTTGAATTCTCTGTATTTCTACGGATTCCATGCCCATTCTTTTTTCTTTTACTATTAATATTTCCATATGACTTCATTAAATTTTATTTGTGACAAAAAGGACATATTTGGATTTATAAACACTAGGAGGGGAAGTGCCGAAAGATACTCATGATTATTAGTGTAGAGTCTATATTCGGTCCATGGTGTACAGTGGGATATCTATAATTACTATATTGAATAATACGAATAGTAAGGGAGACCAACCCCAACCTTCCAATCATCCTCTCTTGGATATCATTTGTACGGTCATTTATATGTTTCCGTGACCAATTTTCAAGCAAAATGTTTGTTGTTTTTTGCTATTTTTAGCTTTTTAAACTTTCAAGGATAAAGATCATGTTATTTTGTTGAAAATACTTTGGAAGTCTGAGATTACTAGACAAATATAAAACTTAAGTCAGTTGTTCACCGAACATTTGCCAAATGCGGACTGGTTGCAATTGTAATTTTGCCGTATAACCTCTTGCATACCACACTTTAAGAGCTCTTATGCACAACTTCATGCTATTAAAAAGGCTTTACTATTTTCACGGAAGGATTCGACAGTTGGCTCTGCTCTTCCTCTCTCACACACTGCAAATTTCACTTACCTTCTCAAAAGTTTCCTATACCTCCTGCTTTATTAGAATGGGGGTGGAATTATACTCTTTTTACCTTTAATCATGTTGGTAAAGATACTTTATCTCTTATCTGATGAATATTAACATCACATGAGGAGAATAGAGGAGGAAAGCCCTTTGTATGGATGAAAGAAAGACCCTGGACGTTAAATCAAGGCAACCAGTAGATAATCTGAAAATAGAAGGGAACTTAGTCGCTATTTACAAGAGAATCACTGTTTGGATATACAAGAGCCTAAAGGTTGAACTCTTAAATAAAGGCCGCAGGTTTCTAATACCCTCCAATATGTTTTTTTTTTTTCTGGAAAAGATCAACTATGCCACTTGGTGTAGGTTCCATATATTCACGTTTGAATCAATAAGCTCATCCCTTTCCTGTGCAAAGTCTGTGTGCACGAAGATTAAGTGGACATAGCTTGTTCATTGTCTTCAACTTTTGTAATATAGTAGTGGGAAGAGGGATTAAGCTTCATTCTTTTGGCTGGAAAGTTTCTGGTGGACATAGCTTCTAGTCTTTGACATATCTCCTCCTTTCCTTTCCTTTGCTTGCTTTTTTACAACTTCATGTTGTTCTGATTTATACTCCATATGATGAGCTCTGGGAACATTGATGGCTGTTGAGGATCTTCCTGATGGTGGTGTATATTTTTGAATGAAACATGAAGATGTGAATGACCTCTCTAACCCTCCTTTGATGTGCTGTACATGGACGTCTCATTCATTGTTATTTGGGTTGGTTGATTTTCTTATGCCAATAAATCTTGATGAAAAGCCATTTTATATGATCATTATTCTTCCCAGAATCCCTTTGGAAGCCAACAAAACAGCATTGATACTACTTCCAGTGCTTTGCTTTTTAAACCGCGAGGAACCAAATATGTTGGTGTTTCTAGTGATGGGGTTGGCATGCCTGGAATTTCCTTCCAAAATGACATGTATTTTTGTTACTTGTGAGACATAAGATCTGGAACTTTGCAGAGACCTGCTTGGAGCGCCAATGCTGGAATGCCGATGGATCAAATTATAGATTTTATGACCAGTTTCGGAATATTTGTGATGAAGCATTCTTTTGCTTGCTGTGTAGTAGATTAAACCACAAGCATTTGCCCTCTGGTTGGCTTTTTGTGAGGTCTAAGTAGCTATTGTCGTCTCTGCTTCTGTGAACTAAAATTAACATGCGCTCTGTTTACGCACTTGTACCAGCATAAACAATGGCTTCCTAGCATGGCACTAAACAATCATCATGTTCTCCGTATCTGCCTTACAGGGCTCACAGATTTACCTTCCAACAGAAAATGAAAAAAAAATCATGAAATTCTTTGGCTAATTGCAGGCGAAGTGCATTGTGAACAACCAAACAATTGTTGTACACGTTCTCTGGCAATCTTACATCAAAGCAAACTGTACCTCTCCCCAAATCAAATTCCGTTGTGGGTATGGTTGCTTTTCTGCTTGTTTATTGTCCTTTATTTATTTTTTGTAGGTCTTCATTTTTTTATTCATTGGGTTGTTGCAAAGTTTTTTGACGCATGAACCTCTTACTCAAGTTCTCTGCATCTCTTGCAAATATGTGCTTTTGTAGGAAATACGTTTGATCATTCAAGTAATGTGGATTTAATCTATTCTTCTGCTTCTAAATGTTATTTATGTTGATTTTTGGACTCTTCATTCACTAAACTGTGGCACCGTGGCATAACTTGTTCTCAGGGATGCAGTCTTAGGAACACTGAACATATTGTTGGTGCTGTCAATTTTACTGGTCATGAGACTAAGGTATGCTTCAGAAATCTCTGTTTGGTCCTTTGTTACTTTCCTTACTAGTGGAGATCTCTGATTAGATGAAACAGATTTAATTCTGCTGATGGGAAAATGGTATCTTTGTAATACAAATATGCACTGAATTGTGACAGGCATTCTCCACCTCTCTTGAGAACATTGACTTTATTAGGTCCATCTCTTTTTGGCGCTTGCAGGTTATGATGAACGCTGCGAATGTTTCCTTCCAAGAGGAGTACATTAGAGAGAAAACTGGACAAACTTATACTCACCCTTATTGCTACTCTCTTTTGTCAGGTGTGCCGTTGAGCCATTGGCAGTGTGGCTATCCTGCTACGGATTTCTCCAAATATGCTCCCGTTATTACATGAAATTACTTATTCTTAAAAGTTCGGAGAGTCAGTCTCTGAAATATAACATATTGAATCAGAATGCACTCTTAATGTCTTGTATTACAGTGAGTTCTAGCGATTATTAGCTGATACACAATCCCCAGGAGGAGCCAAATCTGTACACTCTTTACTGGAGGCGTTATTGCTTGCTCAATTCAGTCAGTCAAAATGAATAGAAATGGGCATCTTATACCTGCATTTTTTGTATGCTGGCCAAGCAAATATTGGTTTTCAATGTAAATGAAGTGTTGTGCCGATCTAATTGCTTTCACATACGCTGTGTGAATACTCGTCTACTTTCAAGTTCTTTCCACAGATAAGATTCTGCAACCATGAAGAGATTAAAAAGCAACATTATCAATGTGGAATTCAATCTCTACTCAAAAACACTAAAGACTGCATAAAAAAGAAGAGTGACTTTCTAATGTAAGAACACTTTCCAAAGTTATACATATAACAGCCAATTGCAAATCTACCAGCATGGTATTAGCAGCTAAAACTTACTTGCTTTGCAGCTAAAACATATTCTCCAGTTGCATCTTGTAAAGGCAAGCCAAAAGAAAGAAACTATTAGAGGTCAAAATTTGTGTCGAAAAAAAAAATAGAAAACTTCTTATACTGTAAACATTCATTAAGCCGAACAAAGAAAAGTAGGAAAATCCTTCACGATTGTGCACCATTGATAAAAGGATGATCCTTACTTACTAGTGGCCCAACAAATCGATAGTGGTGGAAGCCACGAGGCGAGCAAAATTTCCCCAGCCGGTAGTACTCGATCATCTCGAAAACCATAAAGACATTTCCATGTTTTAGCAATGCTTAATTACATGAGGTATGGTCTAGCTCCATCGTCTTCAGAAGGATCGCTCGGGCTGAACACATCGTGGTCCTTCACGTAAGCGCTCATGTTGCAAGGGTTTCTTATAGGTGGGGATTATTGACACATGAATTGTACCAACAATGAAACAATAAAAAGAAGAATAACAATAATCATAAAACTTTTGTAGACACTTGGAAATTGGATCGAGTACACTGTTTGTTGTAATCGGAACATCAATGTAAAGAAGATGATAACAACTATATAATATTCTTCTTTTATGTAAACTTACAACTTTTGGAGAAGAATAAAATAAGATATCATTGAAAAATAACATAAAATTGGAGGTGAGGTACGGATAACTGAATCTCCTTAAGGCGATTAGTTCTTGCCAATGGTGCTCCGCAAATTCGAACTATGCCTCCCAAGATACAACACTGAACTGTTTGGATTAGCACTATGCAAAGGACTCTGTCAAACCGTTCAATTAAACCTCAAAGACACTAAAAAACAAAAGGGTTTGAAACATATATCAAAGGTCTTTGGAATCAAGTCAAAAGACCAAAAACAACACTCATGAAGCTCTATACTCATATCTGGCCCATAGAGAATTTAAGTTCATGTACTAAAGAGATACATGAATTAAATTGACGCGTGTATCAACGGTAGACCGCGAATAAACAGAATACAGTGAATAAGAGATTCAGTAGCATTCAAAGATACGAATTCAAGATATTCATGAACTCAATAAATACAGAACTAAACGACATATGAATCTGGAAAATTGGCGAATTCAATATACGTGAACATAAAACTATAGGAACTTCATGAATCCAAAAGAGATACGTGAGCAAAAAATATATCTTATTTATTGGAGCTCTCAGTTGATCCATTAACCATAATTATAACCATAATTACAACAGACACAACAGCCGATTTTCCCTCTCTCTTGAATTCGGTTATGACAGCAATAGCCAAAGGGACATTTTCGTTGTTTTAAATCAGGCACTTTCGTCATTTGATGAGGAAGTTCTCGATTCTGCTTCGCGTCCGTAGCCTTTACCGTCCTCCCTAGCTTCACCGTTGGCCGCTGGCTCCACCGGAAGCCGCCGCGGCCTTCGTCTCCGACCACGGCAGATGCACGAAGGAAGGCACAACACACGCACAAGAAACAAAGCTTGATCCTGGAATCCAAAGTTCATTGTCGTTGATTCGAGGTTCGTCGGAGGTGAATGGACGTCGATTTCACTATTCATGACTTCGATTGCGGTTCGGTGTCGTCTGGTTGCAGTTCCGATCGCGTGCTGTTCTGACCACGAGGTGATGCGTTCTTTCGCTACAGTGATCGGCGGAAGCTTGCGGTAGATTCGAATCGCATGGAAAAGGACGCCCTGTCTCAGTCGACTCCAACCATCGCGTACGAATCTTCTCTCCACCGATTGAGCTCTTCACCTTCTTGCTCTAGTCCAAGCCCAAGAGTCGTCCTCGCGTCGAATGAATATACGGATACTGCTCGGGAAGTGTTCAATGAAATGACTAAAGGAATCCATCCGTTATTCTGTCCTGTTGGTGGCCGTTAGAATCAATGCTATAATAGTGAGGCTGTGCTTTCGCGCCGTCCTCGTCACCAAATCATCAGGTCGTCTCTTCTCGATTAAGCCTCGTTATTGGTGTCGATTTGTTCTAGACTCGTCTCTTTGATCTCTGTTCTGTTTTTTTTTTTTTTTCTTTCTTTCCTCGCCTTTCACTTGACTGCTTCGTCGTCAGACATTTGCTGTGTCGTCACGCCGAGACACTTGTCATCACCAAAAGCCAGAAGCGGGATTGGGACGGTAGAAGCCAGGAGATGCAGTCGTGATTGCTGGATAATTCCGCTTGCGTAGCTCACTGCATCAGAGGGTCGAGTCGACTAAAACTTTCCACAAAGAACAATAATCATTGATGCGTCTCATGTAATGGTAATCATTGATGTGCCATTTGATACTAGCAACATCATCTAAAAGCAGTTTCGCCTGGACAGCAAATCAACTGAATAAGAAGGAAGCAACTGGAATGACATCAGCTGGAGCTTGAATTCATGGTAACGAGCAGCAGCGGCAATGTCTACATCCGACGCTGAAGGTCTTCTGGTAGAGACATTGCTAGCCGAAGACAACGAACGTGACTTGGAATTTCTGTCTACTCCAAGCTCAGTGTCAAGGCAGAAGGCCAGGCCAGGCCAGGCTAAGGGAAAAGGTCGAAAGGTGGAGTAATGGGGCTGGGTGGATTTGGGCTGTGGGATCAAATCAATGGGTTGCTCTTGTGGGCCGTGCCAGTTGGACCAACTTGGTCTTTTCTATTTGTTATTTATTTTTATCTTTTTATTACTCCTTTTCTTTTGTTCTTTGTACTTCCATTCATTGTTTTTATGCTCATATTTTTCAGAAAAACGTATGCTTAATTTTTCGATTAAAATTCAGGTGTCGACAGTTTTGAATATATTTACCCTAATATTTAAAGAAGAATATCATGCCATCGTTAACAAAGTGCAAGATGTTGTATGTTTTTGCTGCGTCAATCTTTTTACTTCCCAAAAAGCTAGAGTAGTTTTATTGATCGATGGAAAAAATAGCTAAAAATGGGACAACCCAATCAATAGGAATCGGATATGTGTTGATGAAATATCAACTCATTTAAAATGACTTAATTGATGACTTGGATTCATATGGACCCGATTTCCATTCTTGCCCCATTTGGCAGTTGAAGTCCTAGAATATCACGATGGAAGATTAAACAAAGATCAGTACAGGAAAAGAGAAAGAGATGGTTTTCTTTCATTGAAAATGATTCCTTCGTGTTTTATGTTTCCTGTTTGATTCTTTTTCAATTTATTTAAAGTTCTCAAAGTGAAGAAATGATTAAACATGGCAAAGAGTTTAGAAAAAGCAAAATAAATGAATAAATATGTTGAGAATAACATAGTTTAAATAAAACCAATTTTTATAAAATTTCACCAAAAATCAACCGTGATTGATCAAGTGGTCCAAGATTTGATTTGCAAGTCAAAGGTCACAAATTTGATTTCCCAATCTATTAACCATTTTGGGATAATTATGCAAATAACTTGGCATAATTAATTTAAACAATATTTGGTGGCGAATGCCTTCACCCGTTGGTTGGCCAAAGATTGTTGCGGGGTTGGAGAAACTCCAAATAGGATGTCCAGCAAAACATTTGAGTCGTCGGTGATGCCCTTCAATGATAGGCTGTGACTGTACTTTGACGAGTTTCCATTTCCATGATGACTTTGAGAGACTTCCCCCACACAGAATCGTAATTTAAAAAAAAAAAAAATCTTTTTTTGACAGTAATGATGATGATAGTCAATTTTGTCTCCATCAAATTTCATTTGCTCTTTTTTTTTTTTTTTTTTTTTTATGATGAGGACCATCAAAGATCATCCTTAGGGAATTACTTCTGCTCGATAACGCCGATAACACCGATTAGCCGCCTGCAGTTCGCCATTTAGTACCCTCAGGGGCTGGCACAATGCCCACCCCTAGACTCCACACTAGAAGTTACAAACATTCGGAGATTCGGGCTCGTTTTCTCGGCGATGAGGTAAGTAAAGCCCAACCATCATTCTCTGGGTGGCTCATTTGCTTCTTGTTTGTTTAGGGAATATAATGTTCTCTACTTTTATTTTTGTATTTTTTAGGTTCCCTCAAATGCTGAAAAAGAAAATTTGCTCGACGAGACTGAAAACATGGTAGCATTATTCTTGTAGTGTTTTGCACATGGCATAAAGGAGCAGTTCGAGAAACTAAAGAGGAACTAGGATTATTTTGGAAGTAAGATACTAATTACGATCCGGACAAAAGCTTCATGATGATCAAGCTGGAAATATTAGACCAGGACATCGTGAAACAACAAAGGAGGTTTGGCTTTTGAGGTAAAGTTTAATGTACTTTGATCAAGCCGTCCAGCTTTTGGGGAGACGTGCCTTCGCAAGAGACTCGCCTCAAATGGTTATAACAGCCTCTTGGAACATGTCATCTCGGCGATCATCGGTCCATTTCTTTCTGGTCAAATAATTCCGTGTCAATAGACACGTTGAAAAGGGGGCGGTAATTGCCCCAAGGAAGTCCAAGAAACATTGATGATAAGTTCCAAGAAGCTAGATTATGGGGAAAACAATTATTTCTCGATCGTGTTGTTTGGCTTTCGCTGGGTGTACAATGACATCACTTCCAATTAAAGTCCTTTTTCCTGTCTTGAATAAGTATAAACTTTGTTTGGGTTTTTTTTGATGATCCAGAAATTCGAAAGCCCAACAGCCGACTTTGGGAAGAGCACCCAGATTTGATTGTAGCCCACTCTGTTCACTCACACTACTGGTTAAGTCACCAAGTAATGCCGCTGAGGATTCGAACTTCGCATCTTTCAGTGAGGCATGCTTAAGTTAACCACACCACCGCAGTGGTGGTAACTTTGTTTGGTTTTAATTCTTACTTTTACTTAAAAAAAAAAAACTTTGTTTGGCTTTCTAGCATATGAAGTTTCCAATCCATGCCCGAAATTGTAACTATCAAGTATCAAGTCATTACGGTGAATTAAAGGTGGATGATAAGCTCCTATAGAGAATGATAGTGTAGAGTGTGGGACAACTGGACAGAACTCATATTTTGCAGGCAATGAGGGCCAAAGGTAATTTTAGTACAAAGAAATGGTGGAATGACCTTTCTGTTTTTAAATCAGCGGAGCATAGGATTTTGGGGACTTCTTTATTTTCAAAAATAATTTTGGATTCTTTAAGGTCAAGCATAATCAAATGGACACATTTATTTTTTAATGATCATGTAGATGTTACAAAATGATTAGATGATGCATTGTACAACTTGTGCCCGTTGCTAGTACTGAAAGGTACTCTAACGATGCATATGATACCAATGGAGTGAGCATGTCCTGATCCACTGGAAAGAAAATGAAAACAAGATGCTTTGGCCTTCCACCACTGCAAAACGGTCAACGTTGTCTTCCCCAAACTTTCTAAACATAGTATCCGTCATCCTTGTTGAGATGTCCATTCGCCTCATTAGCAGCCGACATCGATGTACTCGAGGCCTGTCCATTATAATTGGGGCTCATGTGGCCCGAGAGCACAGGTCGAACTGACCTAGCCCATTGGCCATCCCAAGTAAAATCTAACTAGGAAAGAACCTTATAATATTTTCTGAGAGTCGAGAATCCTTCCCTGAAAGCGTTGCCTACACCTTGTAGATATTTTTGTAGCTACAACCCATCTCATTCAAGTATATTTCATGTCCCATCTCGAAATGGTAGAGTCCAGAAGATGCGAATATATTATGGGCCCATTAAACTCGTCGTTTAAGGGAAGAAGGAACTCATTTTGCATTTCCCCTCTCTTTCCTCCCACATTTTGGAGGAAAATATCTTTGCAATGTGACCCACAATGCATCAAAGTCATCTTTTTGTAGCATAAATGAGATTGACATAACTCATCTCAGTCAAATATCTATCACACGTCCATTTCGAAATGACTGAGTCCAGAGATTGTAAATATATTCTGGGCCCATTGAACTCGTGTTTAAGGAAGAAGTTCTCATTTTGCATTTCCCTTCTCTTTCCCTCCCATTTTTTGGAGGAAAATCTCTTTACAACATGGCCCACAATGCATCCAACTCGTACTCCCCATCTGTCGTGGCATGAATGAGATTGACATAACCCGTCTCATTCAAACATCTGTCACATGTCCCATCTTGAAATGACGCAGTCCAGAAAAATATAAATATATTGTGGACCTATTGAACTCGTCGTTTATAGGAAGAAGGAACTCATTTTGCATTTCCCCTCTTTTCTCCCACTTTCCGGAGGAAATATCTTTACAACATGACCCATGATGCATCAAAGTCGTGCTGCCCATTCGCAGCAGGAATGAGTTTGACATAACACGAAGCTCTAATAATTGTCAAGTGACCGACGATGGCCAAAAAGCAAAAATTTAACTCTAGTCTCCAGCCTAGTTAACTCTTAATCTCATTGTGTTCCGTCTTCATCCTCCTCCTCTGCGTTTTTGAGAGAGAGAGCGGCATCAAAGCAACGATGGTGGCCAAAAAGGACTTGGAGTTTGGCAATGAGAAGCGTCGGCTTTTTTTGAATTGTCACGTTACTTATTTTTGCAGAGAATCTGAAAGAGTGCCATTATGTGGAGGGTATAGAAGAGAGATTAGATAGAGAGATTCGTATAATCCATAAAATAAGCTAACATTATCATGCATGCAACACTTAGATGGGGTTAATAATTCCCTTAACAGACACATCATTACATACAAATACAGTTCATATTCACTGGATCCATTCATGAGGTGTAATCAATCATATGGAATTGGATTTTTTTAGAACTATTGAAGAATGGTTTTGAGAGAGAAATGATGTTTTATAATTGGTAACTTCTATACAAAAATGAAAAATGCATCTTCCATGAACCTTCAATTTCTCTTGACGGAGTAGTGTATTTAGCTCAAAACCTAGCATATTCCATTTATTAAATAAGATTAAAAAATAAAAGAGTACTTTTGATGACATTTTTCTTGAAGTTAGCTATATGTTGCTAGGCCCATTGCAGACCTGTTACTCGCGAGATGTTTTTACAAAAAATCATACGAACCTCTTGATGAGAAAAGCATTTGGCCAAACTAGGTTGCGACCCTATAGTACAACAAGAGAAAAGCATTATTGTACTAAGTGGGACTCCATTATTGCCCAACTTTCGTAAAGCTGATACGTCAAGAACTCGTGAAGTGACTGGGATTCGAGTGCATTACTCCGGCTGCTGCTGATTGCTGGAGCCAAGCTAGCTCTCCTAATTTTTAGCTGGTGGGGACTGAAGTCAATTTCAGTACAAAAGAAATGGTGGAATGGGTCACTTGTTTCAATCAAGCGTAATCAGATGGAGGCACTTGCTCTTTCGGAGATTCTGTAGATGCTGCGTAAAAGATAATCAGATGACTCGCTGAAACACGAATACGGATACATAAGATAAACACAACCTAAAAAGGATAAAATTAAAATTAAATTATTTATTTATTTGGATATTCATGTTATCAACATATATATGGCCTCGCGATTTTTTATTTTTTTTTTCATTTACTAACACGCACATATATTATCACAAACGACATCCTTCGCAAGTGTTCTTGGTTAATGATCACGCGTTTCAAATCTGATGGATTTTTGCACTTGAATCTCAGCTTCTCCTACTTAGAACAACTTCGGGAGGCCATACCTGTCTTTTAGTAGACTAAGCCTTACGCGACATATGTAAGCGCCGGAACCTTGCATGCATCGACAAAGTACAAAATGGAGCCAAGGTTTGCAAAATCCAAAATATAAAAATAAAAAATTACATGGTAGTTAAGAGTTACCAAGGCTTTTGATGAAAAATAACATCATATTGATAAAAGATCATGGGATCCTTGGTACAAGTACCGGGATTTTTCAAATGTCAGAGGGAAGTTGAAAGTTTTCTATATGATGATTGCTGGTTGGCCTTCATTTTAGTTTGCGAAAATGGTGGTCTCTTCAGTCTCCATCTAAAAGTTTAAAATTTCAGAACTATTGTATTTTCCACAAAATTGACGTGTTGATCTGGTGGGCAAAGATTTAAGTTGTTATGTGAATGTGTGGTTTATTATTTAAATATTTTAACATACAGACAACAAAAATACAGAAATATATTGACATTGTGGATGGTGGCAAAATTCTTGACAACATATACCTCTTCAGATACAGTAAATCCTCCACCCCTCAGCATCGTTAACCCTTCCCTCCACATCTTCCTCTCCACTCATATCTCTCAAAGATCCCCTCTACATCGATCCGGTGGGCCAACACAATTTGAGACGGTGAGATTATTAGTCCTCCCTTTAATTCTGGCTTTGAGCGATAACATTAAGACATTTTTGAACATTTAAGACATTTTTTAGTTCGTGACAAAGATATTTAGAGAACTCCGGGTACAATAATAAGTCCATCACCAAACGACTTATTACTAGTTTCTATCCAGCTTTCTATGGCTACTTGAAGAACTGATCTTATGTCGTACCATGTCGAGCCTAAATGCCGTGCTGTAATTTTTGCACAAGGTGTCATACCATATAAGCGCTTAGAAATTTTCATTAATAATCATTTGGGATAATTGCATTGGAAGTCCTAAAATTTGTCATGGAAATGTAATTAAGTCCTAAAATTCTCAAAGTACAATTAAGTCCTAAAAGTTGTCACAAAAGCATAATTAAGTTAAACTTTTAAAATAGTGAATCAAGTCCTAAAACTTGTCAAAAGTGGTTCAATCTAAGTCATTTCATTGATTGCACATTTTGAAAGTTTTATGATTCAATTGCACTTTCGAGACAAGTTTTAGAACTTTATTGAACCTTTTGAAAGTTTTAGGACTTGATTGAACTTTTGTGACAAGTTTTAAGACTCAATTGCATTTTCATGATAAGTTTTAGGACTTCTAATACACTTATCCCTAACCATTTATATGGTATGACAATTTGTGTAGTAGCTACGACAAAATTGTTTTCTATAACGGAAAAAAAAACTTATAAAGAAAATTTTTAAACAATGAAGAAAATCAGATCCTAAGGATGTGTAGAGCTTACTGACTCGGATCCCAATAATCAAAGAATCGTGGAAAATTGCACTGCGCCGCTTGTACAGAAGATATCATTGCACTTTGACTTTCCACAATTCAAGTGAAAGTTCAAATGGTAAATATTTTCTTGAAAGTCGTATTAAAATGTTATTTTTTTAATGCTCCATTGGACTTGTTTTGGGAATTCTTCCCGGACGCGGGGAACTCATCAAATTGACCGTTCAAGAGCTCCAAATTAAGCTGAAGGGTCAAACATAGGTTCCTTACCGAATATGGAGGCTGTATTGAATGATCAAGAAGAAGGCATAGTGAAAAATATCAGATGCCGAATCTGCAGGAGCACGTTTTGTTGTGATATACAGGTTTGGTGGCGGTGGTAAGATGACTTTGCCGGTGCTATCTTTAGCCAGTTATCCGCTAGCTTCAACTCTTCAACTTGGAAGAGTGTAGTTGGCCAATGAAGAGTGCATATTTTGATTCAAACACTTTCCAATTCTTCTGCAACTTCTGATAGAAGCTAGCCAAAATAAGGACACAACAAATAATGTAACTTTCAAATGACGGTTATTTGAGTGTTATGATTTTTTTTTTCAATTAATTGAGTGACGTGGCTTATAACAAATTGTTCACTTGAGTGCATTGACTTCTAAACTTTTAATGGATCATTTAAATGTTATAACTTTTTTTTTTTTAAAAAAAAAGTTCACTATGAGAGTTATGATACATTGAATTTCTAGCACTTGTAATGAACGTATTTGAAAAAAACTATGGCACTCTATCAACATTTATTAAAAGTCATGGCATTCAAGTAACCGAAAAAAATAACTATAGCACTTAAGTAATTAAAAAAACTTGGGTACTCAAGTGAGCCATACAAAAATCATGATATTTGTAATGGCATTTCTCCAATCTAAGAGCATTGTGGACTTATTAAATGCAAGATGCTTTTACAGGAAAATAACACATTTCGACGAGAAAAACATTTCGTCCAAAATCAGTTGTCTCCACGTGGTATCATAGGAGAAAGCATTATTGCACTTAGCGGACTCTATTTTTGTGCAACTTTATTAAAGCTGATACGTAAAGAGTTCGTGAAGTGACGGGAATCAGAGTGCATTATCTGAATCGGAATTTGGACTTGATTTGCAAGTCTAAGGTTGCAAAATGGATTTTGCAGTTTATTCTCAGGTTTGGGATAACTAAATTAGTATGCGAATAACTTTAGCAAAATGGATTCAGACAGCGGACAATATTTGGTGGCAAATGCGTTCACTTGTTTGTTGTCAAAGATTATAGTGGCTTGGAGAAACTCCAAACAAAATCGTCAAGCAAAAAAATTATGTTCACTGTTGTTGCCGGTCAATGCCAGATTATGACTCTACTTTGATGAGTTTTCATTTGACTTTCACAAAGGTTTATTAAATGAACATCTCAAATTTGAAATGTTTACGAAACTCGACCCGATTTTGACGAGTCTTTAATTTTGATACTGAAGAGCAATCTCCCACTAAAAGAAAAAACATGAGGGGGCAAAAGTCCATTGTGAGAGAAAGAAACAAAAAGCCTTACCATGACATTCCTAAGCAAGGAGGGAAAATAAGCTGTCGAACTCACGAGAAATACTTAATTCAGACCCTAAACATGTTTTGCCTCGTCTCGGTGCCAATTTTCAGTCTGCTTGATTGGCTCTAACAGAAAATGAAGTTCGTCAGATGTTTAATTTTACTTTTCACTTTTTTTCTAACTTTTTATTTTAGCGTCAATATTTTAGGGTTATTTATTAATAGTGAATTCACATCGTGCATTCGATCACGATGCATTACGGAGGCAGAGAGAACTCAAATTTTTCAGTGAACATTTCCAATTGAAGAAAATATTTTAATTTCAATCCATTTTGACGAAAACTCTTAAAATCAAAGAGTGAGAAAAAAATTATGCGTGTCTATCTGAAAAAAAAACATAATAAAAAAAATGATGCATGCGTCTATCTGCCAACTATCTATACATACATAGCTTCACATTCAAAATTTCACACTAACCTTCAGCGTTTCTTTGTCCACTTTTGGGGACTCTATTTTCAACAGTTCACACGAACTTTCAAAAGCTTTAGATTTCTCCCCCAACAAATATATAATAAAGTACAAATCTCAAGAAAAGAAGCCCAGCTTTTATGTTGACGAAGACTAGCTGATTAACTTGGCTCACTTCGAGGGGCGATAAAGATAGCCACGTAATGAATTAGTAATCAGTATTACTATTTGGGCATTGAGGGCGTGTTTATACTCTTTTTCTTCCTGGAAGTTGGGGGAAATGTACATTAATCAAGCCCTCCAGCGCTTGTCGATAGGCTTGTGTTTACAAGAGACTCTGGCCTCCGGATGATCGTTACAGGCTCTCAGAACATGTGCAGAATTTCAACTTTAAAAAGTTTCTTTTACTCTTGAGGTCATTGATTCCTTTGTTTATTGTGAAGATAAATCAGTGTGGTAGATAATGGGAAAATGTTAAAAAGTCATGGGTGATTCCCTGAAGGAAGTCTAGGAAATGTTGTTGCTAATTTCCGAAAAGTTAGAAATGGGAAAAGCAAGCATTGCTCGACTACATTGTTTGTCTTTCGCTGGGGGATGATGATATTGCATCTAATTATAGAAAACAAATCATTTTCGTGCTTGCATAAATACAAACAGTGTCTGGTAACAAAATACCACGATAAGAAATCGAAAGACTTTATTTGATGCCTCACTTGAAGTGCTTTCTTCCAAAAGTTTTAAAAGTGAGGTAAAACATGTTACAAATTTCAAACAAATATATTAGGCCAATGTTTAGTAACCATTCCAATAAGAATTGATTTTGATTTTTTATTCCCGAAACATTTTGTGTCACGCGATCCTCAGGCACGCACACATCCATCTCGCTTGGTCGATTTTATAATGCGACATCCTGGGACGATATATCGCCGACCCTTTTCATTTTATAGCACATGCGGAAGCAGTTAAAACTTACACAGATAAAACGATGGGATGAAAAGCAGGCCATATTTTTTTTTGGTGACCCAGTGGAACCTCCGAACGCGTCCGCGGAGAGTAAACCCCTGAGGCAAGGGGCCCTACATGGCCCGACTCCCAAGTCAGCGGGTAGCACGCGCGTTATGCGGTCAAAGCACTCCTTCCACGGAGGTTCGAACCCTTCCCCCTGGGGTCACCAAGCCCTAACTAACGTTCCACGCGGGAGCGGTGGTGCGGGCCATATTTTTCATACCGAATTTATAACAAACTTTTTATACAAACCACAAACCTTTCAAAACTATTCACATCAAAAGGAGATCTCAAAGAAGACAGAAATTTAAACAAACTAGGCCGTACTCAAGGCCCCTCTCAATATTGTCTTCTTCTTCCAAAAATCCTTTCTTCAGATCTCACCCCGAGTTCTCCTTCTCGGATTCCTCCTCAGCTTTTCAGCGGTGCGAAATGGTTTTCCCAAACGGGATGAGACTGCGTCTCGGCGAGTTCACCCCACTGCCCCCGATTAAGAAACTATTATACTAAAGGCTGCTATAAACACGCACTGGCGGAGGGACTTTACTCGCCCGATCCCACCTCGCAAGTCAGTACGATTCACAATAAACACTCATTCACTTCAACAAATCGAACATCCAGTCGATTACATGTCATACAATTCAATCCCCACCGTGGATACTTAAAAGCTAGGCACGTGCATTCTCCGGGATGACCTTCCAAGTCTCAGGAGTTCACGTGCCTCGAACCTCGGCTCGCGTGCGTTACTCAAAGGTGACGGCTTTTCGCCAAGTGATGCATCAAGTCACCGAGCCCACGTGCCCTTCCCAGATGCGCAGGCCCACGTGCATTCTCTCGGGTGCATTTCGCCAAAACGGGCATCAAGTCGCCGAGCCCACGTGCCCTTTTAGATGCCGGGCCCACGTGCATTCTCTCGGGTGCATTTCACCAAAGCGATGCGTCAGTCGCCGGTAATGCACGCGCGCTTGGGATGCCGGCCTGTCACGTGCCCACGTGCATTCAGGACGACATACCGAGTCTCAGCCACGTGCATTCTCTCGCGACCTTTCGCGAGGTGACATATTCAACCACCGAACTCACGTGCATTCTCGAGGTGACATTCCAGTCACAAGCCCACGTGCCCTCTTTCAAGAGATTACCAATCTACTTTCAATACCGATAACCAATGCTCAACGATTTCTCAATCAAATAATTAAATCAACTCAACAAAGCATTAAAATACTGAATAACATACTTGGCCATTTACCAATCAACAATTCAATCACAATCAATTCCAATCAATTTAGGTAAATCATTAAAATATCACAATTTAATTAATTCCGTACAACGTGGAGCTCAAATAAATAAACGGACTGCGCCACGATGATCAGCACGAGATTTCAGTGCGTCGGCCATCAAAATCTTAATTTCCGAAAAATAAATAATTAATTATTAATTTCGAAAATTAATTAATTAATATTAAAAAATTCAATTTAGCTCAAAATAAGCCGATTAAATAAATGGACTTCACCACGCTCATCAGCATAATTTTCCGGTTCCAGGCCATCTCAGTTGATTTTTCGAAAAATAAATAATTATTTAATTTAATTCCGAAAATTAATATTTAAATCTTTAAAAATCCACTTAGGCCCGAAAAGCCTAATTGGAGCCCACTAAGGGTCGGGAAAAATCCCGAGGCACTTCCAATAATTAGTAGACCGCGTCTACTTGCTAATTACACATTCAATTTATCTAATTCGCATCACAATTGGCTAATAATTGCTAATTAAATCTAATCTAACAACCTAAACATAATTAATTAAATCTAAACCAGCATTAAGCATAATTAGCCACTAATCCTGGATTAGTGAAGTTACTCACCAAATCGCGCGCAAATCGGATCAATCCGACGGCGGCGACGCGAGGAACGACTGTTCCCAAAGCACGGCTCGGGTTCGGGGCCGGGAAACGGTCCAAAAAGCGGGCCCGAAGTGGCTGGAAACCCACTTCGTGGGTCTGCTGGTCGGGCCGAATCGGGCTACTCCGGCGGCTAGGGCGGCAGGGGAAGGCCGGTGGAGGGCGAGGGGTCACGGGGGAGGTCCGGCGGGGGTTGGCGGTGGCCGGAGGCGGCCGGGGATGGGCGGAACAGCGGCTGGAACAGGGGCGAACGGGGGCTAGTTCGCGCGGCCGAACGGCGGAACGGCGGGACGACGGCGAGTGGCGGGCGCTCGGGCGCGGTGCGGCGGTGCGGCTCCGGCGTGGCGGCGACGGGCGGCGACGAGCCAGTCAGCTTCAGGCTCCTGGTTTGCACGCGAGGAAAAGGAGAAGAAGAAAGTGGAAGGAAGCTGTCGTGTGGAGGGAAAGAAGAAGAAGAGAGAGAAGGGATAAACATTGACCGGTCAAGGGAAAAAGAAAAAGAGAGAGGGAATGGGCGGTGGGGGTATTCGCACGGATGGGAGGGGAGAGGAGAGAGGAGAGAGAAAGAAAAGAGAAAAAGAAAGAAAAAGAAAGGAAAGAAAGAGAGAGGGAGAGGGAGAGGAAAAGGAAAAGAGAAAAGAAATACCTCTTACTTTTTTTTTTTTTCCTTTTCCTTCAAATTTCTTTCTGAATTTTAAATTTTTCTTCCGATAATTTCTTTGTGGGAATTTCACAATAAATAAGTACGGCGATGAAACGAGGATCACAAAAATAAGAAGTATGACGCGCTTGTAAAACCCGATTCCCGAAATGAGCCTTCAATTTCGTGGTTAAAAATCGATCGGGCGTGATTTTAGCTCAATCCAACCAATTAGGTAGCTTTTAGGGATTTTACGGTGATATATCCTTTAACGGCTTCACCTAATATGAGTTAGTTAACCTGAAATGATGTTCGGAAGAAAAGCGCTACGCACGCCGAAATAAACGCCCATTTCACTTTATCAAACGCAACTTTCAGGATGTCGCATTTGAGAATTTAATCGCATTTGGTCTGATTTTATTTTGCTCCCAAATTTAGAGTAGAATTAAATAAAATAAAAAAAACTTGATTCTTGTTCCAAAAAAAAGAACCAAAAAAAAGTGAAACTCCGCCTCTTGTTTCTCTCCAGAGTAGAATTAAATAAAATAAAAAAAGCTTGATTCTTGTTCCGGAACAAAAAAAAGAACCAAAAAAAGTGAAACTCCGCCTCTCATATGTTCTCTCCTTCTTCTTCTTCTTCTTCTTCTTCTTCTTCTTCTACCATTGCCGGTCCACCGCCCACCACCGCCGGCTGCCACCGCCGCGCGGTGCCGTCCGCTACCACCGCCATTCGCCGCTCTACCGCCGGGCCAGCTACCGCTGCGGTTGCCGTCCACACCATTGTCCACCGCCCCTCACCCAGCCGGGCCGCTAACAACCGGTCGACGAGCTCATCGAATGCTCACCAAGATAAGGCGAGGTCCCGCGAGCTCACTAGAGGCAAGCGCACCCCATCTAAGCGAGGCTTGGTGGGCCGGGTGAGCCTTGCCGGTGGCTGCGGGACTCGCCTAGCCAGGCGAGGCTTGCCCGGCCCTCACTAGTGGCCAAGCAGGCGGTGGGCGAGTCTCGCGATCTCGTGAGGACAACCCTCCGGTGGCCAAGCAAGCCTCGAGGCCGAAGATGCCCAGGTGAGGTGCCGACCCTCGTCTGGCAGTGGCCGCCGTCCGACGATCGGCAACGAGAAGAAGACGAAGAAGAAGAAAAAGGAGATGAAAGGAAAAAAAGAAAAGAAAAAAATTATTTAAAATTAAAAGAAATTGATTTGGAATAAAATCAACGGAAGACTCAAACGATTCTATTTCAAATTAGAAATTTTATGATTCTCCAAACGGTTTAAAATGCTTAGAATCCGTTTCTCGAAAAAAAAATCATTTTGATTAGAATCATTTTCGAGCAATTGCGCGCGTCTTTCTTACTACCTACAGAATTCAAATACTATAAAAAGTAATGTGTTTGTAGTGGAGTAGACTTGCGATGTTAATCTTTAGTGTCCCTCGTGTACAACATATATATGTATTTAAAATTCAATTGATTCTTCAATAACTTGAACGATTTGGATTTGTGACAGATACTACTAAAGTATGGAAATGATTAATCTGGGTGTGATCTAAGAATAGACTAATCTTAGGGAAATGGATTTATATTGTTTCATCATAGTTTAGCTTTCAGAATAGAATGAAATCGTGGACTGCCGTAATCAAAACAGCTGCATATTTACCAAGGCTCTCGATCACTAGAGGTCTATGCTTTGTCCCGTAAAAATTTAGACATATTTTTTCTTTCCTTTCTTTTTCTTTTTTGGCACAAATCAATTTCAATACTTGGAAAGAACTTTTTTGCAGTGTAAGGCTGCGTATGAACTCACTCCCCTCTAAGGATAAAGCAATGGTGACAGCTGGACAGCTCGCCCCATTGAGGACGAGATGGCATCTTCGGGAAATTAAAATTATCGTCACTATAAAACGGGCCCAGGGGTGGGTTTATGAGTGTGTAACAGGTAACGCTGCCTCTATTAAAGCCAGGTGCTGCTCTTTTGATCGTTGCAACTCCAAACGATCAATTCCTCCTCTGGATTTCCATCTCCATTTCTTACGCCTATTGCTAGAAGTTGTCTCTCTTCACCCAATCTTTCGTGGCTGCGGATTCATCCTACCGAATCTTTCCAGTCCGGTCATTTCCGTTTCGTTACTGGGTTCCATCAGTTCCGCCTTTCTCCGCATATATAATTTCGCAACTTCCATTTCTCCTACAAGAGAACCACAAAAGTCGAAACCGAAAGGGGGGAAATGGCGGAAATTGCTACGGCTGTGGCTTCCAAAGCGGCTGCCGAAGTGGCTGCCGAAGCGGCAAAGCCCCTGCTGGCTCGGGCCCATCGTCAATGCGAATATGTGATATTCTCCGACCGCTACGTCGGCCAACTTGAGGATGAACTTCAGGAGCTGAATTACGCGAGGCAAAAGGGTGCAACATTCCGTTGATTGGGCAGGGCATAACATGAAGCCGACCGAAGCCGACGTTGAGAATGGGTGAAAAGAAGCGAGACAGTCGCCCAGAAGGCAGGCGACGTGCTCGCCCATAAGGCACGCGACGTCCTCGATGACGAGGAAGAGCTAAGAAAACTTGCTTCTGCGGGTGGCTTCTCAACCCAAAGGCGCGTTATTGTCTCGGCAGGGACGCGAGGAAGACAGCCGAGGCCATCCAGGAACTCATTCCACAGGGTAGATTCGAGAAGGTCTACTACGAGAATGCTCCTCCGGCTCTTGTTGAACGTGCCGAAGTGAATTCGTCAGCCAGTAATGGGGGCCACACTGTCCAGGCACCCATTGCAGGGGGTCAATTCGAGAGGTTGACTTCGAGAATCCTCCAACGGCTTGCTGGCGGTGCTTCTGGCGTGAATTCGTCGGCCGGTGATGGGGGCGACTTGCGCACCGGTTCATGAGCTTCCATCTTTCAGGACATAATGAAAGCTCTGGATGATGAGAAGCTAAAGGTGATTGAGTCTACAGGCCTGGCGGCGTGGGGAAGACTACGCTGTTGAAGGAAGTTGAGAAGAAACTCAGAGAAGCGGAGACCGTTCCGCATGATCGTCAAAGTGGAAGTTTCGCAGAATCCAGACTTGAATAATATCATAGACCAGATCACTGACGCCATGAGTCTGGATCTGAAGGACAAGCGAAGCCTACAAGGAAAAGCAGATGTTCTGTCGAAGAGACTGAAGAGTAATCCGGATGAGAAGGTCCTCATAATATTTGACAACCTATGGGTAAAACTTGATTTGGAGGCGGTTGGAATTCCTCGGAAAGACGTGAGTAGTGCAAGTTGTTGCTCACGTCAAGATTTGAAGATGTGCTGGAGAAAGAGATGGATGCCGATCGAATATTTCATCTTCAAGGTTTAACGGACGGCGAAGCTTCCTGCTATTTGAAAACAAGGTTGGCGACAAGCTCAAAACAATGGGGAATTGAAATCAATAGCAGATCAAGTGGTCAAGAAGCTCATGCAGGTTTGCCTCTTTTGATTGTCTCTGTTGCAAACACTTTGAAATCTAGCAATGAGTCCGCATGGGAGAAACGCTGATAGAATTGGATGATTCAAATAAAGAAAAAAAGAAACGATAGTGAGGTTAAGTTACGACCATTTGAAGAGTGAGGATGCGAAGTACTTATTCTTGTTCTGTGGTCTTATTGGGTGGGACCATTCAAGTCGAACTTCTGTTTGTACTAGCCATGGGGTGGGCTTGTTTGAAAGATTTAATAAGACGATACAAACGTTGGAGGGATAGAATGAATAATATGCTCAGTGAACTCCGTTATGCTTGTTTGTTGCTGGATGGTGGCAATGACAGGGCAACGTGACCATCCATGATCTTTACAGTGAGGTGGTCATCTCAGCTCCATTTAGAGGTCATAATTCCTTAATGATGAACAGCAATTGTGGCTCTTGGCCAAAGGAAAAGCTCGAGAAATGTTGGGCAATATGCCTAACCCGATGTTGGCAAAAGATAGGCTTGCTGAAATAATGACAAGTCAGTTTCGTGACTTGAAGATACTCATGTTGTCTCAACCACAAACCTGGTATTGGATGCTAAAAAGACCAACATGATGAGGGAGATTGCTTAGGACTATTAGATTTCACACAATATGCAAGAGCTTCGAGTCCTATATCTTTGCTCCATGCATATCATCACTTTACCTTCCTCAATTGAAACTTTGGGAACCTTGGTCGTTATATTTAGACCGTTGCAATGTGGGCGATGTGGCAGTTCTTGGCAAGCTCAAAGCATTGCAGATTCTCAGCTTCGCAGGGTCTAGGAATTTCTAAGCTACCTAAAGAAATTGGCAGGAACTGACAAATCTGAGATTGTTGAATCTAAGCAATTGTATAGAGCTTAGGATAATCGAGTTCGGTGTCCTAAAAAGCTTAATCAAATTGGAAGAGTTACACATGAAGGAAGCTTTGATCAATGGACGTATGCTACGCCTTGCCGAGTTTAAGAGCTTGAGAAAGATAGCCTCCTTGGAAATATCAATCCCTAATCCTACCATACTTTTAGAGGCTGCTGACTTGCCATTTGGAGAATCTGATTAGATTTTGGATCAACATAGGAGATGTTGACAAGGATGCTGACTTGCTTGAGAACCTGATTAGATATTGGTTCAACATAGGACATGTTGTCAAGAGCGATAATGAAGGTTTTGAGAACCATGAAGTTAGATTGGAAGGAATGATAGTATTATTTCAAAACAATGGGTTCAGAAAATCTGCATAAGACTCAATACTTGCATTTGGATGGATTGAGAGAGTTCAAGAAGACCCTCACGAGTTGTGTATCTGAGGATTTCACAACTAAAGCATCTCATCATTTGAACTCTCCCTCAATCAAGTACATTACAGTTCATCCAATGACCTCCGCATTGATTTTGTGATGTTAGAGTCTTTGATCCTTGATAATCTTATTAATTGGATAAGATATGCCATGGCCTTGTTGCCCCAAAGTGCTTTAGCACATTGAAAGCCGTGAGTGTCAAGAAGTGTGACCGATTGAAAACCCTGTGGTGTCTTTCAGAGGTGCAAAGAACTATACAATTGAAAGATATTAAAGTATGGGATTGTGATTCAATGCGAGCCATTATCTTAGATGATGTGAGAGGATAAAGTTGCTACCGATGACATAGTTGAGTTGCTTAATGTACGTTGTCCGGATTTACAAAATTTTTAATATGATGAGTTTACATGCGGTGGAGCTGAAATCACATCGGAGGATGCTCTAATTAACTTACTCATTTTCTCCACCGTGTCAATATGTCTTATTGAATGGGTATAAGTTTCCCTTAATTTATAATATTACAAATGCTACCTAGATCATACTATTACAGGATTTAGGATAAGATGAAATTGGTGTTCACAATATAAGTGCATATTGCAGTAAACATTTATTATTTGTACATTTTGATTCACAAAGAAAAAAATCTTCTCAAATAAAACAAAGACCGTACATTTTGATTCACATTTATTTAAGTTAAAGTTGGAAGCCTCTTCCTACGACTGATTTTTTTTTATTGTGAGTAATTTGTTACTCATTCTAACATTTTTAATGAGAAGAAAAACACAATGTACTGAATGAATGAATTTCGACAATTCGAAAGTGAAGAAAGCAACATCCTGAGATTAATAAATGGAAGGTGTACGAAAACCACATAATAGAGAAAGTTCCACATATTTCATGTCCCATGTACAAGCAAGTTGTAACCTATTCCAGCACGTCATGCCAACGTCACTGTGTCGACCTCCTTCTGCTTTTGTCATTTCTTTCCTCGGCTTACTTCGGGGATATTTCCTTCCTCCATCCTTTCCGGCACGATTTGAAGATCTTAATGTGATCAATTGAGTTTAAATGTTTAAGAGACACACCGAGCCCATTCATCTATTTATGATCTGTTTGTTTCAGAAAAAAAAAAAAAAATCTTTGTTGCTGAATAATGTTTTCATTGTAAATCTTGTTTTTTTAAGAAAATGATTTGGCTTTCTTATTTTTGGTTATGTTGAAAATGCAGTTTCGAGAAAATGTTTTACAAAGCAAAAAATTTACAAAGTAAAGACAAACACTTTTATGGATTCTAGCCCGAATGAATGTATTTTACATGTTCATAACGAAACCAATAAATTAGCAATTTTATGGATCCTAGCCCGAATCAATCGTATTTACATGTTCATTATGAAACCAATAAATTATCAACAAATTTATCAAAGATTTAACTCATACGTGAATTTGTTTCAATTTTGAAAGCTAAAATAGAAAAAAAAAAAGATTTAAAAAAAATTTGGAGTTATAAATGCCTTTGTATTTTATATTTGTCAAAGTGAGGCAATATTAAAAATTCATTCTTCCACCACAACATATAGATCGATAAAGTTAGGTGAAATTGTCTAATTATTGACAACTATAATCGATGCATAATTCTTATGAGCGGAGTTAATTTACCAAGCTTGGAGAAGTTAAAGCTTGACAAAGTAGGATCACTCACCCCTGGAAATTGCTCTAAGCTACTCAATGTCTTCTCATCGACAATCATAGAGAGATTGCACAACATGAAAGAAGTTATTATTTGGAATTGTGACTCCTTGGAATCATTATTTGATTGTGGGTCCCTCGATGCAAATAAGGAACGAAAAAATTGTATTGCTACCCAAATTAGAAGTGGTGGAGGTTAATAGAGCAGAAGACTGAGATGCATGGTAAGAGCGACTCCCAAATGATTTTGGGTTTTTCCTAGTCTTAAAGCTATTAGAGTTGAGAATTGCTACGACCTAAGATATCTCTTCCCCAATTCCTTGGCCACGATGCTAGAGAAAACTTGAGAATATATCGTTAGCCAATGCGAACAGATGAAATTATTTCCAAGGAAAAAGTGGTCGATCAAAGAAGGTAGAAGTGATGAGTTTCACTTCCTTACATTATCTAAGTATTTCGAATTGTCGTAACTGGACCGTTCATTCGAAATCCTCCAAGTGTCAAGTTTCTTTGAGCGAGACAACAAAATTGGAAGATGAGTCACCACAGCCATTATTTAATGAGATGGTTTGTTCTATTTCCTACAATGATCATATGTGCTCTTGCATTATCAATTTTTAGAACAAACAATATATAACTGACTTGCCCTACTTATCCTTCTTACATTATTCTTGGCAGGTCACATTTCCCAATATACAAAAGTCTAGAAGTTGAAGGCCTTCGAAATGCAAAGAGCTATGGAACGATCAAAATTCCCGACCATTCTTTTAGTTTGGATCACTTAAATTGAACGATTGTGACAACCTCCAATGTATTGCCCCATCCTATATGTGGAAGAGGTTGCAACACTCTCTCAATATCTTAAGTGATTTAAATGCCGTTCGATCGAGATCATATACACAGGTGATGGGACAAATATTAGTGCGGTGAATGCGAAGCTGGTTTTATGATCTCGGAAATTTGAGGTGCATTTGGCAACGGATGGTCTCCCAAATGTCCTGTTCCCAAACTGAGAACAGGAAAGGTTGTGAAGCTGCTCCGTTTGGAAATGCTTTCCCTACCTTCACGGTGTGAAATTTCTCGGGCAAATCAAGAGCTGATAGTGGAGTCGTGTGAAAAATATGGAACTAATTGCTGGCCATGAAATAGGGAAGAAGCGACCCACACGAGAATCACCTCTCCGAGCTATATGCTCTTAGACTTATCAAGTTGCAAAACTCAAGGGCATCTTGCTAGAGATACTCTCTGAATCTACCGTGGTCTGAGGACTTCCCATCTTTGCAAGCCCGGAGAATAAAAACTGTGGAGCAGTGAAGAACCGAGGCCACGGTGTGCTGGTCTTGGTACCAGATGGGAAGAGGACGGGCCTTTGGGGAAGATAGGGCAGTTAATGCACATTCTCAGTGGGACCCACTCACACTTTACATCACGTGGTTCTCTTCCTTACTCTACATCTACCGACCTGTTCATTCCTTTTATGCTAATCATATTCTCTCTAGCCCTCGGTTATTCCGATTCCTCTTGATCTTCATTGTCCTCTCCGTCGCCCTCCATCCACCAACAGCCGCCGCCGAACACAGAGCATTGATCCGAAGGTACTCAGGTGATTGTTGAGCATCCGCAGATTACTCTCAGGTGATTTCAATTGAATCCCTTTCCTCCGCTTCGTTGCCGATCGTCACCGCTTCGATCGCCACCAACAGTTCCAAGCAAGGGCGGTCTGTGCCGAAGTGCTCGGAACTTTGGTCATGACTGCCTTACTCATGCCCGATGTCCATCCACTATAGCTAATTGTTCTTCATTCACCTAAACCATGTGCTTTGTTTTTCCGTCGCTATTACTTGTGTATGTGTGCAAATCGATTGTGATTGATTTTGTATTAATGATTTGAACTGGTGTTCCTCCGCCGAAATGTACACCACCTGTTTGATGAAATTCCTGAACTAAGTCTGTGTGTATTTTGATTTAGTTCTTGATCGAGAATTCCCTTCATTACTAGTTTGGTAATCTATTCTGGTCATAAAAGCATATTTGAGTTCTCTCTCTTCATAAATAGTCATAGGTATTCAATTTTGAACTTGTTTTGAATCTGTTGGAACCTTGTCAATGCATGTGATTCACGACTGTTGCAGCCTGACTTGATGTCGATTGATCCTTGATTTTATGCCATTGGCTCAAGTAAGCATGTGTAGTGATATAAGATTGTGTTATGGTGAATTTCCTGTTTGCTTGCGAAAGAAATTATGGCGCATGAATGAATGAAATTCCACTGGAAATTGATATGTAGATGCTGACTCTATCTTGATATCCCTGATTTGGTGTGTGCTTTTGATTCTAGCTTGAGGCTAGTTTGGTTATGAGATCATATATTTTCATGCTAGGAAAGTATTATGGTGAATCTCACGCCAATTTTGTGAGAATTATAGTCATATGGCTTGTAGGAAGATATGGCTTCAATTTCATGTCTATTAGTCATCAAACGATCACAATTTGCAGTCATGTATGCTCTGTTACAATTCTGAACGTGTGCTGGAATTTTTGAATGGCATGAATCACATGGATTTTTGTCTTTGGTTTGGTTGCCTTTTGATTTGCCCAGGACAAATGATATCGCATGTGCATGATTAGATTGATGAGATGTGTGCTTGATATTGCCATGAGAGTCTTGGCCTCATAGCTGATTTAGAGAGGACTCCGGTGTTAATTGAAGTTTAATTGCATGATTCTTGCGATTCCTCTACTAGTACACATATTCTAAAGGTGATCTGGTAGACTAAGCCAGACTAGAGGAAATCTCAGCAAAGCTGGTCATTGAGGCCCCTTGAAATATACATGTACGACTCTTGCCAACAAAGTATATGTCTTCTATCCCTCCTTCGCTCACCATTCAAGGTTTATTTATAAGAGCTATTGCTAAAATCTAATTGATCCTTCAAGTGTGTGTTTGTGCCAACATACCTTACACAACACCAATTGCGACCTACTCATTCATGATGTCCTTTCCTTCCTTGGAGTGTTCACTGGCCACTGCTGTTCAGAATAATGTTTCAAAGATATGACTTTCGTTTACCTCCCTCCCTCATAGAACTCGCAAAAGCAACCCTCACCAACACTACCAGTACCCTGCACTTGAAATCCATCAAGACTTGCCCATATGTTCCCCCAGGAGTAGGTGCATAGTTCAGATTGTCTCCCCTATAAACCATTCTGCAACGGAGCTGCAGAGCTCCATCTATCTCCCTGCAGGTCTCCCTGTTGATTGTAGGTCCCCTGATTTGAAAGAGTTGAATCTTTCCCTCTAAGAAGTTTATGCTATAAATCAATGGAAAATGCTTAGCCAAGAAACTTGATGAACCATATGAATTATCTCAATGTCCACATGATAACATCAACTCATCCGAAGCATTTTATATAACAAATGGCATCGTGTGTCCTTTCCACAACTTGCCTTAATTGGTAGAGAATATCTATCCGAATCACAACTTACTTTGTCGTGCTCATGAATGCTCATTCGACTCATATTTCTTAATTTCAGCTGCTCAAAACATTACGATTTAACCCAAAATCACTAGAAACTTTTATTATTGCATTTGCACACTGTCGGAAATCGAATGCCACTAATTTGACATGATTGATCATGTCGTGAGAGCATCGGGAAGAGTGGTGGGCGACCCGAGGATTTTGCTACCCACATCGGGAAACATTTTAAACTGGCCAAAGGCCTGACTTTACTGTCTCTGCTAACATGGATGGGATACTGCATTCCAAGTGCCCTCTCATTCCTTGGGATCATGTTGGTCCTCATCCACATACACTTTCCAATTTCGTTTGGCCATTTTGCTTCACCCTCTTTGCACATTCAATGCTTCGAGGTTCCTGAAGCTGTCCTCTAAATCTCCCAAGTGCTCTACCCAAAGTGACATCCTATAACCAGCGTAAGTCAACATAATTATACACAAGCTCAAGTTTTTGAATGAATATCGCCGCACTCGCTCGGGCATACACTTTGTATACACTACTCAGATGAGAGGCTAACTCGATGTAACTAACCTGGCCATGCAGATGTCTCTTTTTCCCGGCCCAAGTGTGACGCGGCTGATAAGCCCCATTGCAATTTCGGTTTCTCTTGAGCCATCCAGAGATCTTTGCTTGATATTTGCCGATCCCATGATCAGATACTCATCTACTATCATTCCTTTGGCATGCACATATATCATGAATCTGCGAAAACTTTTTACCGACGCATGCATGGATAGAAACAACAGCACGCTTTAACCAAAAGTCTTTACCACTCATGCTCTTAATGACTTTTTCGTTTTTGCTTTTTAACGGATGAGTCAAGGGAATAATCCATGAGAAGAGTATAGACATATACCACGGCATTATTTTCGGATTGTTGATTCATTGCTTGGGATGAAGACTGTGAAAAGGACAGGGCTCCGGCTTGCCTAGTCAGTGAAGTTCAAGTAATCTAGGGGATGGTACTTGTGTGACAACTCGGCTTTTCGAGAGCCTGGGCGATAATTTTGTACATCATCGTCATGGTTTGTCCCTGTCCACATTATCAATACACATACTAGAATAGTGAATGTCAATCTTTTTACATCATCATATCTCCTGGAGAAAATACTAAAATGACTGAAATGGGGTCGGCTCCCAAATTTCCCCTTTAAGTAGCTCAGCTTGGTCGGCTTGGATCACTTCGTTTTCTGCTTAATTCTGTTCCTCATGTTATTTAGTTTCGATTTGCTTGGACATCATCGATTTACATGCCATCACTATTTCTTTACAAGATGAAAGAGTTTATCTTGATCTGACTTGCCAGAAAAGAATTTCCTGCACTGCAGCAATTTCAGTAGGGACACCTTGGCCACGTCGGTATCACTATATACACACAGAAGCGCTTCGTCTGCACTGATCTTACTTATGATCTTCAACGCCAGCTCCATCAGCACTAAATTATTTGTAGCTGCATGTCAAAACCAAATCAAGCATTGGTTGCCATCAAAAATTGAACTCAGAAATTAGATAGGCCAAAGCAAAACTAGAAAAATGGAGGAAAAAATAAGCATTAAAAAGTTTGGAGAGTCGGTCTTAGAAATATAACATATTGAATCAGAATGCAGTCTTAATGTCTTATACAGTGAGTCTCTGGCGATTATTAGCTGATACACAATCCCCAAAGGGACCCAATCTCTACACTCTTTACTGGAGGGCGTGTTGCTCGCTCAACTCAGTCAGTCAAAATGAATAGAAATGGGCATCTTCTACCTACATTTTTGTATGGTGGCCAACGATAACAAGAGCCGAGCAAATATTGGTTTTCAATAAATGAAGTGTTTAATAATCTAATTAAGCTTTCACGTACGCCGTGTGAATACTCGTCTACTTTCAAGTTCTTTCCACAGATAAGATTCTGCAACCATGAAGAGATTGAAAGAAGGAACATTATTAATGTGGAATTCAATCTCTACTCAAAAACACTAAAAACTCTGCATAAAAAAGAAGAGTAACTTTCTAATGTAAGAACACTTTCTAGTTATACACATATAACAGCCAATTGCAAACCTACCAGCATGGTATTAGCAGCTAAAACTTACTCGCTTTGCAGCTTCTTCAATGCTCTTCGGGAATCCCTTTACAGAACGTGAATCAATCGATCTAAAGACCTATGCCAACAAAATATAAAAATGAAAGAGGTTGTCACACTTCATTTGTTTACAATTGAAGTCCCTTGAAAATGGTAATTAATTTGAAGTAAATTCTCTCAACCTGCACATGCCAATTTTTCCAGTCGACTTTGTCCCTGACTTGTACTATTTTTGTTGCCATCGAGGCTTGTCAAGGGACAAAGTATCCACAAAATCCTGTTGAGCCTTAAGAGAGCATTCTCATGCCAACGCCTAACATTTGGCTTATACTCACGCTACTTCTTGCTGCCATTCTCCATCTCTGTACAAGATTCTTGCAATTTGTGTACACAGCTTTGTCCTCAACTTGGAATGGAGATCATGCCACGGTTGCCTTGGGACATTGATGGTCATAATCATCAAAAAGGCAATTCCTTCTCACAGATTAGAACATAACATATACATGTTATTACAATGCTAAAGGTAAGCACAGCATACTACCGTGAGCGTGGTTGTGAATGTTATTCTTAAAGACCGTATCAAGATATTTTCGCTATAGAGTTTGTGCTCCGGATAGTCATATCGTCCATCATATAGGTCCAGCTTGCAATGAATGCTGTTATTTTGGAGTTGTTTCTTGAGGCTTGAGTGTCAAGAACCACGGACTTTTGGTGATGTGAGGACAGGTCACCCCACTTGGACTACAGAATATTGTAAAATTCCCTTTGGAAACTGTCTAAATTCATGTCATTAGGTTAGAAAACACGATATGATCTAGGACAGCATGAGATAGATCAACGAACTTTCACAAATTGCCTAATGAGAGAAAATCTTTGTTATAAAATTATACCCGATTGGAATAATCAAGTAATATACAACAAAAGCGGTGCTTTTGATGAAATCTAAATTAGATTTTGATTGGAATTGACCTAAACATCTAAGGATACATACCTGTTGCTCGAAAATGCTGAATTTGGTACTTGCATAACAAGGAGCAAGCACACAGCCGTTGCCAAAGTGTTGGACAAACTTCTTCATCTCTTTGTCATGAGTTTGCATCACACCATCTTGCACCCACAACATGGTACGTGCCAGAGTCTCAATGATGAGAAATCTCAATAAAGAGCTATCCTTTCCTAAGTCATGGATTTCAATTTTTTTGGCCAAAAACTGTATTGCACAGTAAATGAGGATACTTATTCAAGAAACAGCCATTATATAACATATTCTCCAATTGCATCTTATAAAAGGCAAGCCAAAGGAAAGAACTATTAGAGGTCAAGAATTTGTGTTAAAAAAATAAAAACAGAAACTTCTTATATTGTAAACGTTCATTAAGTTGACAATAAAAGTAGAAAAATCACTTCACTGATTGCGCACCATTGATTAAAGGATGATCTTTACTCTACTGCACTGGCCCAACAAATCAACAGTGATGGAAGCCACAAGCGGGCAAATTTTCTCAACCTAGTAGTACTGATCATCCCAAACCATAAAGACATTTTGATGTTTTAGCAATGCTAATTACATGTGAGTATGGTCTAGTATTACTGTCTTCAAAAGGATGAGCTCAGGCCGAACATTGTGGTCCTTCACACAGAAGTGCTCATCTTGCAAGGGGTTCTTATAGGTCGGGATTATTGACACCGGAATTGTACCAACGAAACAATAAAAGAAGAATAACAATAATAATAAAAATTTGT